>JARWIR010000159.1:0-395831 GCA_029959085.1 Nemophila menziesii | reverse complement strand
TTGTGCCTCTAACACTAACCCTAGTGCGATCACTGTCCTGCCCACCCCATCCATAACCATAAACTTCTTCAACAACAAACCAATGAATCCACATATCAATATGAAGGCAGACTCTAAATTCTTCCAATGCTGGTTTTATCGGTAAAAAATTTATACATAAATTTCACATTCGTCTGATTATTGAATAATTGTTTTTGGATTAAGATCTTAGACTAAATAAAGTATTTATCCATGATAAGCGATTGGTTCTTCTGGTGTGATTTATATAGGTTCTCTAGTTATGTGATTTATTGTTGGAGACTAGAACTCCCTCAATTTTAAATATAATTCTCGCTCTTGTTGAAAATAACACAAACTAATAAGAAAATTCAGATGTGTTGTTTTTGAAACTGACTGGGCATTGAAGGCTAGATTTGATGAGTTTGCACCATGGGATGTGAAATTTAGAAAGGCTAAGCAACTAAAAAAACAAGTCATACTGCACTTCGACAAGATATATACTTGGTTATCCCTACCTATGTTGGCTCAAGCAAGATACATAAGTCTCTACTACTGCATATTTGCCATTAGATCTGGATAACCCATTTTTGTATTCTACACTGGGCAAATATATTGTTATACCGTGATACAAAAAGTACTATACCGTGGTATAACTCAAACCATGCCTTGAATCACCCCCAGTGAAATTATATGTCCTAATCTGATATAAGAAGTTGGGGAAAAAATGAGTTATACCGCGGTACAACATGAATAATATTGTAACTCGCTTCTACAAAAACTCGTAGTCCGCATTCAGTGTCTGGTCTGATAGTTCGATGCATCTCACCTCGACCATAATGATGGCTATACCACGATACCATAGTAACTTTATCGTGGGACAACTATATTTTCTAAATCAAGTGGAATTCAATTTTGAACTAGCAATCTACCCACAAATCATCCACATCCATTACCCACAACTACATATACTCCACTCCATACATAATCCACCACATATACATATATAATTCACCATTCATCCATTACCACACCACATGAATTTTCCCCAATGAAGAATACGATGAAGAGGCTTATTGTTGAAACCGAGGTTCTAGAATATACAATTTCCTTATCTTGAACTCGGGGCTTGATCAGTTTTTATGCGCCAAGTCGCTATCGACATTTGACGAACGGGACACATAACACATTATAAGATCCCGTCTTCGTTTGAACTTAAAATTGTTAACTACTTTTTGGAAAGTGTACTCGACAACTAAGTTGAGAAAGCATAGAGGCATGGGTTATCCGATGGTTCTTTCCATTGCTTTTTGTGGGATTCATCCCGTGTTCAAGGGATAAGTTTAGGGTGGTGGATTTAGGGGTACAAGGGGAGCCCATTTTCAACTCCTTTTGGTATCGACCAAGACCGAGGAAGTCACCAAGTGATGTCTCCTTAATTGTTCGTATTTTCGACCCTTAGGAGACATCATTTTTGGTGTTTATTTGACTATTTAGATAGACTTTTGGTGCTAATATGCAATAATCCGGAATTTCCATTTTATTTCTAGTAATTTTGATTTATTAAACTTTTGCGCATAATATTGGTATTTTTAGTGTAAAGTTTACAGGTTTTAGATGTTAGCTAGAAGAGGAATCCGAGGATAAAGTCAAAGATCGTGTAATGAAGTCAAAGCTTGAAGATAAATCCCGAAAAGAATTATATTTTGAAGCTGCAAATCTGGAAAACAGGCCAAACATTGCTGATTTCGAGGCACTTACGAGTTGATTTAGCCGCTGACCTTTGAAGAGATTATGTTCCTTATCGAGTTACGGAAATTTAGCAACTGATTTCAGGTCAATCGGAGTTGTAACGAAGCGGGAAAAGCCGTTTTAGTGAAGGTGTATCAGCAGTTACGGGATTTTGGGCCAAGAGTGGAGTTGGGCTTTTCTAATTTTCATTTAAACCTTAAGTAAAACCCTAATCCGTTTTTACCACTATAAATAGGCCTTTAGACCTCATTATTCAGTACCTCTCAATTTATTCTTCAATTCAATTCATCCTTTGAAGAGAGTGTCCAGAGAAGAAGCAGAAAGAAGGAAAAGAAGAAGCTTGGAGCTGGAGACTCTCCAATTCACAGCCAAACCAATTCCGAAATTAGGTTTCTCTGTATTTTATTTCTGTAAAACAATATGAGTCTTATTTCCTTTAATTTAGCTTTCTTTTCAATTAGTATGAGCTAATTACACTTTAGTGCTTGAGAATGCTTTATGGGTAAATCCCAATTCTATTGAATTTCATGTCCTGAATTTGGGTTTCTGTTAAATTAAATTAAATTGGGTCTTTTACTCTTTTCGATAATTTGTGATTGTTTACTGTTTTTAGAGTCGCGAACTAAGAACAGGTATTAGTATCTAGGCTATTCCACATATGTGGCGTGTGGATCATCCTGACGGAGGGTTTAGGTATAGAACCAATTATTCAATCTAAAATAGAAGCTATTGATTCTGACGAACTTAGCTAATTTTAGGGCCAATGAGGTAAAATTCTTAAACATCTAAAAGTGGATCATATTTACCCTGACGGGACTAGTGACACTCTAGGATAGCCTTATAGTCCACCCTGACGGGGGTATAAGGAATTTAGAATCCCGACCATTGTAATTGACCGATTTAACCCTTAAACAGAATATGTTATGAAATAGAATTAGGAGGATCCCTTGCCATCTCAAGTGCTACCTTCTCATATTTGCGTTTCACATTTATTTACTTGCGTCTTAATATTTATTTGCATTTTTAATTTAATCTTGCATCACTTAGAATTAATACAAACAACCAACCAATCATTATATCTTTTATCTGCTTTCATAAGTGCAATTATTCATTATCTGATAAGCATTGTAGTTAACCAACCGTCCCTGAGAACGAATCTGTTATCACTATTATTACTTGGGACAACCGTACACTTGCGGTTGTGGTTCGATTACTTTTGCATTTATTTTAGAACACACAAAGGACCACCACCAAGACACCATTTTGATCATCTATGGAGGTGCACATCCTTTGTGGATACCACTAACTTAACAACGATTGCGACACCATTTTGATCATCTATGGAGTTCCAACTATCAATCTATTATAAAATTAGATTTAGATAGAATAACTGAAGATTGATATTATAAAGACGGTAAGAAAACCTTGTAAGAATTTAAAATCTGAAATGGGGAAGATTTGTATTGAGATCTGTTTGATATCCTCTAGGGGACTCCGAAGAACCTCATCATTGTGGAAGCTTCAATGGTTTGCTGTCGGATGGATTGATCCTGGAAATAAATACTACACCAAGATCGATGCTTCTGGAAATGCAAATTCTTCATGGGAAACCAAATTTTCTATATCCATTGATTCTTCTTCTTCAAAAAGTAATTTTCAAGATTTGGTTCTTCATGTTGAAGTTTACAGTATAGAGCCTCAAGTGTTGCTCTGGAAGATTTTTTTTTGGGTAAGTACATGAAACATTCTCAGATTATGAAGCCTACTGAAGAAGTAGGAATCTTTCAACTCAGGGATAGGAAGTACAATAAACCTCAAAGGCTCATAGATATTTCTATTCGAGTTTCGCCTGAAATCGAAGAGGTTAGTTCATACCCAGGTGATCACAGGGGATTTAATCTTGATAAAAACTTCTGAATCGCTCTTACCGGATCTTGAATTGCTATACCACTGTAGAGTCCATAACTTTAAAATTGACTGAGCATACCCGGATCGGGTCAAAATTTAATATTCTGGATCTCTGGAGGACGGTAACCTATTGGTTGAACATGGAACGGCACGTGGAGGCCAGGAAGGTCTTGCTCAACTCGATTTTGCCCATTACCTCGTCCTAGTGGATGTGTTCCTTGTTGTTGTCCTTGTTGTTGTCCACCAGGTGGGACAAGTGGAGGTGGTCCTCCTGGTGGAACGAATGGTAATCCTCCAGATTGAACTCCAAGTGGTGGATCTAACTGCTCTTGTATGTCTGCCATAGCTCTTCTCAAGGCTTTTTCCACACGAACACGTTTGTTATAAGATCTGAAGCTCCTCTCAGGCTCCGATAATGGAGGCCAAGAGTTAAACACTGTGAAACCTGAAAAAGACTAAAGCAAACCACAAGCGTAAATCCGGAAAAATAAAAACTAAATACTGAAAAATAAAAATTAATTAAAAAATACTACTCGAAATAGATAACCCACACGCTAACGAGACACAAGTCCCCGGCAGCGGCGCCAAAAACTTGGTGTCGCCTAGGGTGTGATAAAATAAGATCAATATAAGTCAAGAAAACTACGCACTCTCACCCTAGACAGGCATAGTACTGCAAGTATTACAGGACGTATGCAAGTTTTAGTTAATAAGTTGAGTTCGTTCTCAGGGACTTAGTGTGCTAGTCGAATGGGTAGCAATAACGAGTAAGCAATAATTAATTAAAAGACAGAAAATTAAAGGGAATAAAATTCGAAATTCTAATTAAACTAAAGTAAATACAAGACAATAAAATAAATACGAAGAATATGAGATGAGTAGTATAGTTTAGGTTTTGCTGGTATGCACTAATCCTTCTAATTCTTTCTATTAAATCTAGTTAATGAGGGAGATAATTAGCTCTTGTATACTTAGTCAGGATTCTAAATTCCCATACCTTAGACCTTGAGAGCGACTACGGGGGCTACAGACACACCACAAGGCTGGTTCAAATTGGGTTATCAGCAATCAATTTCCATACATGATGATAGTGATTAATTCATACTTTAATGACTATCTAGTTAGAATCAGTTTTGTCAGGACTAATATCGACACTAGACGTTATGTGGTGTTTCAATAATTAGACACCTATCTAAGGTGATCATCTAACTACTATTAAGGTAATCCTATACTCGTGCACTAGCAAGGAAAACAATCATTAAATCAAAACACATAAACAAATATAAAGGTAAGCAGCTAATATCAGATTAAAACATGTGATGTCTCCTCATTTGTGATAGTAAAATACACTCTTGAGACATCATTTTAGGCTTATTTATTAGTTTATAGGTTGATTTTAGCTTAATTTAGTGCACTTTCCTATTTTGAGTCTTGATTTGTAGAATTATTATTTTTAGAGCATATTGGGTTTAATTGTTTATTTAGTGTGAAGCTTTAAAGATAATTATGGAGATTAATTAGAGTCCAAGTCAAAGATTACAACTTATGGAAAAAGATATGCATGGAAATTGGAGATAGAAGGAAACTGAGTTCAAATAGGAAAAGGAAAAGCTGCCTAAATCTGGGATTCTGCAGAACACGTCTAAAGATTGGTGTTTTTACCTAAGAAATAGGCCGAATTTGGTAATTTCCTTCTAAGGTCCTAGATAATTCTGTTGCGATTCTTTTGGTATCTTGTGGAGCAAAATCCGACCAATAACAAAGAAGTTATGACCAAAACAACGCAGCAGTGTTTATCTTACGAATTTGGGTTGGGCCAGGAGCCCATTACTTGAAGTTATCTCCAAGACACGAATTAGGTCAACCTCTAACCTATAAATACAGCCTCTTAACACTCTTAAATCATCCTTGGCCAGACCCTAAGGCCAAGAGGAAGCTGCAACACAAGAGAAGAAGTCTGGAGGGAGCTGTGCAACAACTATGTCTCCTTCAACCTCTTATTTTGTAATTCTTTCTTCTTCTTTTCTTTGTATGAACTAATTCTCTTAGCTTAGGTTTTGCATATGTATAATCTATGAATTCTAGTTCTTCTATCTAAGTTCTTTGGGAATTATATGTTTTAATCTGATATTAGCTACTTACCCTTATATTTGATTATGTGTTTTGATTTAATGACTGTTTTCCTTGCTAGTGCACGAGTATAGGATTACCTTAATAGTAGTTAGATGGTCACCTTGTAAGGGTGTTTAACTATTGAACCACCACATAACGTCTAGTGTCGATAGCAGTTCTGACAAAACATACTTCTAACTAGATAGTCATTAAGGTTTGTTTTAACCACCATATCACCAAGATTGCAGTATTTGCTTACGGCCTTAGTGGCGTTTGATAACCCTATTTTAAATCACTTCTTGGTTGTGCCGTTGCCCCCTTAGTCGCTCTCAAGGTCTAAGGTAGTGGAATTTAGAATCCTGACTAAGTATACCAAGAGCTAATATTCTCCCTTATGAATTAGATTTAATAGATAGAATTAGAAGGATTAGTGCATACTAGCAAAACCTAAGTTATATCGTTCATACTATCTTCTTTTCTTTTCTGTTATTTATTTTCTGTCTTTAATTTAGTAGTTTAGTTTTCTTATTAAAAACCAAATAAATATCTATCTTTCTCTTCTTTCTCCTTGCGTGTTATTATCTATCTTTAATATCTGCACTTGATAATTTGCACAAGTTCTCTCTAACTTTCGTCAGTCCCTGAGGAACGAATCTTCTTATCATTAAAACTTGCATACGTCCTGTAATACTTGCAGTACCGTGTTAGCTTAGGGTGTTTATTTGCACTTATTTTATACATCTTTTTATCACACCTTAGGCCACACCAACATGTAATTCCCAAAGAAACTTAGATAGAAAGAAATTAGAATTCATAGATTATACATGATGCAAAACCGAAGCTATGGGAATTTTAGTTCATACCTGAAGGAAATAAACTAAAAGAAATAACTAAAGACATCATCTTGCTCTCTACAATAAACTGGAAGAATAAAACCTTAAGAACTAATTACTATGAGGCAAGGATGATTTACAAGTGATATAAGGGTGTATTTATAGGTGTTTAGAAGACCTAATTCGTTTTCTTGAAGGAAAAGGTAAGTAATGGACTCCAAGCCCAACTCAAATTCGTAACCCTAAAAACATGAAATCAGGCCCGTTTTTCTTTTGGTCCTAGCAGCTTCAATATTCATCCGTTTGACGCGTATGAGTATACCAGATTCATCTTCTCAGAATGATCTTCAACTCTGCTCTTGTCCGTTTCTCCAAAATCTCACACCGTTTTTGAGATATAAGCTGATTTGTGGTCGTAGGTGCAGAAATTCAGGATTAAGGCAGCTTTTCCTTTTCCATGTTTTTAGCTTTTGTTTCCTTATCTCCAATTTCAATGCTTATCTCTTTCCATATCTTGTAGTATTTGACTTGGACTCTATTTAATCTCCATAATTATCTTTAAAGCTTCACACTAAATAAATAATTAAACTCAATATGCTCTAAAAATATTGTTTTACTAAATCAAGACTCAAAATAGGAAAGTGCACTATTTCTCAAGAAAATCGACTATTATGACTTCTAAATCACTAAAAATGATATCTCATCCTAATATAAATCTATCACAAATGAGAAGACATCAATGTGTCACTTTTGAGCTACCCAAGTGGGTCCCATAGTCCAAAAACGTTTTTCACACTTTATCCAAATCAGAAAACGACATTTTTGGCGAGCATTCACTTTAGGGGTGAGCATGGTTCAGTTCGTCGCGATTTTTGGCCAAAACCAGTATCGAACCGAATATTTCGGTTTTTTATAATTTACTAACCAAACTGGATGGTTCGCATTTGGTTCCACATTCGGTTTAAAAATAACCAGTTAATCTAACGACATTCGTATGTTTTATTTATATAGTTAATAATTACCACGTTAATATTAAAGGGGTATTAGCTTTTTAAGGCCTATAGGCCAACAAGTTTGCTATTTAAATCCCAACCCCAGCCAACTTATAACTACTCTAACTAAGAGGGGGAATATACTAAACTACCCCCCAAACCTTTCCCTACAATGAGAAACAAAAATCCCACCCCCAAAACCCTATTGACATCGGATCAACCCCCACCCCCACACCATGGCCCCTCTCTCTCTCTCTCTCTCTCTCTCTCTCTCTCTCTCTCTCTCTCTCTCTCTCTCTCTCTCTCTCTCTCTCTCTCTCTCTCTCTCTCTCTCTCTCTCTCTCTCTCTCTCTCTCTCTCTCTCTCTCTCTCTCTCTCTCTCTCTCGTTCTCGTTCCCAGCCCCCCGACGACCCACAACCACCCAACCCCACCCCCACCTAACAACTCACTTCCATCACCATCACCTTCCCACTGACTGCACCACTGCCCACCTCCATCACCGTCCCATTCCCCTTCCCACCTGCTGCACCACTGACGACGCAACCACTGCACCGCTGACCACGCCACCACTGCACCACTGACGAGCTGCAGATCTGCGCCCCCCTCCATCAACCGCCGCTGGAAAGAAGCAAGCCGTCCACCGCATCGAGCACCACCGTCGCTGCTCTCCTGCATCAACGCAGTCCCTCTCCTTCATCTCATCTTGGTGCTGCTGCCATCGAGCACCACCACTCAACGCCACTGCTTAACCACCACCGTCACCAGCCCCAACCTTCTTCACCATGTCGACCCACCACCACCACCGTCATCACTAACAGCCGCTGGCATCGTCGAGTTGCAGGGAAGGGACACCCTTCAATACCACCGTTCAATACCCCCTTGCTGGGTGTGGATCTGAGTTCTTTCTGTTGATGGGGCCAGCCCCCTAGAATGTTGGTGATGCTGGGGCAGCAACTGATCCAACGCCGCCCAGAGAAGCTCCGGTATGCTCCCCTCCATCATCATCACCGGTCTGATTCACCATCGATCCGTTGAGTTAATTTTTTTTTGGTAAATGGGCCAGGCCCATTTGTATAACGGGATATTAGGAAGATGCTGTATTAGGTCCAGTCCCATGTCTATGTTTTGTTCTTAATGGGGCTGACCCAAGTTGGAGTTTAGTTGGTGTATTTTTTTTTTACATTATGGGTCCAGCCCCAAATCTTTGTTTTGGTCTTAATGGGGCTGGCCCAACTTTGTAGTTTAGGCTGCTGGGTCATTTTTTGTATATTATGGGTACAGCATGTTTAGGAAAATGAAAAATGTTTGTGTTTCTTTATTGGTTTTCTTCATTATGGGGCCATGCCTATTTATCATATACTCTCAAATGAATAACACACAAACACAAAATGTATTGCAAAAAGACTAAAAAGATAAAAGGCAAAAAATGTATTGGGGCTGTACCCATGACGTTAGTTTAGCCCGTGATATTTAGGCGTTATGGTTCGTACCCATAACGAAGGGTAAAATGGGAAAGTTCCAAACTAGCTAATTAGAACCAGGACTTAAAAAACAATTTTTTCTAACTAGAACTTAAAACTAAAAGTTAAGAATTTTGGGTCTTGTATTACAATTTCCTCAATATTAAACCATCCAATATATTAGTCATACCCTTTTCTTTTTTCTCAAATTTTTAATAAAACTGGAGTGGATAATTTAGTCTTTTTAATCATATACTAACATTTGATTTGGGAACAGTTTCTGAACATCAGCCTCGTCGATCTTTTATTTCCCACACCACCGCCGCGCCGCCGTGATGGACGTACGAGATCTCTTGTCAAATTCAAACGTCGACGATCCATCAACTCCACTCACCGCCGCTGATCTCCGTCTATTAATCGATCGTCTACAAGTCCACTCTCTACGCATCAAATCCAAAGTAGAATCATACCTACTCTCTCACCACTCCCATTTCTCATCCCTCTTCTCCCAATGCAACGACGCCGTTTCACACTCTTCTCAGCTCTACACTGAACTCCTCAACCTCCTTTCTCTTTTGTCCTCCGACGATCACCCTCTCGAGTCCACCACCAAATCCCTCATTGACGACGCCGTTTCAAAGAGTAAAGAGCTACGGCTAAAAACAGAGTTATCACAATTAATAGAAATAATTCTGGAATTAAGCGATAAATTGATGGATGTTAAGCGTGAAACTAAAGCTGGTCGAGTGAAAGAGGCGGCAGTGATATTGCACGACCTAAAAAAGGCGTTAAGGGTTGGCGATGACGTGGCAAGCAGCGATCCCCTGATTTATGGCCTGTTACGAGATGAGTGGGCACACTGTTTTGAAGAGGTAATGAAGAAACTTGTGTTTTCTGCATACACAATCTATTTTATTGAATTTCGTGACTTATTCTATGAAGAAATTGGATATGAATTTATAGATACAAGATGTTACAATGAGGATTATGGAAAATGCAGTGCGATTCGAGCAGGAAACAAATATAATTCGCGTGAAGCATTCACCAAGTGTGAATGGTGTTCACATTGAGCTTCCTACAGCTATGGAAGCAATGGATGTGAGTCTAAACAACACGATTTTTCTTTAATTTACTCAAATATTTACATTTTTCTACTTTTTATCTCATTATGACACTGTGCTTTATTGTTTTTGTTTGACTAGGCAGTTGGAATATTGGATTATGGACTTTCAAAAGTTGCAGATATGATCAATAAATATATTATCACTCCACTAGTTAATAATCGATCAACCATTTCGATAATGAGTGAAATTGATCAGTATCCGGATCATATTCATGAAGCTACTTTAGAGATAATCCCATTGGCTGATAATAAGGTAAAATTTCGATATCTTATGTATTACAATTACTAAATCAAATGACACTTATTTTATTTTGCAGCATGACCATATTGATGGAGAAACTATGTATTCTGCAATTATCGATGTATTAAAATTTGTAAACAAGTCCTTATGCTTTGAAAATAATCATCGGATGCGTAATTTCGGAAGATTAACATGGCCAAGAATGTCAGAATTAATCATTTCTAATTTCCTTTCAAAGGTATCTTGTTACTAATTTTACGAAATAAAATGTAAAATAATCATCATAATCACTGATTATTCAGGTAGTTCCAGATGATGCTTCTAAACTTGCAGATTTTCAAAAGATTGTAACTTCTACATCTGAATTCGAAGCTAATTTAAAGGAATTAGGGTTTATTTCATCTGATAGTAAAGATGAAAAGCTAAGTTTATTTGCTAATAATGTAGAGGTTCACTTTGCATCGAGAAAAAGAATCGAAATTCTAGCTAAAGCAAGAAATTTGCTTCTACAATCTGAGTTTAGTCTTTCTCAAGTGAGTTACCATGTATTAATATCAAAAAATCCGTAAATATAGATACATATCTTTTCATCAACAATACATATATATATTTACAGGATCACTCAAGAGCTAATAAGTCGAAAAATCAAGTAAAAAACTCCTCTCATAATGCTGACTTGCTTTTTTCATCTGAACCATGCATTATTTCAGAAGCAGCTTTTAAGCTAATGGAGCTAGTGCATAATACACTCAAGGTCAGAAATTCAAAAATAAAGAAACAATTAAATAAATAAATTAAATCTTCCTTAATACTTTACTGAAACTACATAAAATTCTCTCAGGATGTGTGTATATCATCATCTAGAGTGGGACTAGAATATTATTATGCTACTAGAGATGCTTTACTTCTTTACGAAGCTATTATACCTACAAAGGTTTGTATTAAATATATTTTTTTTGCTTTTTTTTTTAATTTTTTATTAAATAATAATATATTTGTTTGATATGTGAAGCTAGAAAGGCAGCTCGGAGCTGTTAACCAAACAGCTGTTTTAATTCACAATGATTGTCTTTATCTATCTGGAGAAATTCTTGGATTAGCTTTTGAGGTAAATAAATTATTTTATTTTTTACTAATTTAATATTACTTGAAATTTTATTTACCAAGCCTTTGTTATATGTTACAGTATCGCTCAGCTTTTCCAAGTACTGTTAAAGAACATGCTGTTTTTATTGATTTGGCTCCAAGGCTTCAATTACTTGGAAATCAAGTTTTACAAAGACAGATTCAACTTGTTTTGTATAATTTAAAAGAGGTATTAAATTTATAATCGATTAATCGTATCGTATATATATTTAGTGTAGTAACTAACCTGCAATATATATTTGTTAATAATTTACTAGGCTATTGATGGTGCTGATGGATTTCAAAATACTCACCAAATAAAGCAGTATGAATCTGCTAAATTTAGTATCGATCAGGTATCAAAAGAAACATTTCTTTTAATACGAATTAATATTTATTTTAAAAAATTATTAATATATAAGGTTTTTAACAGGTTGTATTTATATTTGAGAAAGTACGTATGATATGGGAGCCATTATTATTACCTTCAATGTACAAGAGATGTATGAGTATGGTTTTAGAAGCTATTTTTTCTAGTATATCGAAAGATATTCTTAATCTAGATGATATGGCAGCTGAAGAAACATTACAGGTAGGACCCACACACACATACATACACACGTACACACAACGTTACTAAACATTTATACGATTGAAAGCTAATTATGTTTAATAAATATATCAGCTTAGAAGCTTGATTCTTTTGTTATTGGAGAGTTTATCATCTTTATTAGAGTCTCTCTCGAGAAACAATCAAAAAGAGAAGTTACAGGATCGTTTATTATCTTTACAAAAATTGCGTAAATTAGCAGGTAGAGAAAATTTATTAATTTTTTATTTATTTATTCGATATGATTTTTTATTTTTTATTGTTAGATCTTTTGGACATGCCTTTGAGGACTATTACTGCTGCTTGGGAAAATGGTGAACTAGTCAGATGTGGATTTAGCTCGTCAGAGGTATGTAATAAGGGTAAATAAGTAAATAATTGATGAGTTTGTGCACGCTAAAGTGATGAGTTTTTTGATATTGCAGATGAAAGACTTCATTAAAGCTATATTTGCAGATTCACCCCTGAGAAAGGAATGTTTATTTAAAATTGAGAATTCTTGATTCTAGATGTTTGTTGTACAATGAGAGCTGTTTTTGCTGATACTGAGAGAATGAAAGATGAGATGGGTTTGGATTTTATTAGTGATTAACCCTGGTTTAGAACAGTTGTGTACAGAGCGAGCATTTTTTGAATCATGATATATTGCCTCTTCTAGTCTTTATTATCTTTATGTGACTTGTTATAGAATGTTTTTTACTCTTGTAACTCTTTTTCTTAGTTATAGATATCAAATTGTCTGAAATGTAGCATCAACACTTTTATAATTAACTGTAGTATTTATGAACCTAAGATACAAGATAAATGAAGAAAGTTTTGGACTTTTTTTGATAATAATGTGTAATTTGTTGCTTTTAACCAATACATTCATTCCCTGCGCTATTCGCAAATACACTCCAGTGTGCAAAATTTATGGATTCACCATGATTGGTAGTGTTTGAAGGCTAAATTCCTAACTAGAGGGCTTAAAAACTGAGCCTGAAGTTAAAGCGTTTATTTGCTTGTTTAGTCCTTTTCCAAGTGGAAATTGGGGGTAAATTGCACAACTTTTTGCCATCTTGGATTTTAATTTTTTACTTGTTGGCCCATTTAAAAGCGGAAAACTTACCACCAGGGTGCATCATACACCTTTAAGTCGTCTTGAATTTAAAATTTTACTTTGCTTTTTTGGGGGTTTTCCGATGACAATCCCAGCAAACCCACGTTTCATTTTTAGCACCGCATCACTTGGACAAAATTTGTTGCCAGGAATACGTAAAACAGTTAGAGAACTTAAAAAAAAAAGGTAAAAATATATATAACCCTTATTTACTTCTATCTTTATATCATTCTTTATGCAGATGTTTAAACCACTTATCAAATCGTTTCTTTTTCTTATTTATTTATCTTTTTTTTTTTCAGTAACACATAAAACGGAAGAGGTGAAATAAGGGTGAAACAAATATGAGTGATAAATAACAAATGCTTAAAAAAATATTTGTTCCTAAGAGGTAAAATAAGGGTGAGCAAACATAAGTGATATATAACAATGCTAAAAAAATATTTGTTTCTAAGGCTCATCAATTCAAGAATTCATCTTCGATCTAGAATAGCCTTATAAAGGGTAGAGATTTCATTCTCTCTTATGTTATAAAACATATTGGAGATGACCATAAGACTCTTATATGGAAAGATAAGTAAACATGTGAGAGTGCCTTGCAAAACCTTCAGTGATAAACCAGATTTTTAAAATTTGTTGCTAACTTATTCGATCCTGCAACAAAATCTTGGAAAACTGATATGGTGAAATCTCTTTTCAATAAGCCCTAAGTTGTGATTATTTTGAGCCTCAAAATCCCCTGTACGGATCAACATGCAAAATGTATTTGGCTTTATATAAAACTTGGTGTTTATACTTGCAAGACATAACATACTAATGCTCTTAGCATCCCTTTACCCTAGATCATCCCACACTTTTGTTCAAAATCTTCTTAAGTCAATTTGATCATCCCTTATGCCTTTTAAATTTAGATTCTTTTTGTGGAGAATCATTATGAATGCTATCTCCACTAAAAGGAATTGTTTTTAGTGTGTTGCTCTAATAATGATCTTTGTCAATTTTTTTAAGAAGGCAAAACAAATGAACATCTCTTTTTTAAGTGTGTTTGGACTAAAAAGTTTGTTGGGAAAAGGGTCAGATTTCCCGTTCGAGGATCGTGCATAGAAGAAAAATAAAAAGACAAGAACAACAATATTTTACGTGGTTCGGTCAAAGATGCCTACTTCCGCGGAGTAATTCAATATAATCACTCACACTATTACAACTTGGTTTTTGAACGGAAAAACCCGAAACCCTCTAACATAAAGAAAAAACAAAGAACTCTCACACTAACCCATGACTCTAATCACTATAGGATTGTTACACACTCACATTTAACTTACTTATATGATTCTCTCTCTTGGGTATCGTGTCTCTCTTCTTTTTCTTCATCTTCATTTTCTCTTTTCTCTCATCTTCAAACATTAATCCATGGTGCCTATTTATAGGCCTTCACGACCAAACTATCCAATTAATATAGTCACCTTGAAAAACTTCAAACCTCTTAAGTTTCCAAGACAACCCATTAATTTCTAAGACTATCACTTAGTTTCTCAAGACACCATTTAATTTCTAAGACAACCACTTGATTTCCCAAGACACCATTTAGTCTTCCAATGCATCGATTCATGGATGTGAGTCAAACCCTAACAAATCCTTGACGAGCATCCCCAAACACCTCGACAATTTTGGAGAATGAAACTTTTGTCTTGTGCTCCTTGACTTGTTTTGGGCAGTCACTCGACGCTCGACCACGAGTATATCCTTCACCAATCAGCGAACAATTAGCCTTCAAATCTCAATACAAATGCCATCTATCTTTTTAGGACTTTTACGCAACATAACCACAACTCTGATACCACTTTGTTGGGAAAAAGGTCGGATTTCCCGTTCCAGAATCGTGCTTAGAAGAAAAATCAAAAGACAAGAACAACAATATTTTACGTGGTTCGGCCAAAGATGCCTACCTCCACGGAGTAATTCAATATAATCACTTACACTATTACAACTTGGTTTTTGTACAGAAAAATCTGAAACCCTCTAACATAAAGAAAGAACAAAGAACTCTCACACTAACCCAAGACTCTAATCACTATAGGATCGTTACACACTCACAATTAATGATTCTCGCTCTTGGATATCATGTCTCTCTTCTTTTTCTTCTTCTTCATTTTCTCTCTTCTCTCATCTTCAAACATTAATCCATGGTGCCTATTTATAGGCCTTCACAACCAAACTATCCAATTAATCTAGTCACCTTGGAAAACTTCAAACCTCATAAGTTTCCAAGACAACCCATTAATTTCTAAGACTATCACTTAATTTCTCAAGACACCATTTAATTTCTAAGACTACCACTTGGTTTCCCAAGACACAATTTAATCTTCCAATGAATCGGTTCATGGATGTGAGTCAAATCCCAACAAAGTTTTGGTGCTCATCCCCCTTATAGTTTAGTATTGACCCTTAGAGCCCTTTAGGTATGAATAGTTGGATTTGAAACGTGTTGTCCCCTTTCCCTGCTAGTTTAGAGAAAATTAATGGATTAATGAAGATAACTACGTGTCTGTGGACTATCTGGAATTTTTTTTTGACTTTTTTCGGAATGAAAAATTCAGTTTCGAATTCCAATAACTTAGAAATTTCGAGATTTCTGATTTTTTTAGTTCAAAATTTTTGGATCTTTTAAATTTTCACGGATGACCTCTCAATACAACGACAACACTATGTGTAGAACACGAAACAAATCGGAAAATGGCTCGCTCGCCAATTTTTTTCTGATTTTTTTTTAGAATGGAAAAATCATTTTCGAATTCAAAAAACTTTAAATTTCAAGATTTCTGATTTTTTAGTTCAGAAAATTTGATTTTTTTTTTTTTGCGGATGACCTCTCAATATATGTTATAAAGCCTACATGGCCATCTTGGTTGCTCATTGCGTCAATAATGCTTACACTAGTTGTTGTAACTTTCATAATTCATATATTTTACTTGATTTCTATTGCAATTTCTCTTGGTATACATCTCTGCAAAATATTTGCTCGAGGTAGCACGGGAAGCAGATGTGCCATGACACATCATACAAACCAATATTTTTTAAATATCAGAAATTAGAATAAAAAATACAATATATAAACAAAATCCGACCGATATTCAGAAATTTTGGAATTTTATATGTATTTTTGTTTTTTTCGAAAAAAATCAGAAATCCAAATTTTTCGGAAATTAAAACATGCAAGATCAGTTCCGAAAGAAGAATTTTTGAATCGGTAAAATAAACATTTGAAATTTTTGGCTCAGATTTCCAACACCTAGACAGCACCAATATGAAATATCTTGTCATCTAATGGTAAGGTATTCCACCAATTAAACAATTTAACTATTAAAGCCGTATTATTATGGTAAGTATTTCCGTATATCATGGTAATACTTGAGTTTGACCCCCAAAACATACGTATTTGTTGGATTTTATTATGAGTCCATGAATCAAGTGATAATGGAATTTTCAAAACAACGACAACACCATTATGAAATATTCTATTATCAATTGTTAGATACTCCACTTATGATATCTTCAAAACTAGTTTTCACTATGGAATAATGAATATCAAAGTCATCAAAACTTCTGCAGTTTAATGGTAAGTATTCTTGCATGTCATGTGGGCGATCTTGGTTCCGTCCCCGGTAAGGGTGCATTTATTTATTTTTTCTACGATACCAGGAAACAATAGATCATTGGAGTATTTCAAATAATGACAACACCAATATCAAATATTCCTAGACATACGATAGTTATAGCTATTTAATCAATGAAATATTCAAGACACGTTGTCACAATGGCAGAATGAAAAAACATCCCCATCAAAGTCGTTGTAGTATAGTGGTAAGTATTCCCGCCTGTCACGCGTGTGACCGGGGTTCGATCCCCGGCAACGGCGTAGTATTAGTGTGTTTTGTTAAGAAAAAATCAATTGCGAATTACGAAAACTTAGGTCCTGTTTGGTTTATGAAAACATTTTCTGTTTTCGTTTTCAGAATACATTTTAAGAAAATGATTTTCATTTTCAGTTCCAATATTTTTAGAAAATATGGAAAACGTCAATTTCACGTTCTCTAATATAGCACTGTTTTTATTTTATTTTCTAGAAAACTGTTTTCATTTTCTTTAGCCAAACATATTTTCAGTAGCATTTTGGAAAATATAGAAAATGAAAACAGAAAACACCTATTATTTTCAGGAACCAAACGGGGCCTTAGAATTTTGGGATTTTTGATTTTCCCGTTCAAAAATTTGGATTTTTCTAATTTTCGCAGACGACCTCTCAATACAATGCCAACACTAAGGGTAGAACACGAAACAAATCGGAAAATAGCTCGCTCGCAAATTTTTCTGATTTTTGAAAAAATCAATCTTGAATTCAGAAAACGACATAATATTAAGGGGTTGTTATGATCCAAGGCATCGAGTTTATGAAACCTCTATCAAAACGACAACACTAGTGGTTGAAACATGAATAGATCGAAAAATGGCTCGCTCGCAATTTTTTTTTGAATTTTTTCGGAATGGAAAATTCAGTTTCGAATTCAAAAAACTTAGAAATTTCGAGATTTCTGATTTTTTTAGTTCAAAAAATTTGAATTTTTTAAATTTTGGCCGATGACCTCTCAATACAACAACAACACTACGTGTAGAACACGAAACAAATCAGAAAATGGCTCGTTCGCCAATTTTTTCAGATTCTTTTCAGAATGGAAAAATCACTTTCGGATTCAAAAAACTTTGAATTTCAAGATTTCTAATTTTTTAGTTCAGGAAATTCGGTTTTTTTATTTTTTGCAGATGACCTCTCAATATATGTTAAAAAGCCTACATGGCCATCTTGGTTGCTCATTGCATCAATAATGCTTACACTAGTTGTTGTAACTTTCATAATTCATATTAAATATATTGTTGAGTTGAGGACATTTTACTTGATTTCTATTGCAATTTCTCTTGGTATACATCTCTGCAACATATTTGCTCGAGGTAGCATGGGAAGCAGATGTGCCATGACACATCATACAAACCAATATTTTTTAAATATCAGAAAATAGAATAAAAAATACAATTTAGAAACAAAATTCGGACTGATATTCAGATATTTTGGAATCTTATAAGTATTTCTGATTTTTTCGAAAAAATCAGAAAATCCAAAATTTTTGGAAATTAAAACATGCAAGATCAGTTGCGAAAGAAGAATTTTTGAATCGGAAAAATAAACATTTGAAAATTTTGGCTCAACTTTCCAACCCTAGACAACACCAATATGAGATATCTTGTCATCTAATGGTAAGGTATTCCACCATTTAAATAATTTAACTATTAAAGCCGTATTATTATGGTAAGTATTTCCGTATATCATGGTAATACTTGAGTTTGATCCCCAAAACCTGCGTATTTGTTGGATTTTATTATGAGTCCATGAATCAAGTGATAACGGAGTCTTCAAAACAATGACAACACCATTATGGAATATTCTCTTATCAATCGTTAGATACTCCACTTATGAAATCCTCAAAACTAGTTTTCACTATGGAATAATGAATATCAAAGCCATCAAAACTTCTGCAGTTTAGTGGTAAGTATTCTTGCATGTCATGTGGGTGATCTTGGTATCGCCCCCGGTAAGGGTGCATTTCTTTATTTTTGCTACGATACTGGGAAACAATAGATCATTGGAGTATTTGAAATAATGACAACACCAATATCAAATATCCCTAGACATACGATAGTTATAGCTTTTTAATCAATGAAATATTCAAGACATGTTTTCACAATAGAAGAACGGATAAACATCCTCATCAAAGTCGTTGTAGTATAGTGGTAAGTATTCCCGCCTGTCACGCGGGTGACCCGGGTTCGATCCCCGGCAACGGCGTAGTATTATTGTTTTGTTATGATTTTTTCAGAATGGAAAAATTAATTTTCGCGGATTTTCATAATTTTCGCGGACGACCTCTCAATACAACGCCAACACTAGGGGTAGAACACGAAGCAAATTGGAAAATACCTCGCTCACAAATTTTCTGATTTTTAGAAAAATCACTTTCGAATTCAGATAACGGCATAATATTATGTGTTTGTTATGATCCAAGACATCGTGTTAATGAAGCCTCTATAAAAACGACAACACTAAGGGTAGAACATGAAACTTAGTACTAGTGTTTTGTTATGATTTTTTTCGGAATGGAAAAATTAATTTCGAATTTAGAAAACTTAGAATTTTGAGATTATTGATTTTTTTAGTTCGAAAAAGATTTTCATAATTTTCGAGTATTACCTCTCAATACAACGCCAACACTAGGGGTAGAACACGAAACAAATCAGAAAATAACTCGCTCGCAAATTTTCTGATTTTTGGAAAAATCAATTTCGAATTCAGATAACGGCATAATATTAAGTGTTTGTTATGATCCAAGGCATCGAGTTAATGAAGCCTCTATAAAAACGACAACACTAGGGGTAGAACATGAAACAGATCGAAAAATGGCTCTCTTGCACATTTTATGATTTTTTTCGGAATGGAAAAATCAATTTCGAATTTAAGAAACTTAGAATTTCGAGATTTCTGATTTTTTTAGTTCGAAAAATTTGGATTTTTTATTTTTTTCGCGGATGACCTCTCAATACAACGACAACACTATGAGTAGAACATGAAACAAATCAGAAAATTGCTCGCTCGCCATTTTTCCTGATTTTTTTTCGTAATGGAAAAATCAATTTCGAATTCATAAAACTTTGAATTTCGCGATTTCAGATTTTTTAGTTTGGAAAATTCGTTTTATTTTTAATTTTCGCAGATGACCTCTCAATATATGTTCTAAAGCCTACATGGCCATCTTGGTTGCTCATTGCATCAATAATGCTCACACTAGATGTTGTAACTTCTATAATTCATATTAAATACATTGTTGAGTTGAGGACATTTTACTTGATTCCTATTGTAATTTCTCTCGGTATACATCTCTGCAAAATATTTCCTCGAGGTAGCACGGGAAGCAGATGTGCCATGACAGATCATACAAACCAATATTTTTAAATAGCAGAAATTCTTTGACAAAAAAAATAGCAGAAATTCGAATCGGAAATACAAATTAGAAAAACAAAATTCCGACCGATATTCGGAAAATTTGGAATCTTATATGTATTTCCGATTTTTTTGAAAAAATCAGAAATCCAAATTTTTCGGAAATTAAAACATGCAAGATCAGTTCCGGAAGAAGACTTTTCGGATTGAAAAAATAAACAGTTGAAATTTTTGGCTCAATTTTCCAACCCTAGACAACACCAATATGAAATGTCTTGTCATCTGATGGTAAGGTGTTCTACCAATTAAATAATTCAACTATTAAAGTCGTATTATAATGTTAAGTATTTCCTTATATCATGGTAATGCCTGAGTTTGATCCAAAAAACCTGCGTATTTTTTGCATATTATTATAATCCCAGAAATCTAGTGATAATGGAGTCTTCAAAACAACGACAACACCATTATGAAATATTTTTTGGTCGATCGTTAGATATTCCACTAATGAAATCTTCAAAAAAAGTTTTCACTATGAAAGAATGAATATCAAAACCATCAAAACTGTTGCAGTTTAGTGGTAAGTATTCTTGCATGTCATGTGGATGATCTTGATTTGACCCCCGACAAGGGTGCATTTCCTTATTTTTGCTATGATACTAGAAAAAAATAGATCAATGGAGTATTTCAGATAATGACAACACCAATATCAAATATCACTAGACGTACGATAAAGATATTTTCCACTAATGAAATATTCAAGATAAGTTTTCATAATGGAAGAATGAAAAGAAATGTTCATCAAAGTTGTTGTAGTAGAGTGGTAAGTATTTTCGCTTGTCATGCGGTTGTCTTGGGTTTGATCCCCGACAACAGCTTGTTTAATGGGATTTTTGTCTATCTAAGGTATCGAGTGCATTAAAACACGTCACTTACTTAAATTATAATATCAAGATATTTTTCCTATCTTTTTCTATTATTACACTTATTAAAATATAAGGATTTATATTTTCAATACACATTTAAAATTTCAAGACATACAAAATATTTTGGTAAATGAGAATTCAGTCGTTTTATTTTTTAAACTATATGAAAAGTTAAGTGAACATATATTTAGGAACCGAGGGAGTATCTAATAATTGTTGACTTAACTAGGTTGACACTCAAATCTTGCACTGACCAAGATAATCTCGCATAGAGTACAGACTTAATACTAATGGTAGTTGTAATATAAGGGTCTAATCAAAGAGGTTGGTGGCGAGATAAGAGATATTGGTTCAGTGGTTACTCGATGAATGTTAACAATCTTCATCGATAATTGCAGAATTGTTTGCATTACTTGCGGGTTTGAAAGTGTCTTGAGGAGTTGGGAATCAAAGAGTTGTGTGTAGAGGTAGATTCTCGGGAGGCTTAGGGGAGGTTAATCAGGCGATAAGAGGGAGGGCTATGATTGTAGTATAGATTGAAGGGATTAGGGTTACTCTGGCAAGGAATAGGGTTTTTGTAATTAAAAATATCTACATGGAACTAATGCACGTGTTGACGGATTAAATAGTAGAAATTTATTACAAGTCCTTGTTTTATATATTGACTTTGTAGACTAGATATGGAGTATACTCGTGATAGATTTGTGTGGAGGCTTCCGAGACTAAATTATAGTTGATGTCTCCTTAATTGTTCGTATTTTCGACCCTTAGGAGACATCATTTTTGGTGTTTATTCAATCAATTCGATAGACTTTTGGACTAAATATGCAATAATATGATTTTCCTCTTTTATTTCTAGCATTTTTGATTTATTAAGCTTTTGCGCGTAATATTGGTATTTTTAGTGAAGATTTTACAGGTTTTAGATGTTAGCTAGAAGAGGAATCTGAGGAGAAAGTCAAAGATCAAGAGATAGAGTCAAAACTCGAAGATAAATCCCGAAGATATTATTTTTAGAGCTGAAAATCCATTTTCCAGGCCATAGATTGCTGATTTCGAGGTGCTTAAGCGATGATCTAGCTGTTGACCTTTGAAGAGAAATCATTCCTTATCGAGTTACGGAACTTTAGCAACTGGAATGAGGTCAATCGGAGTTATAACGCATCGGGAAAAGCCGTTTTAGTGAAGGTGTATCAGCAGTTACGGGATTTTGGGCTTAGAATTTGGGCTTGGACATTTAATTATTGATTTATTCCTAAGTCCAAGCCCTAATCCGTTTTTAACATTATAAAAGGGCTTTAGACCTCTATTTTCACATACACTTCATATCTTTTTCATAATACAACATACGCTTAAGAGTCAGACACCAGAGAAGAAGCTAGAAGCAGGAAGAGAAGAAGCAAGAGCTGGAGACGGTCTATATCTCCACTTCTCAGCCAATTCAATTCCGTAATTAGGTTCTTCTATTTTATTCTGTAAAACATGTTGAACCTATTTATTTCTTTAGTTTTTATCTTTTCAATTATTATGAGCTAAACTAATTTAGTGCTTGAGAACGCATAATGGGTTAATCCCAATTTGATTTCGTTTTATACTTTTGGATTTGGGATTATTATTATTTAAATCAAATTGGGTGAATTGTATTTTTCTTTAATTTGCGCTTTATCTACTATAATTGACGTAATTAACCAATCATAGGTCTTAGTATCTAGGCTATTCCAATTAGTGGCGATTGGATCACCTTGACGGGGGGTTTAGGTACCGAACTAGTTAATGAATGTAGGTTAGAAATTATTGACTCTGACGAGCTTAATTAAACCTATGGCCTATTGGGTAATTTGAACTTAAACACTTGAGAGTGGACTATAATCACCCTGACGGGGTTTGTAGCATTTGAGAGTTGCTCCTTAGTCCACCCTGACGGGGGTAAGGAGATTTTAGAATCCCGACCAATACCAATTTACCGATTTGTCCCTTAAACAATGTATGAAATGAATGATAGTTAGGTAAACCCTTGCGCCTCTCAAGTACTACCTGCTCTTACTTGCGTATCACTTTTATTTACTTGCGTCTTAGTTATTTATTTACATTTTCGCATTAGTCTTTCATTCCTTAGAATTAATACAAAAACCAAACAAATATATTATTGTCTTTTATTTTCATAAGTGCATCAATCACTACTTGCTAAACATTGTGATCAACCATTCCGTCCTTGGAACGAATCTGATTTATCAGAATTACTACTTGGGACAACCGTACACTTGCGGTTGTGGTTCGATTATTATTTACATTTATTTTAGAACACACAAAGGACCACCAAGTTTTTGGCGCCGCTGCCGGGGACGGTAGCGTGTGACCACGGTGTTTATCCTTTAGTGATAGTTGCATTTATTTTTATTTTTGTTTTTATCAGTTTTACGCTTTTTGCTTGTTTAGTTTTCTCAGGTTTTTAGGTTTGGTGTATGCGAAGAAGACTCTTTAAGGATCTAGAGCCAACACCTCCGATCATTAATAATCCAGAATCATTAATCAGACTTGCTAACAAGAGAAGAAAAGAACGAGAAGAATTAATTCACCAAATGGAGAACGTTAATATTCAGAACAATAACGGACAAGCTCAAATCGTGATGAATCAAGATCCTTGGTTTACTAATGGTCCACCAGAAGTCCCATTCCGTGCCCCTGCTATAGGAGTAGGTGCTCCAGATATAAATGTTCCGAAGTTTCGTCCAGATCCGGGTATGATAGCTCAATTCCAAAATTTTGGAAATTTTCGTGGTAGAGTTGGAGAAGATCCTCTTAGAGCGATACAGAAATTCAAACAAATATGTGATTCTTACATCACACAAGGAGTTTCAAAAGAACAGATGTACTACGCTGTGTTTAAATTTTTTGTTATTGATGGAGCAAGTGAATGGCACGATGCGCAAGATCCGACGAAAATTACTAATTGGGATCAATTAGAGATTGCTTTCTTTGACAGGTATTACCCAAGTAACATGAGGTTAGATGCTGAATTAGAGTTGACGCAGTTCCGTCAAGAATATGATGAAACTTTGGGTAGGAGTTGGACAAGATTTCAGATGTGCTTACGTAGAGTCCCCAATCATGGCTTTTCAGAACAACAACAATTAAAAATATTTTATAGAGGCCTTGATGGGACTTCAAGAGAGAAATTGGATATGCTATGTGGTGCAGGTTTTCTTCAAGTTCAACCCGCTCATGCAAAGATCATCTTAGAAAGAACAGTCAAGAATGAAGTTGGGTGGAGTTCAGTAAGAACACCAGTTAAAAGAGTGAATAATGTTGATATGGAAGAAAAGTTTGCTACGCTAGAGACAAAGCTTCAGACCACACTAGAACAACAATTGAGACAACTTACTCTAGCCGTGAAAGAAGGTTTTTCGAATAAAAGAGTTGAGGTAAAGGCTGCACAAGAGGTATATGGATGTGAGTATTGCGGTGTCAATGATCATAGTTGGGAAAATTGTCAAAACAATCAAGAATCCGTGATGTTCGTGTCCAATAGAGGTAACTTTAATTCAAGTGGTAATGGATATCAGCCTAACAGAAACCATCCGGGGTTTCAATACTCAAATCCTGATGGGGCAGCAAATCCTACTTATGCGTATCAACCGCGTCCCCAAGGTAACAATTACAATCCAAGACCACACAACAATTATCAAGGAGGACAGAATCAAAATTATGTTCAGAGACAAGCTCCTCAAGACAATTACGATGACACAATGAATCAGAAAGCCTTACCTGCCCATCCACAAGAAGGAGTTACCCTTCAGAAAACAGTTGAAAGTTTAATCGCTCTTCAGACACAAGCTGTGGAACGTCAAAACGCAGCATGGGAACGTCAAAACGTAGTTGAAGCAAATATGAAGATATTCCAGGATCAGCTAAGTCAAATTAATAAACTGTTGAATCAATGTCCACAAGGACAACTTCCTAGCGATACTGAGAATCCAATCCAAATCGAAGATTGTAAAGCTATTACTCTCAGAAGTGGTAAGAACCTTCCTCCACCTCCTTTTCCGATTATGAAAGAAAAAGAAGTTAGAAAAGAAAAAGAGGTGGTGACTGAAGATAAAGAAGTTGAAGTAGAAGAAGTGGAGAGGCCTAATGAAATTCCGAAGAAGAAAGATGATACTATAATAAGCCGTCCTCCTCCACCATTTCCATCAAGAGTTCAGAAGAAGGGTGATATGGCTGATTATCAAAAATTCTTTAACAAGGTAAGAGGTCTTAGCATAAATATTCCGTTGTTAGAAGCTATTAGAGATGTACCCAAGTATGCTAAGTTTCTGAAAAGAGCCCTCACCAACAAAAGGCCGTATTGTGATAATGAGATGATTGGTCTTCCTGAAGAATGTAGTGCCATTTGTCAAGGTAAATTACCTCCAAAGTTAGTTGATCCGGGGAGCTTTACAATTCCGATATCTATTGGTAATGAATGGAGAGGTAAGGCACTATGTGATTTGGGTGCAAGCATCAATCTTATGCCCAAATCAATCTTTGATAAGCTTAATATTAAAGCAAGACCCACTTCTATGGTCTTGCAAATGGCGGATCGATCTCTTGCACATCCGGAAGGCCGAATTGAAGATGTCCTCGTTAAGGCAGGTACGTTAATTTTTCCCGCTGATTTCGTTATACTTGATTACGACGCGGATAGGAATGTCCCCATTATTTTGGGAAGACCATTCCTAGCCACGGGGCGTACTTTGATTGATGTAGAAAACGGCGAAATGATCATGAGAATCCAAGACGAGGAGATGAAGTTTAATGTGTTTAGACCTATGAAGTTTCCGGATTCCAATGAAGAATGTTTTCGTGTAGATGTAATGGAACCGGTAAGAAAAGAGCCAATTAAAGTTGTGGAAACCTTAGGGGTGGAGGAAAAAGAACTAAGAAAGAAACCACCGATCAACGTTCCTCCAAATCCTAAGAGAAATCCACTACTCAATCATGCAAAGAAGAAAGAGAAAACACGTGTCACGAAGGTTCCGAAAGAACCTAAGAAGGAAAGGAAGAAAAAGGAGTTTAAAGTAGGCGAAGAAGTTGCTATGAAAAAGCCTAAACCTCCTCCAAAGACATGTGAATCAAAAAGCTCTTGGCTCGGACCATTCGTGGTTGCAAAAGTTATCTCAGATAAGTTAGTTGGAATAAAAGCTAAGGGATGCAAATTTCGAGTTGCAAATATTGACAACCTCACTCACTGCTGGGGAGGTTATGTCAATGACTAAGGAATGAGGTAACCCGTCGAGCTTAACGACGTTAAACAAAAGCCATTTCTTGTATATTAGTTTAAGTATTTCAATTTCGTAGTTTAGTTTAATTTGATTTTCGTTAATTTAGTGTTTATTATTAAGAAATGAGGAAGGGTAGTTGTTTTTGATGATTTCAGGGGTATAATGGTCATGAGTTTGGGGTCAAAACGATGAGAAAACGGAAAATTATGGAGTCAACAGCAGGTTTGACCGGCTAGCCGGCGGATACGCAGGCATACCGGCCAAAACGCTGAAGACCCCCAAACTCTCTGACCACTGCGTCAGCGATGACGCAGCATTGCTGCGTCACCAGTCGCGCCAGCGAGAAATCCACCGGCATACCGGCGAATCCGCCGGCTAGCCGGCCAACTGGAGGAAGAGTTTCTGGTCCTTGCGTCAGCGACGACGCAAGGTTGCTGCGTCTCGAAATGCGCCATCGCGTATCCGCCGGCATACCGGCGTATCGGCCGGCTAGCCGGCCGAAGAAGGTGAAGACTCTGATCACTGCGTCAGCGATGACGCAAGAGGCTTGCGTCAGAGGTAAAAAAAAAAAAAAAAAAAAAAAAAAAAAAAAAAAAAAAAAAAAATCGCCGACCTCTCGGCCGGCATACCGGCGAATCGGCCGGCATACCGGTGAATCCGAAGGCATACCGGCCAGCTGTTACGAGAGGCGGTTTTAACTTCATTAAACCTAGTTTTTTGCCTCTTTTCCAAGCAAAACCTTATAATCCGAATCCTAGCCTCCAACTACTCCAAGAATCATCATCAAAACAACATTATACCACCAATCCTTCCCTCTAAACACCATCCAAGATCACAATCAAACCATTAAACTTCCAAAATACCAATGCTTTCACACTTTAATCCGAAGTTTTCTTTCACCAAAGCTAAAATTTATCCATTAATCCTTTCCCAAACCTTGAAATATCCATGACCCAGCGCTAAACAATCCATAATTCAAACCCAAACCTTCAAGAACACTAACATCACAATTTTATCCAAGGGTCTTGAAGCTTTGAGTTTGGGGTCATCGGAGATGACCATGAAGGTTGGAAAAGGTACGAAGAACATGGTGACGAAAGCGATTTGGGTATTAAGGAAAGATCTTAATAGAGGAGTTGATGCTTAGAGGGCAAGTAACAAATGAAAACGTGGAAAATTTGAAGAAGTTCGAGGTAATGAAGAACACTTTAAACGCAACCATTAATGAAGAACTCAAAACCTCAACTTGGACGCAACACCGACACCAGCCTCGCGCTGGTTCAGATACGTTTTTCTTTCCCTTCTCATTTAGTGTAAATTATTTTTTTTGCTTTGAGTCTTTTCGAGTCGTGGGGACACGACTCATTTTTGAGTTTGGGGTGGGGTTCGTTGCCTCATCCCAGTTTTTATGTGTTTATTTGTTTTAATTGTTTTCAATAAAATAATTAGGAGTTGCGTTTGACTGTAGAAGATTTTAAATGACCCTTTTAAGCATACTTTTGATGAATCAATGATAGTAAATAGTGGACTTTAGGAATTGACATAAAACGCACTTACAATTGCATGCGAACATAGGTAATTAATAGGAAAAATTAATGAACAGTGCAAATGAAGTAAGCTTGTACTTAAGGAATATGTTTGGTGTGTAGAACGTGAAATCTTAATTAGTAGAGAACCCACCTAGATATGAACTAAAGACAAGCTATGTACTTAGGAAAATGATAGGGGCAGTTCTTTGTTAGCCATTTGAAGCCTTTTAGCTTGCTATCCCTAATATTATAATTTTATCCGTCTTAGCCCAATTTTGAGCCTTAAGCCTTTTCTTTTGTAGCCACGATATAAGCCCATTATCCTTTAGATTATTAGGCATGACCAAATGACCCGCACTTGAATCACAACCCTGAGACTTGTCTCGAGCTTGAGTTTGGGGTGGTGGGACCACATTTGGGAAATTACATTGGGAAGGGATTATATGTGTTTGTATTGAGGCACAAAAATGTAGATGATATTATTGTTTGTAACCCTTTGCCGAGATTTGAAAAAGAAAAAGAAAAAGAAAAGAAAAATATTTATAAGAGACATGACCTTTCACATCAAAATGATGGTCATGGGTATCTTGTACAAAAAAAGAGAAAAGAAATGAAAAAGAAAATAAAAAGAAAGAAAGAATAAATAAATCGGCAAAGTGGAATATTTTTGGAAATCATCTTAGTTGTATTTGGGTTGACATTGGGGACGCAACATTAGCGCGTCAAATGGGTGAGTGAGAACATTTTTGAGCGTAAACTCAAGCTCGAGGACATGTGGATGGTAAGTGAGGAGAGAGCCAAAAGCTCACTTCAAATTTACCAAATATACATCCATACCGTCCTTAAGCCAATATTAAAACCATAAAGACCTCTTGATTCTTAAGTACATAGTGAATTTATAATTCTGTTGATAGGGAATATTTAGGTGCAACATTCAAAGCGATTCATGATTAATGACCACCCTATAGCCATCATACAGAGATGAGTACAAGTGTAACCTTCAAGCATTGCAACTTTAATTTTATGATTGAGATTATTTATGTTTGATGTTGCATGATTAGTGTATGTATATGTTAGTTCTTAATGTTTTCTATATGAGATTTATCTTTAGCATTGCTTTAGGGTTTATTTGCTAGCTTCTATTTTCTCTTGCATCTACTTCTCTCCCCTTGTTTTTAGTTTTGCTTTGTCGGGACGACAAAGGTTTGAGTTGGGGGTCTTGATGTCTCCTTAATTGTTCGTATTTTCGACCCTTAGGAGACATCATTTTTGGTGTTTATTCAATCAATTCGATAGACTTTTGGACTAAATATGCAATAATATGATTTTCCTCTTTTATTTCTAGCATTTTTGATTTATTAAGCTTTTGCGCGTAATATTGGTATTTTTAGTGAAGATTTTACAGGTTTTAGATGTTAGCTAGAAGAGGAATCCGAGGAGAAAGTCAAAGATCAAGAGATAGAGTCAAAACTCGAAGATAAATCCCGAAGATATTATTTTTAGAGCTGAAAATCCATTTTCCAGGCCATAGATTGCTGATTTCGAGGTGCTTAAGCGATGATCTAGCTGTTGACCTTTGAAGAGAAATCATTCCTTATCGAGTTACGGAACTTTAGCAACTGGAATGAGGTCAATCGGAGTTATAACGCATCGGGAAAAGCCGTTTTAGTGAAGGTGTATCAGCAGTTACGGGATTTTGGGCTTAGAATTTGGGCTTGGACATTTAATTATTGATTTATTCCTAAGTCCAAGCCCTAATCCGTTTTTAACATTATAAAAGGGCTTTAGACCTCTATTTTCACATACACTTCATATCTTTTTCATAATACAACATACGCTTAAGAGTCGAACACCAGAGAAGAAGCTAGAAGCAGGAAGAGAAGAAGCAAGAGCTGGAGACGGTCTATATCTCCACTTCTCAGCCAATTCAATTCCGTAATTAGGTTCTTCTATTTTATTCTGTAAAACATGTTGAACCTATTTATTTCTTTAGTTTTTATCTTTTCAATTATTATGAGCTAAACTAATTTAGTGCTTGAGAACGCATAATGGGTTAATCCCAATTTGATTTCGTTTTATACTTTTGGATTTGGGATTATTATTATTTAAATCAAATTGGGTGAATTGTATTTTTCTTTAATTTGCGCTTTATCTACTATAATTGACGTAATTAACCAATCATAGGTCTTAGTATCTAGGCTATTCCAATTAGTGGCGATTGGATCACCTTGACGGGGGGTTTAGGTACCGAACTAGTTAATGAATGTAGGTTAGAAATTATTGACTCTGACGAGCTTAATTAAACCTATGGCCTATTGGGTAATTTGAACTTAAACACTTGAGAGTGGACTATAATCACCCTGACGGGGTTTGTAGCATTTGAGAGTTGCTCCTTAGTCCACCCTGACGGGGGTAAGGAGATTTTAGAATCCCGACCAATACCAATTTACCGATTTGTCCCTTAAACAATGTATGAAATGAATGATAGTTAGGTAAACCCTTGCGCCTCTCAAGTACTACCTGCTCTTACTTGCGTATCACTTTTATTTACTTGCGTCTTAGTTATTTATTTACATTTTCGCATTAGTCTTTCATTCCTTAGAATTAATACAAAAACCAAACAAATATATTATTGTCTTTTATTTTCATAAGTGCATCAATCACTACTTGCTAAACATTGTGATCAACCATTCCGTCCTTGGAACGAATCTGATTTATCAGAATTACTACTTGGGACAACCGTACACTTGCGGTTGTGGTTCGATTATTATTTACATTTATTTTAGAACACACAAAGGACCACCAATAGTCCAGGCTTGATTAATGTTGTAGTTTAATTTATTTAATCTTTTACCCATGTCTTTGGACCTCCTATGTAATTTTTTTTTCATGAAATCAAATAATGTAGCCAAAGACTATCGTGATCGGAAAGATTTTTCCGGAAAAATTTAATCACGAACAAACTCCGCTGCAAATTCTTATTTGAAATAAAGATTCCCCTTATACGTGTAGGAATACTACAAGAAATAGTATCATTAGAGACAAGGTATATTGCGGCAACACTAAAATGGCCTCTAATAATAACTTTAAATATCAAAATGGCCTCTAATTATATTTTTAGCGGCAATAGTTGTCGCTAAAGATAAAGTCAATAAAGGCAAAAACAATTAATGTGCTACAAAATGTTTTTTAGAGATGAACTTATTGCGACAAACAAATAGCGGCAAAATTGAGACTTTTAATAATGAATTTTTTCCCGCTAATAATAATTTTTCTTGTAGTGGAAGCTTTGATGTGAGAGTAGGTTGGTTGTTTCATAAGATTTCCTGAATTTGAAAGAAATTTTTAGAAAATGAGGACTTTTTAGGAGGTTTGCACGAGAAGTCTCTCTCTTTAGAGAATGTTCCTCTTCTTTGACTTCATAACTTTGACAAAAAAAAAGCATAATTGGAGAACTCAATCAATGAATGTTATGAAATATATCCATAAATTTATACATGTACATGATTCACACCTTGACCAATAAATTCAGGGACAAAAATCAGATATTGATGAAGCAGGAAACACTTAATTACACTAAATGTCAAAATTGCGAAAATAGGCACACAACATTAGCCACAAACTATACCTACCTATTCATGCATTATTGCATAAGACTAATATTTTGTACCCAACATTACTCATTAGTCATATGCTTTCCATTATGTTCTTGCATCTTGACATGTAATTTTTCCCCTTTTTCTTCCCACATCTTCCAAAATTTAGCTTTCTCACAGCAAAGCCAAATTGAAGTTAGGGAGAGAATTCAACTAAGAGCAGAAAGGACAACATGAGAAGCAAGAAAACCATCTTGATTTAGATGCTTGTGGGGTCGCTTCAGCAGCAGGCCTTGACTCGGGCTCGGTTCTGGGCTTAGGTTTCGACATTGTTTTTCGTGCTAGACCTTGACCTCCCATCCTTACTGATGTTGATTGATCTGCATCACCTGCCAATCTTTTTTTTTTTTTTTTGCAAAAGGAACTAATTTACACTCTCATATACATTACATAGTGTCAAATATTGATATGAATATTATCTTTGTAAGCATTTCAAAATTTTGCACATATATAATCTCACCTATAGTACAATTAGCTCCAAAAAACTCATTAGCTCCAAAAAATTCAAAGCCCAAAAGTCCATCTCAACACTAAGTTATTTGAATTCTTTAACTCTTATATGGCTCCGCTCATGACCACTCTAGGTTGTGTTAGAGTCGGAAAGGTTAATTGCACTATTAGTCCACATATTATGAAAATCAACTAAGTTTACCCATATATTCCATAAATTAGTAGTTAATACTTAAACGTTGCAAACCAACCAAAATTTGCTACTTGTTGAAATATATGGGTAGATTTAACTATTTTGCATAACACAAGGACTAATGCTGCAATTTACCCTAATCAGAACACAAACATAAGGGTTTTGTGCATTTTACCCCCTTTAAGGCTTACAAAATACACGTTCAACCCTCTATGGTTTTAAACTCCCATTCTAACCCCTGAGATTTAATTTTATGTGCACCACTTCGATACAAAAAGTCAATTTTCACGTACATGCTACCCTAAGAAGGGGTAACATTGACACAAAATTAAACCTCAGGGATAGAATGCAAATTTCGTAAACCTTAGGGGTATAAAAGGCACAAACCTCACAAGAAAATTTTTAAATTCACTACCAAGAAAGTCTCAACTTACACTGGAAAGGCAAAAGATTTCGTGCTATTTCCACTCTCTGCAGACATACGAGAAATTCGAGAGTCTCTGTTATGATCTTCACTCTCTCTTATAACCTCCTTCATAATCTCAACTGCTGCTTCAGTTCTCATAGCATCGCTCTTACTATCAACTGAGTTAGCAGATGGTGATTGATGATTTGCAGAGAAGTTAAACATCTGACCAGAACCAGAAGTAGAAGTAGAAGGTTCTGTCTCACCTGGTAATAAACCAAGCTCACCGGACCTAAACAAGAGTATATCTTTTGTAAAGCTCATATTCCCTGTATGAAGACTAAACAATGACTCATTCGAACACATACTCCAGTCCCCTGGATTAACGGACTTAGTTCGATCAAACACTGAAGATGGTATTCTATTTGGGTCATAATCCAAACGTTCCATCGCTTGTGGAGCAGGGGATTCCATAGCTATATCAATCTTTTCCACTTTTGTACCAGAGACCTGACTTGGACCTGGATCTTTATCTTTATCTTGATCTGGAACTGCATGTGTTGATACAGGTAATGGTGATTCTTGACCATCTGGAATATTTTCAGGTTTTGTTGATACATGTAAAGGTGATTCTTGGTCATGTGGAACGTTTTCAGGTTTTGATGATACAGGTAAAGGTGACTCTTGACCATCTGGAACATTTGATACAGGTAAGGGTGATTCTTGATTATCTGGAACATTTTCAGGTATTGGTGACACAGTTAAGGATGATTCTTGATCATCTAGAACATTTTCAGGTTTTTGGGTAGATACAATAGGTAATTCAAAGAGTCCCTCGGAATCGTATGATGATGAAACATTGCTTATATTGGAATTTTTATATCTTTCTTTGAAGGAACCAGGAGGATCAGGTGAAGGTTTTTCGCTAGACTTAGGAAGATCAGTGTTTTCATTAACCTTGGTATTGGTATCGATTGTTGTCCCTTTATCAATATCCACGACTAAATCCGCCATGGAAAAGTTAAAAGTACCGGGTCAAGTTAGTGGTGTTTTTCTGCGAGAACAATATAGCTATTAGTATCAAATTAGCATATGACCAATCAAGGTTCACCATAGTGATGATAAAATCTTGCGATCAAACCTTTTAATCAGTTTCTCGGTTTAAATATAATTCCATGCTATCAAAGTATCATTTCTTCACTTTTAAAGTCTTGGTAAAAATTATGAAACACGTTAAAAACAAAGCGCCATCAGGTTTTTTTATCACAGAAACAACAAAGCCACAAGGTAATAGTTGGAAGACCATATTTGAAATGCTGAATTTATTTTTAAAAAGAAAGAAACTAGATCCCATGGGTTTTGGGAAAATCTTTTTTGACCCTAAAAAATACCTATATATGGTCCCCTAGATTCTCAAGAACTTTACTGGACCCCTAACTTTTTAAAAATATCTTGTCTCCTAAATCTGCAACCGAATCAAAACACATCTTACATCTTATGTAATAATATAAGGACATACCGTGTAACAAATTCAAATGGATATAGATAATTTTGAATAATATAAAGAGTTAGAGACTACAACAATGCAATTGATTAAAAGGAATTGTTAGTTTGCATAATATAGGGACATACAGTGCAATTAATTATGTTGCCCCCAAACCCCTTGGTCCCTCAAACAAAAAATCATGACCACTACATGGCCCCCAACTTTTGAGTGGCTTCGTTACTACTGATTGTTCAATCACAGGCACGATTTGCAGTATTTGTAACAAACACAAAAATCCTAATTGTAGGGTATTCATCATTTTTTATGTCACATACCCAAGCACCAATACGAGGCATGTATGAGAGATTAAGACAACATGCATGATAAAGAAGGTTCATACTCATTTTCTAAATAAAGAATGAAAACGCAATCATGAAAAGTATTGTAACAAAACATTTATCCCCATACCTTGAGCAAGGTTTTATTGTCTAATACAATAGTTAATATATCAGGAAAAAGATCATCAAATCCCTACTGTTACAATGTACGTACCATGCATATATCGGAAGATAATTAAGAATGGCGAAGAGTCAGAAGTTGATTAAACCAGTGGGTTACCCTAACGGCCAAGTCCAACAGAATCTGCTGGCTTGGAAATCAACAAGATAACCCTTCTTCTTCTTTTTGGCCCTCGCATTTTTTTCTCAAGTCGGTCAATTCATTAATATTTACTATTAATTTTTTTTAGAGAGAGAAAACTGAGAGGTCCGTGAAGACATCGAGTGTCAAACCTTGGATTGATTTTATGGTTTAACGTTGTTTTCGCCCTAATTATAGTTATTACTATATTTTTCATTCTTATCCTTCTTTTTCCTCTTTTTTACATTGGGCATGATAATAGGAATGCTATTTATAGGCATAGGGAAGAAGGGGAAAAAAGGAAAAAGGGCAACAACATCCCTTTAAATTTCCACTTAATAGAAATTTAAGTGTACTTTTGTTCCTTAGATAAATAACTTAGAGTTGACAATACTCTTCACTATGTCACTACACTTCATGGCTTGAATTCAGGTTAAAACAACACTTTCAATGATGAACAACTGAACATTGTACTAAAAGCAAATAGCCTGCCAACCACTATATCTGCCACAATCTGGTCCTATGGATCTCGTATATTGGATCTTAGATTTAGCAAAACCCACTAGTTCCAACTTATACTAAACTTTTATCTTAGCAAAACCCGTTCGATATCCAACCTGACCTGCAATTCTAATAAATATATTCATTTTTATGATAATATATAGTGTATGTAATATAATTTTTAAATTATTTATATTATTGTTTGATTATTTAAAATAGTTTATTGAATTTTATTAAATTATATTTTATATAACTAAAAATAGTGTTAATAATATTGTTTTTTGTATAAGTGTTCAATTGTGTCACTGATATGATTTTTTTGACTAAACTTGAATATGGTATATAACTAATATCAAATTTTAACTAATATAACTTTTACATGATAAATAATATTATTTCAATGTGATCAGGGCCGGTCCTGGTAATTTGGTGTCCCTGGGCGAAATTCAAATTTGGGCCCCTAAGAAGACTAATTTAGAAAAAGTTTTAAGGTGCAAAATTTTTCAAAAAAAATCGACACTTCTAATTTATTTAATACATATTCCATAATAAATTTTTGATTTGAGCAAAATGACTACATATAAACTAATCTTTTCATTTATTACGTGAATAACATTCAAATATAAAAAAAAATCTTAGTATATGACATATTCGTAGTGCACCTCGGGGGTAATGTTCATCGTAACTCTCATACCCTTTATTTTTATTAGAGTCCGATCCAGGATTTTCAAGGCACCGCCCCAGAAAAAATTAGGCTAATATATAGATCTGATGGGTTTGAGGAGGGCGAAACTCTATTTTTTGTATGTTTTTTGCTAAAAAGTTTAGGTAAAATTTGTATTGCGTCCCAAGACTGGGGTGGCAGGCGCCAGCACCCCCTAGATCTGCCACTTCTCCTAATCCAATCAAGATTTTACCCTTATAATAGTGAAATAAAAATTAAACTTAAAATAATAATTAAATCACAATATGGTAACCTTATCTCGGTGAACAAGGAAAATATAAGCTTAAAATGATATGAATTGCGTATGTTTAGGCAGATTCCAATGCAGTTAGCATATATAATGAAATATAAAATATATTAACTAATATCAAAATAAAACTTATATAACGGATGCACAAATGTAATATTTTTTAACTAATAATTCTTATTCTATTGAGATCTTTTTGATTTATACTTATTGTAATTAATATAATTAAACAATAAAAATATTTTATTTCATTAAATGGCAAAAAGAATAAGAGCAGCTAGATTGTTAAATGGCAAATAAAAATTTAAATTTTGAGTAAAATTATTTTTATATATTTAGATTAATATATAGATAAAAAATGATTTAAAAATATTATATAATTTTTTTATAAAATCATACACAAAAATATTAGATTAAAATGTAATTTTTTAAACAAAACATAAAGCTAAAAAAAGGGTCAATGCCCCAAAAAATCAAAATAATATTATACTTGCCCCAAAGAATCATCCATTAATTTAAGATTACATATTTACCTTTACACCATAAAAACTATTCCCGTCACGGACGATTCCCGTCACACGACGATTCCCGTCACGGACGATTCCCGTCACGGACGATTCCCATCACGGACGATTCCCGTCACGGACGATTCCCCTCACTGACGATTCCCGTCATGGACGATTCCCGTCACGGACGATTCCCGTCACCGACGATTCCCGTCACCCGACGAATCCCGTCACCCGACGAATCCCGTCAACGCGACGAATAATGTATCGTAGGGATAGTATAGTCAAATAATGTATAAAATAATTCAATTGATGATGTTATTGGGAAGAAATTTTGTCATTGATGTTATTGGGCTGAAAATAATATTATTTTGATTTTTTGGGTCATTTTCTCCTAAAAAAATTTGTAAAATAAATAGATTAAATTGTTATTTTTTAATTGTAAACAAATAAATGACTAATTAATTTAAAAATTTAGATTAATATTGCTCTTTTAAAATAGTAATAGCTTGTTAGGGGATTCAAAACTAGGTCACACACAAGGAAATACAACAACTTACCAGTGAGGCTAGTACCAAACTTTGCTTTAAGACATAATTTATTCGCACATATAGCAACGACGTACATATACATATATATAAATATAGCAAATTTGGGCCCCCTTTTTAGCTCGGGCCCTGGGCGGTCGCCCGGTCCGCCCATACCTTGGGCCGGGCCTGAATGTGATTGTCTATTCGGTGAAATAAATGTATTCCATACAATTGAGATCTAAAGCGACTAGTAAGCCATAATTAACTTAAAAATCTCCCGAAAAAGGGCACAATATAGTCCTAGGAGTAGTTAAGCCACACTTATCTTTAACCATCTTTATGTTTGAATTACTTCTATTTTCTTTTTAAAAAACTTATCTTGATTACTAGTGTATAATCATTTGGAGTTTGTTAAAAGGACTTGATTAGATTTCTAACTAATAGATTGTCTTAGTTAATTTTTTAATCAGACAATCATTCTTAAGTATCGTATTCGCCTCCCTCTCGTAGGACCTAACATGGCTTGTTGCCGCCGCAACGACGCTTCCCCAATTTCTCGCTAATGTTGTTAGATTTGAACGAGAAAATCCTCCAAATATATATGCAATTTTTGGTGTATTTTTGGCATAGTAACGTGTTTCCTGATTTCTGATGTTGTTTGATGTGATAGACGCGTAGGGCAAAAACGAGCTGAGGTTTTGAATTCTAACATTGTGTGTTGCATAACCTATGGGTAAAACAATATGTTTTTGCAATATAATGAGATGGACTCTTTCAGAAAAGTGTTTGTTGTGAGATCTTTAAATATTAATACTACTGTTTAATAGTATTTTAAAGAGCAAATACCAATTTTAGGTCATTACTATGACCTAAAAATATTTTCAGGTCAAAGGTTTAAAAGTATCATGTTCAGGCTATTTTACTAAGTTCGTAAGATATTTTTTAGATTTTAAAAATAATTTGTACTTTTCAAATAGAATTCCTTGCTTATGGTGCACAAAAATAAATATATAGTTTATTAAAAATGCCTAAATATCTTTTAAAATCCATAAAATATTTCATGAATTAGTAAAATATTCTAAAAACAATATTTTTGAATATATATATATATATATATATATATATATAACTTAAAAATATTATTTTTTAAATAGTTAGATTAATATATTTTAAACCATAGATAATGACTTTGAAAATAGATTTTTTTTCTCTCTCTTTAAATCATTATACACGCAATAAAATTTCTATTAAATTTAATCCTTCATATAAATAAAAAATTTGCCTCCAAAATTTCATATACCTCAAGTTAACTTAATTTAGTGTTTTAATTATTAGCTTCTTGTTAACAAAAAATTATTATGAATCTATCCTTGGATTTTTTTTTTTTTGGACGGGTAAATCCATCCTTGCTAAAATTTGCACTTTACCCAAAAGCATGTTCCTTACTCTAAAACTAACTACATTATAAATAGTTAAATACAAAGAGTTTAAGTTAGATAATTTCTCCTCAAAAAATGCAAGCTTTAAAATATTTTTTCTAACTCATGGACTACCACTCTACACGATTAATATTTATGTATTGTTTGGATTCAAATTTTTAAATGAAAAAAAAATGATAAAAATAAATTTTCTTTTTCTTTATTTGAATTTGATTTGTATTGAAAGGAAAGTAATTTAATGAATTGCATACTCATTTGTTTTTTTTAAATATCAGATATTTAATCCTCCTATTTTAAAGTCATTTCAAAGAAAAGTAAATGATTACTATTTAAAATGTCACAATTTACCTTATAATTATTATATATAATATTTTTACATAATATAAAAAGGGTATAAAAGTATTTTTATGTAAAATAATCTTTTATTTCTTTTTCTATAATAATATGAGTCCAAACAAGTGATTATTTAATCACTTACTTTCTTTTCCTTTATTAAAACTATTATAATCCAAACACGATTATCATTTTTCTTTCATTTCCTTTAATGTTTTTATATTCCTATCATTTCTTTTCCTTTGATAATCTGAATTCAAACAATGCATTAGTAACAAAATCTATACAATTTTAGACACAAATAGAATATAAAAAGATAGGAATTTTATAATAATTATTTCATTAATAAATCTAGTGGAGTAAGATGAATAGTCGCGCTCCAGTTCTAAAACATAGTTTAAAAAACATCTGCAGTTTCTTTAAAAGGAAAATATACTTCCGGTCCCCAAACTTTCTTTGAACTAAAAAATATCTCCAATTTTCTTTTATATTTGTTCTAAATTTTCGTCGTTTCCAAAAATCCATCTTGAATCTGCTCCTGAATGATTTACTTAAGAGGAAAATACATTATGAGTCATAAAAAATCTAAACTTTATGTTTTAACACCTAACTAATAAATTATTCTATAAAAGTCCTATTTCTAATTTTTTGGTTTTGGACTTTTACCTTTTTACCCTTAGTTGTTTTGAAAAAATAATCTTCTAGTTTTTCGATGGGTACGGACCTATTACCACTCACCCACATTTTTGTAATTAAGCCTTGATGGATACCGCCCCTTTTGTAATTTTTTATTAGTTCGATTTTTTTTATTAAGTCCTTAATAGTGGTCCATGTTAAACTCCATGTGGGTACGAACCCATCTCGACAAATAGCTACATGGGTACGGACTCGTGTCATTTATCACAACAACGGGTTGTACCCATGGCCCACTACAATCATTTTACAAGGTTTCTTGGGTTGTACCCATCATGACCAAAATCAGAAAAAATCTCTTCACGGGCCAAAATCAAATTACAAAACTGTTCATGGGTTGTACCCATGGTTCGAAAGAAATCTTGCTAGGAACAAAAACCAAAACGAATTCTCTTTGTAACCTATGAACAAAAAACATAATTAAATCTCTGCACAATCATCGTTAGAACCAAAAACAAAAAGAAAACTCTTCACATTCAACTAAATACAAAACAAAACGAATCTCTTAAAACTCACCATTGGGTTGTACCCATGGCCCATTGGTTCTTGGGTTGTACCTATGGAAGTGATTTCTTGGTTTGGGCTTGATGATGGTCCATTAATGGCGGCAGCAGTGGAGCGAAAGAAGGTGAGGCCTGCAACCGTTATCTAGGGATGGCAACGGTTCGGTTTTTGTAAAAAATATCAAAAACCATAACCATAACCGTTTATTTTACTAAAAACCATATCCTAACGGTTTTATTGGTTACACATTTCAAAACCATAACTGCATTATCGGTTTTGGTTTTTTTAACGGTTTTGCGGTTCTTAACCATATCCAAATTATAAATTAATAAATATATTAATTTTCATAAAATCAAACCACACATATAAGAAAAATAGTCGAGGTATATAAAATACTGTGTCTTTGATTAAATTGTATTTTTATTAATTAATTGGTTAAATCTGGTGTTTGAATTTTAATTTTAGATTTTTAATATGTTTAATTTAACCTAAATTATTTTAGAATATGAAAATATATATGATAATAAACGGTTTTCGGTTATTCGGTTTAATTTTTACATAAAACCATAACCTAACGGTTTTAACCATCGGTTTCACTATCCAAAACCATAACCTAATGGTTTTAGCCACTGTTATATAATTCGGTTTTCAATCGGTTTGGTTATCATCGACTTCGGTTTTTAACCGTAACCCTTGCCATCCCTACCGTCATCTGGTGCATTTTTCTTGTCCATGGCGGCTTGATGAAGGTGAGATTCGGGTGGTGATGATGGTGGATGGTGGAGATGGTGGCGGCGTAAGGTTTTAGGCGGCGGCGGTTTCGTGAGCAGGGAGAATGGCCAGGCCGGCTGTTTCAGATGGTGGAGAATGGCCAAGAACGGCAGCGGCTTGGGGTTCTTCTGGTGATAGTGATGAAGATGGTGAACGACAGACGTCTTCACGTGCTCCAGAGAGGCGGCGACGCAATGGGGTTCTTCTGGTTATGGTGATGAAGATGGTGGTGATGAAGACGGTGTTGATGGTGATGAAGATAGTGATGATTGTGATGAAAATGGTGGTGATGGTGGGGAGGGAAGGTGAGACCAGATGGTGAAGAATGACCACCCAAGAAGGCGGCGGTTTTGTTGTTCAGAGAGAATAGAGAGGGTGAGAAAGAGGAGAGAGAAGAGATTGGGTAGGGGGGAGTGGGTTTTGGAAACTTATTAGGGATTTGATTTTGTTTTTTGGGATTTCTCTGGTGTTAATAGGGAAATGGGGAGTTTTGGGTTTTTATTCTTTTAGTTGGGCTACAACTAGTACTTGGGGATGGAGACTTTTATTATAAAGACCCCTGGTCTATAGCCCTTATAAACTAAAATTTCCTTTACATAATAGAATCTGGTCACCAAATAATATCTGAATAACATTTTAAATCGTGGCACATTTAGGAGTTTAGTTTGAAGAGACTATTTTTTAACCTAAATCTATAAAAATAAATTGATTCCACCAAGATTTAAACTTAAATTACTTAATCAATTACACTAAATGCTTACCACTAGAATTACAAAACTATATATGTGTTTTGAACATAAATATTAAAAAATGCTCGATAAGACTAACTATTTATAATCGAGAAAAACTATACATATATTTCTTAAAAAAATCAGGATTTGGATAGGCTTGAGCCCCTAGACCTTTTATAAGTCCGCCCCTATTTTAAAGGTGAAAAACAAAGATGTTAATAAATCACAAATCTTTAAGTACTTAACCCCGTTCATATAAGAGTATAGATAAATTGTGAGATTGATTTTCAAGACTTGCATAGAAAAAAAGTAAATGAACGTACAATTAGAGCTGCAAATAAATCGATACTCTCGCCAAGAGCTCGGGTTTGAGTTCTCTAAGAATTTGTTTGAATTCCTCTCGTTAGTTTAACAAGAGAAACTCAAGTTTTAAATTCAGACTCGTTTACTATACGAAACAAACTCAAACTTGTATAAACTTGACTCGTTAAGCTCGTGAACGGATTGGTAAGAGTTCATTAATAGGTTTGGTAGATATATTCAATTAAAAATTATCAATATATCTATATATATACATACATATATAGAAAGTCAAAACTACGTAAAACTTTTGTATAAGTAATTAATCATAACTAAAATATTTTATATCTAATAATTTTATTATTATTTTTTTCAAGTTACATTATGTAATATATTGTATATTAGTTTTATAGAAATTCATTTTAAATCACGAAAAACACAAAAATTATATATTTATATATATATATATATATATCATAGAAAATTAAATGAGACATAAATGAGGCTTAGACGAACCAAGTCGAACAGAACTTAAGTTTGAATGGAATTACGAACCAAACTTAAAAAAGTTAAAGTTCGACTGGACTCGGTTCGTTTCAAACTCAAACCAAGCTCAAACTTAATAAAATATCACTAAACTAAACTCAAGAAACCTAAAATATGACTAACTCGATTTCTTTGTTGACCTACATATAATATATTAATATCGTAATAAGGATTTTTTTCCGGTTAACTCAGATAAGGAGTGACTTTAATAATTGGAATAAATATGAATCAATCTTATTCTTATCGTTTTACTTCTAAAAATAAAACTGAAATAAAATAACTTTAAAAGTAAAAACAAAGTAAATTGGGAAAGACTGATTTATTTTATATTTCATGTTTCTTGAGTAGAAAGTTTCCGCAGTCCATTCGGTCGACTCCACAAAGGCACAAAGTACATGAACGTGGTTTTTTTTTTTTTCGAAACATGAACGTGAATGAAAGTCCTGTTTTTGTCAAATTGGAAAAAGGAAAGTCGTGCCCAAGAGTCATCAGTGACGATTGACGAAAGAATTAAAGTGTACTTCCACAAGTCATGCTCCCAGAAATTAATTTGTCGCGGCCTAATTTTTAATTTATTAATATAAACAATATTGAACACTATTCCGCATGAACATTCGTGCATTTACAAACGGTTGTGGGATCTTATTAGGGACGAAGTTTTTTTTTTTTTTTTTTTGGTCAAACTATCAGGGACGAAGTTATTCAAGCGATAGGTGACTTTTTTTCTTAAACAGTTAAACATTACAATTATTGCTTTAATTCTTAAAAAGAATGATCCGAATAGCGTTTATGATTTATCATCCTATCTCGTGTTGTAATAAGATATTAGGCTATTACGATGATCATTGTGGATCGTATTAAGCCAATTTTTGACCAACTTGTAGATAAAACACAAAATGTCTTTGTGTCCGGAAGATCAATGACTGAAAATATACACCTTATGCAAGAATTGTTGAGGGGGTATAACAATAATAGTAGCTTGTACCATTAAAACCGACTTGAGTTAAGTATTTGATTCTATTTCTTGGGATTTTGTCCATGAGGTACTTAAAGGGTTAAACTTTTCGATAAAAATTGTGGATTGGGATATGGTCTGCGTTACTCCTTATTATTTGGTGGCTATGAATGGAGAAGTACATGGGTTCTTTAAAGGTGAAAATAGACTAAGGCAAAATGATCCTATCTTTCCTTATCTCTTTATTCTATGTCTTGAATATTTCTCTAGTCCCTTAAAGAAAAATACGGAGCATGACCTTCAATATCATCTGAAGTGTGAAAAGAAAAAATAATTCATCTTGCTTTTTCCGATGACTTAATACTTCTTGCCAAAAGTGATAATTCGTCCGTTAAAATTCTTATGGATAGCCTAAAAAAGTTTGGTGATTGTTTGGGCCTTCATTTAAATACTACCGAGCCGTATATTTATTATGTGGGTGTAAATAATGTTGAGCTTGCAAATATTTTGGCTTCTACTCGATTTGATAAAGGTGAGATACCTTTTCGATATTTAGGTGTACCACTTGACTCTTTCGTGCTACTTTCAAGAGATTACATACCTCTTTTTGATAAATTGGAGGGGTATGTAAGATCTAGGAATGCCTCTTCGCTTTCTTTTTCGGGGATTGAAACTAATTAAATCGGTTCTACAAGGGGTGATCTGTTTTGGGTTCACTATTTTCCTGGTTTGGATGGGTGTTCGTGATCATATTATTACTATTTGTCGAAACTTTTATTGGGAAAAGAAGCCGACACAAGTTACTTGGGATAAAATTTGTGTTCTGAAAGAAGAAGCCGAACTTGGATTGAAGGATTTGGGGGTTTGAAATAAATCACTTCTCATGAGAATGCTTTGGAATATTTTTGCTAAAAAATACTCTATTTTGATCAAATGGATTCATGTAAAGTACTTTCAAAATATAAGGTTTTGGAATTAGGAACCAAAGAACGTGGGTTCTCCTCTTTTAAAGAACATTTGGGAACTCAAAGAGGTAATTCGAGATTCGGTTGGTGATGAAGGTAAAGAAGGAATTTTCGCTCGGTGATCCTCCTTGGCTAGTGATCATCCCATATTTCATGAGATATCTAGCCAAATTTTTGTATGCTTTATATAGTACCTTGTGATTTATTTAGGCGTAGATCTTTTGTGAGGCATTGGGCCAATATTATTTGGGATTCACGTGTCACTCCAAACATGTTATTGTCATTTGGATGGCATTAAGGTAGAGACTTAAAACAAAAGATCGAATGACCTATTTGGAGGTGAATCCACTTTGTGTTTTATGTGGTGAAAACTTTGAGTCAATTAAGCATTTTTTTTTCTTCGAATGTGCTTATGCGAAAGATATATGGGATGAGATACGAAAATGGTTGTATATTGATAAGGAGATGAATACTCTCTTAAGTGCTTTAAAATGACTTAAGAAACTAAAGACTCGTGGAAATTAAGGGTATGTTTGGATTGAGAGAAACTGAAAGAAATTAATGGAATAGAAATGATATTTTATTTTTTACATTGTTTGTATTAGAAAATTTAATAAAAGAAAAGAAAGAAGACCATTCCAAAAATCACTCCAGTATCCATATTTATTATCACTCCAAATTGGAGTCAAATGGAGAGAAAATAATTTATGTAATGATTAGAGGCCAAAATTAACTCTTTTTTTCTTTTCTTTCGTATTTTTTTCAATAAAAATAAAAAATATCCAAAATCATTTATGAAATCTTTTTCATAAAAATTTCGAATCAAAACAAAAAAAATCTTGTCTTTCCCTTTTTTTTTTATAATTTTTCTTTTCTTTTCTTTTCCTTTATTATTATTTTCCCTCCTAAATACAAACAGACCTTAGAGGAGAAAAGCTTGGAAGGTAGCTTTTGGAGCAACCGTGTATTGTGTGTGGAGGGCAGATTTTATCTTGCTATGATAAGAGAAACAATTACTCGGGAAATGGTTATCAAGAAAGTGAAGTGGCGTGCTTTTTATATTTTATTTTTCTTGTTCCCCATCATTCCTTTTTGGATGATAGTGGGAGACTATCATGTAACTGTATGAGATAATTTCTTTTCTTTTGTTGCTACCTTAAGCTTTCGGATCAAGGTAGGTGACTCCTTGTACAATGTTCAGTTATTTTCCTTATTAATATAACTATTTACCCAACCAAAAAAAAAATTCATGACTTTCAATTAGTACCAGATTAGGATGTCTGGCCTTATCTAAGGTAGAGACTGTCAATGTAAATAGGAACACTCTCTTGGAAGGTACATACAAACTTACCTATGTTAAACTGTTGTAGTTTTGTTTTCAATAATTGAGTTACACCAAATAAATTTCTCCTCCATCACAAATAACACGTGACTTTATCTATTCAAATAAAAGCAATACTTGTTGACAAACCCTCACCCACAAAAAAACTTTACAAAAAAGGTTGAGGTCGACAATGGTAGCCATCTACGGGTACCTAAAGAAAACCACTACATGAATCACGGTCATCACAAACCTATAGCAGGTATGATTATTCAGGAGCGGTATCTAAACCAATACCAAAAATGTCTTTCATTAGGTTGTCGATCAAAATAAGGATGACTTTTGGATTCTATTTTGTACCCTTGAAAATACACTTTATTCTGGCAACCCATATGTTCCAGGTGGTAATGAGATGAAAGCCGCAACAATATTCTGATTCCAGCCTTTGTTGACAACTTCTTTAATTGTGTATAAGACTCATTTATCGAAGTTACCTCTGTAGAAAACTTTAAATGGAATTTGAATATTGTTTTCATTCCAAACACCCAAACTCCCATGGCATGCCAAAAGGATATGCTCCAAATTTTTTGTGCATGGTAACTGACTAACAACTATGAGGAAAAGAGCATTTCCTTCTATTTAGAGAAACCCCACATGGAATGGTCTCATTGCAGCATTTCTAGACGAAGACTCGGATTTTTGTCGAAATCCTAGCATGCCAAACAATCGTCGAGAACGAGGGGTTTCTAGAAGTTTGAGAAGAATAAGGCTTTGAGGATTTACTAGCAATAAGCGACGAGATAGCGTGGTGCCCCAAATTTAGTTGTGTAATTTCCCTTATCGGGTGATGCCAAATAATTATATCATCATCAATATCTAGAAGCATTTCAAAAAATTACCTCCAACCAGACGCTTTTATATTATCCTCTGCTTATGGGTTATTTGGTTAACTAGGAACAAGTTTATATTCCATAATATCCCTATTGATCTGGACTCTTGCATTAAATTAATTGATTTATTCCACAAGCAAGTGTTCTTTGTAGGTGATACAAGCTCATCTGAATCCCCTGCTGAACCTATTAACCCAAATCACCCTTCGTCTGGTTTATCCTCTATCCCCATTTGGTCACCACCTCCACAACATACTCTTAAGATGAATGTCGATGCTTCTTTTAAGATAGGAAAAGCCTCCGCTGTTGCAGTGATTCGTGACTGGAAAGGCGAAATTATGAATGACTTTGTCATGAACATTGTTGCTTCCTCCAGTTTTGAAGCAGAAGCTAAAGCATTGAGATCCGGTGTTCAATTTGCCTTAGCCCATGCTATTCTTTACGACAAAATCGAAACTGACGCTGAAGCCGTTCTAAAAGTTGTGTATTCATCGAGCCCGAACTGTCATTGGAAGGACAGGGGTATCCTCGGTGATATAAAAAACATGGTTAGAGACCACAATCATATTCGAATTTGTGGTATTAGAAGAACGGCGAACAAAGTTGCTGATTGGCTTGCGAAAACTTTTTCTAAATCTTTATTATCTCTTGTTTGGCTTTGTAATATTCCTTATGAACTTTTCTTTTTGACATGTAATGATTGTAGTATTTTTATAGTTTAAGGAGTTGGTTGACTTCTGAGGTATTTATTTTAATATATTAGCTTTCTTTGTAAAAAAAACGGACGCTTTTAACTTCTTTTCCAAAATTGTGTTTATGATCATTATCTAACAAAAAATGTCAAATTATCTCCATCGAATGCAACAAATATCCAATAGTTTCGGATTTAGGTACATCCTTAAGTGGTACGTGACAAAGACCATGAAATCGTGGGACATAAAACGAACTGAGAAAAAAAAAGGGTAAAAGAGCTTTTAGGGCCCTTTTACACTATAGTGTAATAAAAAGAGGCCCCAATTGGATCCAAACCAATCCAATTGAAACCCAACTAAAAAAAAATAGATAAAACCCACCCCCCTCCCCATCCCCTCCCCATTTACGGGCTCCCAGAAAACCCACCCCCTCCCCATTTGTCTCTCTCTCTCCCCGTACCAAGCCCCGCCACCACGCCACACCTCGCGCCACCACCTCGCGCCACCACCTCGCGCCAGCACCGCGCCACCACCTCGCGCCAGCACCGCGCCACCACCTCGCGCCAGCACCGCCACATTCTCTCCTTTCCCTCTCTGCCGTGAAACCTTTTTGCAGCGTCGAGATCCCACCCTCGCCGGATCGAGGACCACCAAGACCACCGCCATCGAGATCCCACACCTCGCGCCGAGCCAGATCTGCATCACGACGAGCCACCCCTACATCATCACGACGAGCCACCACCGAAACAACACTGCTGCCGTGGAGATCCACCACCACCACCGCGATATGCACCACCCAGATCTGCACCACCACCACGCCTGAAGCAGTATTCCACCAACCCGCTCTGCTACACGAAGAAACCCATCGATTTCCGGCGAGGTCTAACCAGCAGAACTCCGGCGAGGTCAAACCAGACCGAAGCCGCTCAGATCTGTTGCCGGCGAGATCACCCACCACCCTCGAACCACAGCCACCCAGCGCACCACCAACACCAGTTTATTTTAGGGGGTATTTGTGTTATTTGTGATATGTAGGGGGTATTTGTGGTATTTCTGATATTTAGGGGGTATTTGTGGTATTTGTGATATTTAGGGGGTATTTGTGGTATTCAGGGGGTATTTGTGGTATTTAGGGGGTATTGGTGGTATTTTAGGGGGTATTGGTGGTATTTTAGGGGTATTCTGGACAATTAGGGGTATTCTGGACAATTAGGGGGTATTCTGGACAATTAGGGGGTATTTTGGACAATATTGACTTAAAGGACTTGAATAAAAAATGGACTTCAATTAAAAAATGGTGGGCGTGTACCCCCGAAAAATAAAATAGGGGGATCTACCCCCTAAAAATTCAAAAAATAGCGGGTGCGAACCCCCTAAAACGTGAACCTAACCAGCTAAAAAATCTAGTTAGGCCCTTAAAAAACATAAAGAAAAATTGGCCCCTTAAAATTCTTTTTTTTGAATTTTGGGCCCTAAAAGGTATATTCCTCAAAAAAAAACGATTAAGGTCAAAAAGCACGATGATACGGAGTTGATGAAGAGGATAGAAAACATATGTCGCATATCTAGAAACCAACAAGTGAATGTGCCAGACTTCCATTTCGTTGAATATATTGTACAATCAAACATAGTAATTACGAAGAAAAACTTTTGATGTTGATAGCATCTAATTTTCAACGCCTTTAGTTTAGTTTGATTAATTAATGTTTTTTTTCTCCTTTAACGCGTACTATATATCAATTTGAATAATTCTTTTCTATTTTTCCAATCTACCCACTCTATTATTTCCAACAAAATAGCTAATTCTAAGCTCTCAAACTAAAATTCAACAGTTATAACACCCCTAAAATCACTTATTCATTTTTTAAGCGTTATTTTAGGATTGTGTTTTTACTTTTTAAGATATAATCGGGTATATTTTGTTTTACCATTATTGCATTGTGCTATCATAGTCTAAGAAATGGAAGAAAACGAAGCGAAAGTACATCATATGCTTGCTGCAGCTCATCATCTTGTGAAGGCTATTGGTGCGAGTCACAATTTAAGCGATGACATGAAAAGAATCGTAGCTGATCTTGATTGTAAATTCTCAACAATCACTGAACTGAGTTCAAGTGAGACAGAAAGGATTCGAGAGATTGAATATAAGCTCAAGTCTGCTCAGAGAAAAGTGGAAAATTTCCAGGCAAAGCACTTCAAAATTTGGGATTCGAGTTACCAAGAACTTTCAAATTTTCTACAAACTATCGATGAAGTTCAGAGATTACGAGAAGTTCTTGAAAGTATAGAGGAAACTGGCGATGAAATCGTTAATCAATGCGATGGAATTATGCTGACAGGAATGGAAAAGCTTCACGAAGTATTGTTTAATATACTCGCTCGAAATAAGCAATGTTATGAGTATGAATACTTACCTTTAGAGCGTGAATACGAGGAATCGTTAATTTTTACCGAGAGTGATTCAGTCGGGAGCACGCCTAGGAGAGAAAGCACCAGCGCAGACTCTGACGATTTTTCAACCGATATAGTTCACCCGGAGGTAGTTCGGCATATAAAATCCATCGCAAAAACGATGTTTGCTTCGAAATATCATCTGGAATTTTGCGAGCTTTTTGTTAGCTTCTGGAAATACTCGCTAAACGAGTATCTAATGATTCTCAACATTGAACGAATCAGTATTGAGGATGTGCTTAAAATGGAGTGGAATATCTTGAATTCCAAAATCAAGAACTGGATTCGGGGAGTAAAGGGTGTGATCAGGTTTTATTTCTATAGCTTGAAAAATCTATTCGATCAAGTCCTTGGGGAATTCGGATCCGTTAGTACGCTTTCATTCATCGAAACGGCGAAATCTTCCGTCTTATGTCTTGTGAACTTCGGTCAAGCCGTAGCTATGGGACCCGCACGACCCGAACGGCTTTTTTGTTTGCTCGATATGTACGAGATTGTTAGGTATCATTTCCAAGATTTGAACATTTTATTCGGGGATGAATCCGGTTCTTTTATCCGTGATGAGTTTCATGACCTTTTGAACCGATTAGGTAATTCCGCAAAGGTAATCTTTCTATGCTTCGGAAATGAAGTTGCGTCTAATACCTCCACGTCCCCTTTTGCTAACGGAGCGATCCCCCATCTTACGAAGTATGTCATGAATTATATTTCTCTTGCCGAAGAATATGGCGATACCCTCGATTTTCTTCTTCAAGATAGTGAAAACTCAGATCAAGCTATCCCGGAAGGGGATGAGATTGAGCGGAACGAACTATCTTCTCCCATGGCTCATCACGTGCAATTGTTAATCACCGTTTTGGAAACCAAATTACACGAAATATCCAGCTCTTATACCGATTGTTCGTTAAGACATATCTTCATGATGAACAATGTGCATTACATCGTGCAAAAGATCAAAAAATCGAGAACTAGAAACTACTTTGGTGATGAATGGATAAGAGAGCATATTGTAAAATTTCAGCAACACGAAAGGAGCTATGAGAGAGTCACGTGGAGCTCTATACTATCGTTTCTGAAAGACGATGGATCTACAGCAAAATCGACTCTCAAGTTGAGATGCAGAGCTTTCTCTAGCGCTTTTGAAGAGATATACAAGATTCAGACGGGTTGGTATGTCCCTAATCCTCAACTTCGAGCAGATTTGAGAATTTCAACTTCGCAGACTGTTATTAATGCGTACCGTGCATTCTCGAATCGAGTAACAAGTTGTGTTTGTGATAAGTACATTAAGTACAGTGTAGAGGAACTAGAAAATTGCATGTTAGAACTCTTTGGAGGTGCACAGAAGTCATCGAATCATTCTTGGAGAAAGTAAAATGAAGTTTGGGAAGTTTCTAACTTTTGGTCTGCTTCACAATGTTTTTCCCTTTAACTTCCCAATTTTATTGTAATTATAGAAAGATCTGTGTAGTATATAGAAAGGTCTGTGTGGTAATGTAGTATATAGAATTGTAGTAGAGGTTTCAGATCATATGTAACTTGTAATTTATATCACATGATAATATACAAAGTATCCAATTTGCTTTGTGAATAATTTATTTTTTTATGCAGTAAACTTTATTAAGAGACCGAACGATCCTTGGTCAGACAACTTAAATTGGGGAAGTATATGGAAAGTGGGGGTGAGATATGTTCATCAATCGAATATATATATTGGGGATGAGGCTAAAAAAATAGAAAAAGTATATCAAATCAGTTCGTAAGGCATGATTATGCAACTAATGATAGTAGTTCGGGCTTGTAAGGAATTGTTCTTGCTCAGACGAGGCATATTAGTGGCCATCGAGGTGATCTACACTTCACCGAATGGGTTCATGTCCAAGAATAATTATGGGATCAACATTTGGGGTCACGAGGAGGGGATTTGATGCATATGTTTAAATGAGCAACATGTGACTAAGTCGTTTCCTTTGTCAAGTACCTTAAGATCGTAGGTAATAAATTATGTAGGTCTAGGAGTGATCTCGAGCGGTTTCAATTATTTTTAGCATTCCAGAGTGTTAATTCCAGAAACAACGACATATTTTGCAGAATCGTGGAGAAGGAATGTTAAAAATAGAAGCATGTTTGTCGGTTTCCATGGAATAGCCTATTTGCAACCGTGATTTTGTCCTATGGCCAGGTATAAAAAAGGTTGTCTTCAATGGGGATGAGTGACCAAGTGTGCATGTTTTAATATTGAAAGTGGACTTTCTCGCAATGGGTTAGCCTAACACTTTTATTAACCTTTTCTAAATATTCGAAAAATATCTTTTACCTATTTATTAATATCTCAAAGATATTGATAAATGCTTAACTTATTTAATATACTAAATAAAAGATATCTTAACAAAGTTTTTAACCATATTTCCAGCCTCGCAACGGTAATACCGTTGATAGGACAGGTATGGTATACCAATAGTAGTCATTAAGCAACAATTACATCGACTGCCCGTTGAACTAGAAAACAAGACGAATGGTATACCACCCAGAAGAACGGTATACCGCCGAGCGAAGACAAAGATACAAAATAAAAGTGTGGTACACTACGGAAAAGAGCGATATAACGCGGAAGTTCTTTTCAAGCACAAAATTTTGTTCAAACATTATCTGTTCGGCACTTTCTTGTGTTATAAATATGAGTTCTTTCAGGACAATAACTACCTCTTACAAATCAACAATTGTTATTACTTTTCACATCCAACATTAGAGGTATCAAGCTACTGCATATAATCATTCAAGCTTGATCATTCAGTTTTTTATATCTACTCAATCAAGGAGTTAGTCAAATAAGCTTCAAACTGTTATCTACTCAAACGGAGATCAAAGCTCAAATTTTATATTCGCTCTTTAAGACTCTAAGCAAAGTTTATACCACCATCTGAACACTTGTTTATGTCCTCCTAATTCTAATCTTTGTAATAGATTAAGACAGTGTGTGTATAAAGAGTATACTTGGTGTTCCTTGTGTTGCGATAGCACAAGAGTTTGCTTCGTTACAACGAAATGGTTGAACAGGTATTTTGTTCTCGCCCCAGCTAAGAGAGACTCGGAGCTTAGTTAAAGAAGTTTGAAAATCCTAAGGTGACTACCTTAGGTAAACGAACCACTATATATTCTTACACACTTTCTTTCACTTATCTCTTTACTTATCGTAATGAGTAAAGATATATATCACCCCTTTTGCATTCACCTTTATATCACATCCTATGTGGAGGTTTTAAAAACCAATAAGATCGTTTCTCTCTCCTAATTAATAATTTTCTCTCTTTTTTGTTTAATGCCACATAAGGTGACACATAGGAGGTGATATAAGGGTGAAGCAAATAGGGGTGATATATAGCAATTCTCTATCGTAATTGACTGCTTGTCTTGTTCATGTATCAAATCACCAGTGGCCTATTGCATGACCCCTAAGTGTTTGATATATTTCCCTAGAGAAGTTTTTCTTTCAACTAATAATTGTCCATAAAATTTTAATTAGACATTATTTACATTATTATCCTACGCACCTCTGGTCGCTCCTACAATGTGATATAAATCAACCTAAAAAAAGAGAAGTAATTAACCGCAAGTATACCGGTCGTTTCAAATAATACATAAGTACAAATGAGATATCGTCAGCAGGGATTACAAGGTTATGAATAAGTGTTTAAACAGAAAGTAGAAATAATTTCTAAATCAATAAAAGTAAACATTTATTTGGTTTTCAAGCCCCGTTGTTTCAAATTCTTTAAGTTTTATCATATTTCTTAATAAATCACCACAAATTTCCAACTAAGCCCTTAAGCTTAAGAGACTTTGCACAAGTTGCCCTTTCTTAAAAAAAAAAAATATGAGGGTAGTTGTGCACTTGTTACATAAATGTGGATATTTTGTTCTCCTTTAATTTTTCATAAATAAAAGGTTCCTTTAACATAATAATTATAGAAGACGATCCAACGGACAATAGTTCTCCAACCACAATCTGACGATTAGAAGCTAATCAACCTCTACGTATAGCAGCCTTCATTTTCTCTGAAACCCTTCTCCATCTACACATAACATTTTTGGGTTTTACTCAGTCTCAGCTGAACACGCCATCAAAGCAAAGGTATTCTTAAGCTCACTCACATACATAAATATATGTATAATATTGTATTTTAAATTTAATTTTCTTTTTGTTTTGGACTGTGAAATGAAAGAAAGGTTAATTTTTATTTTCATTATCTGATTTTCACGATCACGGTTTGATTATTAATGTTTTAATTTAATAAGATGGATGACTTGTTCTAATTTATTGCTAATTTCATTATTTAAAATGTATATTCTCTTCATTTTGAAGATCTTCAAGATAATTTATCTCCATAAAACTGGTCTAAAAGTTGCGTTTGATGTGAATATACTTATAATAGATTAAATTCTCTACACACGAAGATCAAAGCCACATGTATAAGGGTTTAATTGCATCATTAGTCTTTACGCTATGCCAAATAACCAAATGTACCCGTGTATAAGGGTTTAATTGCATCATTAGGGTTTAATTTGCTAATTTTAGAAAAAACGTAGGGTGTGTATTGCTTATTATGGAAAGACAGGGTAAATTTTGGATATATTGAATTATTTAACTTGATGATAACTATTGCTAATTACAATTATCCACCCCGTTATGATTGTATATAGTCAGAAATGTGCCTTTACCTTCTCAATTTTTTCTATCTTTTTGTTGCAGTGATGTCTTTCTTTAGTAAAGCAAGCAGTATACTTCGCCAAAGTGCTTCTATGCACATGAATCATGAGATTGCTGCATCTAAACCGTCCATTTTTCAAGCAATAAGATGCATGTCATCTTCTATAGGAGGTAATTTAAATTATATTTCTGATACATGATAAATAATTTGGATAATTTATGAATTTTCTTTTGCAAATTTGGGTATGCAGGAATCTCTCAAGCTACTGTTAGTGACAACAAACGTAGATTGCTAGCGGCTAAATATGAATTGAGAAGAAAGCTTTATAAAGGGTTTGTAAAAGATGCGTCACTTCCTAGTGATTTTCGGGACAAACAACGTTATAAGTTGTCAAAGTTGCCAAGAAATAGTTCATTTACACGAATAAGAAACCGATGTATTTTCACAGGTCGCCCTCGTGCCGTATATCAGAAATTTCGATGTTCTCGTATTGTTTTTCGTAGTTTAGCATCTCAAGGTGCATTAATGGGTGTAAAGAAGGCCTCTTGGTAAGCCACCACAAAAACCAATGTGGTGGTGGTGGAAATGGTGGTGGTTTCATATTCTGTTTTTGGTTCCAGTTTAGTTCGTTTCGATTCGGTTTCTGGTTCACTTCGAATTTAAATGCTTGACCAGTAATTTTTGTCAATACATTTGCGTGAATACATTGTCTAATAATATTCTCATACAATTATTTCAAAATGTTTAGCTTGTGAAATCTATTTAAAACTATTTTTCAGACACAGTAAAAGTAGATTTACTTGTGAAATCTTGTTTAGCTTTTAAAATGTTTTTTGAATGTTGAGCTATATATCCAGCTCCAGCAGCTGCAGCAACTACCTGACATTTTTCACCACAGTAAAATTGTTACTGATTCTTCATAATTTTACTTGTATTTAAGTTCTTAGGATCAAAATTGAATAGGGTAGTACTTACGGAACTCCAATTTAAAGGCTATCCTATTCTCTTACTTTCAGTTTTCAACTAAAGACACCAAATGCAATTTACCCAACTGTCACAAAATTTGAAAATTTGAGAACTCTTTTCTCTAAAGCTACGTTTCAATACTATTAAAAATCTACAATCCACAGATGAAAAGTTCTAGCTATTACTTACGGCCAAAGCTTGAATTTCCACTTAACTTCTCACATTGCAGTAATTAAAATAACCCAAAAATAGCTTCTGCAATCAGGAATTTTACAGATACAAAACCCTCCTAGAGACATCAAAACCCAAAAAATTAATCTTCGAAATCACACCATAAAAATTAATCTTCTAGGGATGTGGTTGATAATTACCTGGATTTGCGATCCCTTGAGGATTTGAATAAAGCATAGCCGAATGAATTCTATTACCAATCTGGTAATTTTCTCTACTCAATATGAAGTATACCGATATTGGATTTCCTTCACACTTTTTCCATGTATGATTCGGTACCTCACAACGTGGACAACCTTGTGCTTCTTGCACTACGTCTGTTGCAGCTAAATTTTGACGTTTTTGGTCCATTTCGAATTTCATCTGCTTGACTTGATATTCCAGGGTAGCTAATTTAGTGGATTGAGCAGTTTATGTACCTAATCGAAGCGTTTCCTTGGCATATGTGATAGGTTATCATGCAATTGGCCAACTCCTTTATGTTTCAATAATACGTTCATACCTTCTACAACTTCTGTAGGATCCATGGACAAATCCTCCTCTTTCAAGATTATCAACCCTAAATCTACTTTCTGCATTAATACCTTGATATAACATAGCTATTTGTAAAGACGGGGTGTAACCGTGGAATGGACATCTTGCTAACTTTTGTTGAAACCTTATCCATGCGTCTTCTACTTCTTCATCATTCTCTTGGCGAAAACTAGCAAGATCCATTTGGTCTTTTAATCTCATACTCTTCGGATAAAAACGGTTAAAGAATGCGACTTGCAGATCATCCTAAGTGGTAATTGTATTTGGTGGTTGTCTATATAGCCAACAACCAGCACTTCTGGTCAAGAAAAATAAAAACATATTGCAATACAGTTGCTCGCGTGTAATGCCTGGAGAAATGTAGGCATCACAAATCTGCATAAACTTCTGAATCGCTCTTACCGGATCTTGAATTGCTGCACCATTATAGAGTCTATAGCTTGTAAACTGATTGAGCATACCCTGATCAGGCCTAAACTTTGTAGCTTGGACCACTGTATGACGATACCCTAATGGTTGAACTCGAAAAGGTGCTCCCAAACCTGGGAGATCTTGTTCATGACGTTGATTAATTCTAGGCTCTCCTCCTTGTGTTGCTATTACTTGAGGGATAGGTTGATTGTTGTTATTGTTGCGTTGATCTTCCTCTAGTGGAATTAAATTATCCTCCACTTCAGACATGACTTCTCTTTGCTTCTTTTCTTCTCTTAAAAGTTTATTGTAAGCCCTGAACACACTTTCAGGATCCTCGAGCATACACCAGAACCTAAGAGAGATAAAAACAAAAAGATTGTATAAATCTGAAAAAAATAACTAAAAACTAAACCGAGACGCTAACAAGACACAAGTCTCCAGCAGCAGAGCCAAAAACTTGGTGGCTGGTAAGGTGAGATAAAATAATGAAAATAAAGATAATAACTATCACCCTAAACAATCATGTTACACACTGCAAGTATCACAGATCGTTTGCAAGTTTTAGTAGTAGGTAAGATTCGTTCTCAAAGACTTAGTGTGTTAGAAGTATGAATTAGAAGGAAGGTAGTAAAGAATAGTTTGTGGAATGAAAAGACAAAAAAATAAATATGAATAGTTGGAGAGTAATGATTAAACTAAAACTAATGCAATTAAATTAAAGATGTAAGAATAAGATGAGAGGTATAGATCAGGTTTGCGTGTATGCACTTATCCTTCTATTTCTTCTACTAGTTACAAGGGTGATCAAAGTTCTTAAAGTAAGTACCCAGGATTTTATATTCCTCCTAACCCCCTTCCGGGTGGACTTAGGTGGCGACCTAACAATTGCCAGGGGACTTAGGTAAGGGGGCCCTGTGCAATGATCGATGGTTAATCTCATACCCTAGTGAATATCTAGTTAGGCAAGCCTGTCAGGATCACTACTGCATACTAGACGTTTATGTAGTGTTTCTACAATTAGACACCCCTTCTGGGTAACCAACCAACTTCTATTAATGGGGTAGTCTATACTCGTGCACTAGCAAGAACTACGGTCAATATATCAAAGCACATAAAACAAATATAAAGGTTAAGAAGCTCAATCAATTTAAAAAGGTTTTTTCCAAACAAACTTAGATACAAGAAAATAGAATTCAAAGATTATACATATGCAAAACCCAAGCTACGGTAAAATTAGTTTATGCTGGAAAGAAATAAACTAAAATAAAGATACATACTGTCAACTTGTGTCTCTTGATTACTTCTAAGAGTAATATTAATCAAGGACTACGCAAGGACATGTTTACAATGATATGAGGGTTTATTTATAGGGGTTTTCTAACCCTAGGTCGAAATATTGGAGTGGAATGCAAGTAATTGGAGTCCAAGTCCAACTCAAATTCGTTTCCTAAAATATAGGACAGGATAAACATTGCTCACTGTTTTGGTCATATCTCCTCCGTTACTGGGCCAAATTTCGCATACTTTATATCGAAAAAAAGATCTGCCGATTTAAAGTAATCTTTACTTTAGTGGACGTAGGTGCAGAATGCACAAATTTATTTGGCAGTTTTTTCTTTCTTATTTCAACGTTGCTTCCTTTTATCTCCTAATTTCTCCCATATCTTCTTTCCTTAACTGAATCGATTTGGCATCTAATTATATTCCATAAACCTTAAAAGCTTCACATTAGCACACAAATTAAATTAAATATGCTTGAAAATTAATAAATCATCAAATCAAGACATGAATTAAGAAATTATCTAATAACGGGGAAAAATCTCTTAACGATTAATCAAATACACCTAAAATGATGTTTCAAACCTACATTAATATATCACAAATATGGAGACATAAGTATGAAAATAAGAGAAATGTGGTAAATATATCCAAGACAACTTGTCATTTAAAAGTGAAGGTCATCAACCAAACTTTATATTTTTTATTTTTTTTCAAGAACCAAACTTTATATGAATACTCTTATATTGGTAGAAATAATTTATAATAAAATATAAAAATCACACTATTGTGAAAGAGATCTAGTTTATTTGAGTTTTTTGAGATGTTATATTCAAAATATGAAACCAGTTGTTAATGTGTAGGATGGGGAGTGAACCACGTCCTTGATGTTTTCTTTATCATTTGAATTATTGAGATTTATAAGGTAGTTGAAATATTTTTACCCGAGTCAATTGACTCTCATATTAAAAGTATGTTTTTAAATTACTCATTATTGTGACATCTCATTTATAAATTAAAATAAAAATTAGATTATCACAAATTCAAACCTTACTAAAAGCTTACTTAAATTTTTTAAATCTTATTTTGTATGTTAAACCTATTTCTTAAATGATTATACATATAAAAATATTAAAAATATAAATATACATATAGTTTATAGTTTATAGTTATGATAAATAAGTAGTATTGTCAACGTATATAGATTAGTACAAAATCGATAATAAATATAATTTATATACAAAAACCGTAATATTATTTAATAACGTTCCTTAGAGAAAAAAATCTTAAATGTTATTAATATGTTTTATTATAAAAAAATTCCGCGTTCTACATGTTAATGTATTTTTAATTATTTTTCAAAATTTATTTTTTTAAATTTAAAATCAAGGGTATTCCCATGATAGGGAGATAAAGAAGTTATTCAAACGATTGAAATTATGAAACTCAACCACCCATAATTGTCCATGTTACCACTTATAATGATACCTATATTATATACAAAACACTTATTCACATAAAAAAGTGAAGTGCACCACATTTAGAAAGAAACGAGGTATAACCTCTTACTTGTTCCTCCATTCAAAATATTCCATGAAAATATGTTTAGAACTACCCTCGATAAGATATATCACATATTACTTTGAAGATCATTAAAATCTTAGCATATACTACATTGACTTGAGATTAGAGTGATATTATGGGCAACCACTCATCTTCTTCATTAATTTTTTGTTTGGTTTTAGGTTAGATCCTATTTATTCTCAAAAATACGTAATTGAACCCCTATTAACTTAAGAGTACGACTTCCATTAATATATTACTTGTACATGATGAGAGAGTGCTGTGGATGCACGAGTTTAGGTAAAAATATCTATGACATGGGTTGTCCCATTATATGGAGATGGCGATATATCACAAATATGTCATGCCATCGTGGAAGAAATTGCCATTATTAGAGGGGGATCGTGATGGAATGATAGATAAGGGAAGAAAGTAGCATTTTGGTTGGATGTGTAGGTACGATCATAAGCGATTATTGATTGTGTGTTGGCTACGATAGAATGGGTGGAAGCTAACCTTCTAGTGGGAGACTATATACGCATTTTTTCCAAACACAAAACTTCTTGAGATAGCTGAGATATGGTGGATTAAAACATGGGCGAGTCGGATTACCTATCTTGGAAATATGAACTTGAAGGCATTTATATAGTTTAACCAGTGTTAGAATTAGATAGGGGAATGGAATAAGGGAATATCTTGAATTATGGAAGTATATGGGAGGTCAAATGCCCTCATAAGGTGAGGGTTTTGTCATGGCGAGCCGTGAGTGAGATAATGGAGGCGTGCACAAGACGTATAGTAAATGTTGAGATAGTGGATCACCTATTTGGTAGGTGCTCCTCGGTGAGGGGCATGCAACGAGATTTGTATAGAGAGTGGGTGATGGGATCTCGAGTTTTGCGAAGGGACTGCAACAACTCATTGGTTTTGAGTATATCAAATTAGTTTGTAAGGCATAATTATGCAACTAAATATAGTAGTTCGGGTTTATAAGGAATTGTTGTTGCTCAGACGAGGCATATTAGTGGCTATCGTGGTGATCTACACTTCAACGAGTGGGTTCATGTCGAAAAATTATTATGGAATCAATATTTGGGGGTACGAGGAGGGGATTTGACGCATATGTTTAAAAAAAGAGCAACATGTGACTAAGTCGTTTCCTTCATCTAGTACCTCAAGATAGTAGGTAATAAATTTTGTACGTCTAAGAGTGATCTCGAGTTGTTTCAATAATTTTTAGCATATTTCAGAGTGTTAATTCCATAAATAACGACATATTTTGTAGAAATGTGGAGAAGGAATATTAAAAATAGAAGCATGTTTGTCGGTTTTCCATGGAATAGCCTATTTGCAACCGTGATTTGGTCCTATGGACAAGTATAAAAAAAAATTCTCCAATGGAGATGAGTGACCAAGTGTGCATGTTGTAATATCGAAAGTTGAGTTTCTTGTAATGTGTTAGCCTAACACTCTTTTTAAACTTTCTTTGTTATTTGACAAATATCTTTTACCTATTCGTTAATATCTCAAAAGTATTGCTAAATGCTTAAATTGTTTAATATACTAAATAAAGATACCTTAACAAAGTTTTTAAGCATGTTTTCAGCCTCGCAACGGTATACTGTTGATAGGACTGGTATATACCGGTGGTAGTCATTAGACAACAGTCACATTGACTGCCCGTTGGACTAGAAAACAAGACGAAAGGTATACCACCATAAGAACGGTATACCACTGAGCGAAGACAAATATACAAAATAAAAGTGGGGTAGATTGCGGAAAAGAGCGATATAACGCTGAAGTTTTTTTTCAAGCACAAAATTCTGCCACAAACTTTATCTGTTAGGGACTTTCTTGTGCTATAAATAAGAGCTCTTTCAAGTCAATAACTACCTCTTACAAATCAACAATTTCTATTTTCACATCAAACATTAGAGGTATCAAGCCACTACATTTATTTATTCAATCTTGATCATTCAATTTGTCATATCTACTCAATCAAGGAGTTAGTCAAAGAAGCTTCAAATTGTTATCTACTCAAGAGGAGATAAAAGCTCAACTTTTATATCTGATCTTCAAAAGTCCAAGCAAAGTTTATACCATAATCTAAACATTTGTTTATATCCTCTTAATTCTAGACTTTGTGATATATTAAGAGAGTGTGTGAGTATAGGGAGTATACTTGGTGTTCCTTGTGTTGCGATACCACAAGAGTTTGCTTTGTTGCTACGAATTGGTTGTAACGGGTATTTTGTTCTCGCCCCATGGTGTGGCCTAAGGTGTGATAAAAAGATGTATAAAATAAGTGCAAATAAACACCCTAAGCTAACACGGTTCTGCAAGTATACAGATCGTATGCAAGTTTTAATGAATAAGTAAGATTCGTTCCTCAGGGACTACGAAGGTTAAGAAGAACTTATGCAAATTATTCAAGTGAAAATATTAAAGATAGAAAAGATAATACGCAAATAGAAAGAAAAGATAGAGAAATATTTATTTGGTTTTTGATTAATAAAACTAAACTAATAAACTAAAGACAGAAAATAAATAAAAGAAAAGGAAAGAAGATAGTATGAAAGATTAGCTTGAGTAAATAGCATGCAATCTCCAATAGTTTTGCCGTTCTAAACATGTAAGGGTAAATTATGTAGTATTTCCCTAATCGGTCCCAATTCGCTATCGGTAGTTTAAAATAGGATTTACCTGTGTCAATAAGGCTTCCTAAGCAAACTTTTCCTGTAATGTAATTGGTAAATAGTCACAAGAACTAAACCATAGTGATTATCTAGCTAGGTTGGGTTGTCAGATCAGACCTAACACTAGACGTTATGTGCTAAACATGCAATTACACACCGTTGTCAATGGTGACCTAATTACTAGATGGCAATTCTATATGGCCGCGGTTCCACAAGAACACAGAATATAAATCCAAACACATAAACAGAGAATAAAAACTATAATTCAATTTAAAACATTAAGTTCCCAAATTAGATAGATGTCAATCAAAACTAGGGTTCATACATATATGCTAAAACTCAAACTAATAAAAATTAATTCATACTAAGAAGAGAAAAGAAAAGAATTACAAAATAAGAGGTTGAAGGAGACATAGTTGTTGCACAGCTCCTTCCAGACTTCTTCTTGTGTTGCAGCTTCCTCTTGGCCTTAAGGTCTGGCCAAGGATGATTTTAGAGTGTTAAGAGGCTGTATTTATAGGGTATAGGAAGACCTAATTCGTTTTCTTGAAGGAGAAGGAAAGTAATGGACTCCTAGTCCAACTCAAATTCGTATGGAAATAAAGATAAACACTACTGGACCGTTTTGAGCATATCTTCTTTGTTATTGGTCGGTTTGAGCTCCATAAGATACCAAAAGAATCGCAACAGAATTATCTTTGTCCTTAAAAAAGGAAATTACCAAAATCGGCCTATTTCTTAGGTAAATCGCCACTTCTTTAGGCGTGTACTGCAGAATTCAGATTTAGGTAGCTTTTCCTTTTCCTAATTGAACTCAGTTTCCTTCTATCTCTAATTTCCATGCTAATCTCTTTCCATATCTTGTAGTCTTTGACTTGGACTCTAATTAATCTCATAATTATCTTTAAAGCTTCACACTAAATAAACAATTAAAACCAATATGCTCTAAAAATATTATGTTACTAAATCAAGACTCAAAATAGGAAAGTGCCCTAAACTAAGCTAAGATCGACCTATAAACTAATAAATACGCCTAAAATGATGTCTCTGAAGTATATTATATTATCACAAATGAGGAGACATCACCCCAGTTAAGAGAGACTCAGACCTTAGTTAAAGAAGTTTGGAAATCCTAAGGTGGATACCTTGGGAAGTGGAATAGGGAAACCGAACCACTATATATTCTTGCATACTTTCTTTCACTTATCTTTTTACTGCTTGTCTTATTCATATATTAAATCACTAGTGGCCTATTATAATCCCTAAGTGTTTGATATATTTCCTAGAGAAGTTTTTCTTTTAACTAATAATTGTCAAAAAGATTTTAATTAAGCATTATTTACATTATTATCCTATTCACCCCCTGGTCGCTCCTAGAGTGTGATATAAATCAATCCAAAAGAAGAGGAGTAACTAGCCGCAAGTGTACGGGTCATTCCAAGTAATAGATGAATAAAAACCAGATATCATCTCCACAAGGATTACAAGGTTATGAATAAGTGTTTATACCAAAAGTAGAAATATTTTATAAAACAATAAAAGTAAACATTTATTTAGTTTTGAATTATGAAGGACTAAAGTGAAAATAAACGAAACTAATTATAACTAAACTAAAGGATGAAAATGCAAACGAAAGATTTAGATGGGAAGGAAGCTTGAGAGTCTCTAATAATCCCCACTAACTATGCATTTTGTGCGTTTATTGTTATAAGGGCATATTGGTAATTTAGCAATTGTTAGAACTAAAATCCTCCATAATCCCATCAGGGTAAATAGGGTGCTATCCTACAATGTTAGAGACCTCTTCCGAGTTACCCCACAATACTTTCAAATTATTTAATTCTAACCCAATTGACTATCCAGTTAGTTAAGGCCTTTTGGCTCAATAACGCACACCGAACAATTATATACAATTTTTCACAAACTGACCCCCTTCCCGAGCGATAGCCAGCTTACTAAACCCAACCCATTATTTGGCCTTAGTAAGGGTTGTATAATATCATACACATATATAATAAAAGCATCTACTCAATTTATTTAACTATTAAAATCCCAAAACACAATAAAAACATAATCCCAAAAGTTAGGGTTCATACATTAACCAATCTCAAGCTATGAATGACTTAGTTCATAATTAAATGAGAAAAAAATAATAATCGAAAGTATTAAAATCATGCTTAGATGAAAAATGTAATAGAGTTACTAAATTTGATTGAAGGATTCAGAGCCCGGATGATGAAGAATTGTAATTTTTTCCCACCTTCTTCCTGCCTCTTCTCTCTTGCTTCCAGGCGCGTTCTGCTTCTCTCTAATATCAGTTCCCTTTTTAATGAGCTGAAATTAAGCTTATGCAGCTGTATAAAACGGAGTCGGCCCCCATGGGATTAATTAAGTGATTAAAAGACCCAAATCTGTTTTAATTCATTCAGAAATTGCACTGCAACACTTCAGTAGATTGGCCATAATTTTTGCATCATAAGTCCAAATCTACTGATTTAAACTCTCAAATTTCACTACCTTCAAGGCCCACACTTTTTATTTGAACCACCAAGTCTGAATCTACACTGATAAGCCTAGAGAATGGAAACAAGTGGTCACTTCACTTTACTTAAAACTCCTTCTTCTTTACCAAATTGATTTCTTTTACTCTTTTAAAGTCTTTTCTTGGTTTTGGACTTGAATATTTTCACTTCTTCTCTTTATCTTGGTGCCTCATAGCATCCATATACCTAAGATTTTCACACTAAACAAACAAATTAACGCACGAAAGCTCTCCAAGTACAAATAATTCCAAAACGATAGAAGAAAGTGCATTATAGCAAAATATGACTATTAATCTATTTACTAAGTCCAATTTAAACCTAAAATGATGCCTCATAAAGGGTTTTTTCTATCACAAAACAAAAGACATCAAGACCCCCTCTAGGTCTTCCATAATATATTACGTTCGAGCATGGGGAGGAATACCAAATGGAGGATTTTCTTGTTTTGACTTGGTTGGGTGTGTAGGTTGGACAAAGGTTGAAAAAGGTTTGAAGATTGGTGTTGATGGGAGCTTCAATCTGGTAAAAAGGTTGGGTATGGCAGGAGTGTTACTTTGAGACGGCAAAAGAATGTGGGTTGATGGCTTTTCAAGAAGTTTAGGATGCGTACTTCCAACGATAGAGGAGTTGGTAGCTTTATATGACGGTGTATCATGGATGGAGCACCTATGGGTGGATAAATTATACACTGAGGCGGACTATACTGTGGCTCTTGTGAAAGGGGGGGGGGGTTAAAATAGAGGACCATGTGGATCATGGATTGAGACCATTAGAAGTATGTTAAGTTGGAATTATAATTTTTATTTGGTAAAGGTATTCAGAGAAGATACCATTGTGCAGATTGGCTTGCACTGTTGGGTACATCTCAGCGTAATTGTAGAAATGTCTATTAGAAGGCTCCGAAAGGTTTAGAGTTTCTTTTGGCTCGTGATAGATGCAGTTGAAGATTACAAAATATGGTTTATAGTACCCCATTTGGAGGTGCTTAGTGGGTGTTATTTTCCCCAAGGTTGTAAGACCTGAGTTGTATTAAAAACCAAATTCTATATAGCTTGATAAAATGAAAAGTATTACAATAACAAAATGTGTAACTAAATGCATTTATGTTCAATCAATTATCGCGATTCTCTATCCCCCTTCTAGTGGCATTATGTATTTTTATCTTTCATCAATAGAATGAAATTGTTTTATTAATAAACAAAGCAATGATATATACCACCCAAAAATTACCCATAATAGGGTTTTATTTGATTAAAAGTAAATGACCATTTACTTTATTTTCACAAGCCAACTCTATAAATTTTATAATTCATTCGCAATCAAATTGTGATACAATATAGGTAATATGATTTTAGGTGGTATATGTTATTACTCAAAAAATAGTATATAGAAATTTTAGGGACTTAAACCTTTAGTATTGAGAAATATTTTATCTGCCTATAAGGTGTGGAGGAGATTTTTGTTCTTCTATAGGCCACACATCTGAAAAGTTACTAAAGTACTTTCAAATATGACAAAAAAACAAGTGGTGAAGTGAACACTAAATAAGGATCGGTACATAGTATCTTCAACAACTACTAATCACCGAAACACTGCTAGTGCCACTATCGACTGTGGCACTGAACATGCTCAGTGTTCAACTGCTGATGCAACCTATGGTAGTGGCACAAAGCTAATATTATCACTAAGCATGCTCAATATACAACGTTGAACATAATATTAAAACCAACTATTCTTAGTGTGAGATTTTGAATAATTTTTTTGTTTAAGCATGCTCATTGTTCGATATTGGGTATATTTTTAATAATGAGCTTCCTCAGTGTTATACACTTAAATTATTAAAGAATAACCTTGCATTAAAATAAATAGACACATTAATTTTATGTTATTACTTTACAAAAACAGTAAAATAATTACTTTACTCAATAAAAAATATAAAACTACTACTCTACATATTAAAATCTTAGTAGATCAGAGAAAAATGCAGTAGTACACTAACGTTAACACAACAACGTCAACACACTGGTGTTAGCCAATCTTCCTTACCAAGTTTCAAATCAGGATTGATATGCCGCCGGAGTTCGTGAAGCTTCAAGTAGATCTATCACCGCCATGAAGATGGGCTTCATAAACTAAGACGATGCTCTGTCTTGAGCACAATCGCTTTTTTAACCACTAATGCATCGTCGCTAGTGGTGATGCTGAGTGCTCAATACTGAGTAAATCCGGGGATAATAAGCACGTTCAGTAGTCGACACTAAGTATATTTTAAACATTGAGCGAAATATTATCACTGGACATAATTCTAATATTGAGCATACTTAGGGTGTGATTTTTAACATAATGTAAATTAAGCATTCTTAGTCTTAAAGACTGATCGTATTGTTATCTGCATATGCTTAATGTTATACACTTAGCGTACTAAAAATAACACATAATTAAATAAAATTATCACATTATAATAACATTATTACATTACAAAAATAGTAAAACAATTACTTTACATAATAAACAAAAATAAAGTCTAATACACATTTAAAACATGGGTAGATTAGAGGGGAAAAAATACTATGATGACATCAACATCATCTTTCTCACTAAGTTTTAATCTATAACCAGATTTGTAACCTGAGTTTACATAGTATCGAGTAGAGATGTCCCCACCACCAAGATAAGCTTCACAAATTCAGACCACACATCTTTCCGCCTCCAGCCACCACCACTTTGCCTTAGTTCACGAAGCTTCTAGCGAATTTGTTGCCACCATTAAGACAAATCACCGGTCGCTTTGCCTCTCCACCATGAACTAGGAAGATGAACAGACCAAAGTCATAAACTAGACCGCCAACACGTCAAGCTTCGAGGTCGTTGTTACCATGAATCACCATTTCCTACCTCTTCGATCTGGGACCACCATCCCATGTCGAACTCCGCCTTTGACCTCCACGAAGTAGTCACATCGGAGCTCCTCTAAAACGCCAGTACTCAGCCATGAACCACGACCACATACGCCATCAAGTCCTGCCTTGGTGGAAATAACCACCACCGTTGAATTTTTTGATTTTCGAACCATGGTTGACCAAAAGCATTTTTCTAGAAAAAGAACATGATTTAAGTATATGTTTTTAGATTAAATGTTATATTTTGACAATACATGAGTATGGATCATTAACATTTTACAACATAATATGTGATGGTCTCTAACAAAAATAAAATATACCTCATCAATACCTTTTGGGGTATTAAAGGAGGCTTTACAAGCCGCCCCCCCTTGTTTTCAAATTCTTTAAGGGTATGTTTGGATGGAGGGATTAGGAGGGATGGGAATGTATTAAAAGATAATGACAATCCCATCCCTTGTTTGTTTTGGAAATAAGTAGAGGGGATAGTTTAAAGGATACTTGCAATCCCTTACGAATCCATATATTCAATCCCTCCAATTCGGTGGGATTGGGAAGGAAGGATTCTTTTATTACGTTGTAATGTCTAAGTTACCCTTATTCTTTCTTTATAAAATATTTTAATAGGGGTATATGAGTCATTTAGTTATAAAAAGAATCCCTTCCTCCCATTATTCTTCTAATCCAAACACCGGATACATGTTATTCTTTAATAAAATCCCCCCTTCTCTTTTTATTCAATCCAAACAAGATTAAATACTCTCTTTTCCATTCTCTTGTTATATTCTCCCTTCCTATCCTTTAATAAAGAATCCCTCATATCCAAACATACCCTAAGTTTTATCATACTCAAGTTTCCAACTAAGCCCGTAATAGTAGTTCTCCACGTGTTTCATAAATGTAGATATTTTGTTTTTTTTTGTTCCAAAAGCTTATATTAAAATCAAAACATTACAAATTGTGTTAGCCTATCCCCGTAGGGGACGAATCAAGGCCTAACAAACGAGTTAAAGTAGTAGGGAATGGGCTTGCGCAAAAGTCGTGAGACTCACCAAAAGGTAAATTCTTGCAAGCCCAATCCGCTATCATATTTCCATCTCTCCTAACATAGGATAAGGATGGAATACAAAATTCGGAAACATAGTAGATACTCTTAATTACATTTTGAATACATGGAGAAGTAAAAGCAAAATTGCTAACTAGTGGTCCTATGACTAAAAGACTATCGCCTTTACAACACAATGATAGTTTTTAAGCTCCTTAGCCCATAAACACGCCTTGAGGATACCCAAACTTTCAGCTTCTAGGACACTATCAGCATTAATTCTCCAAGCTTCACATTTTCGTACTCGTCCTTTAAAATCCCTGGCAACACATGAAATTATAGACCTGTTTTTAGTATAGGAAGCATCACAGTTAATTTTAATAGAATTAATAGAAGGTGGAGTCTATTTACTAACTTGTTTTTTTGGTTCCGAGATTACACTTTTATCCAAGATTGGATGTTTATTACCCTTCAGTTTATAGATCACATCATTAGGGGGATATTTTGTTCATATGGAGTTTTTTTTGCCTTTGGCTTTAATTTTCAAAGTAATTGGCATTTTAGCACCGTTTTAAAAAAATTTATAACTTTGGCACCTGGGCGGAGGTCAAATTTCCGCCCCTATAAGAAGGGCGGAGTCAAAGTACCCGCCCCTAGTTAAAAAGTGGATTAAAGATAGGGGCGGAATCCCGTTTGCCGCCCCTAGTGTAAATTTAAAAAAAAATTAATTTTAATCAAGGGCGGACAGTTGACGTCCGCCCTTAGTTCATTTTGATGCCGCGAGGAGGGCGGCAACCTAATCTCCGCCCTTAGTACAAAAAAAAACAGAAATTTTTTTACCCCCTTTTATCCCACTTTATCTTCCCCAACCCTAACCCAATACCCATTTCTGAAATTTTCAACCCACCCACCCCCTCCATTGATCTTCTACAATCACAACCATCACAAATTCTTAAAGTATTTCATCATAGAGTTGAACATCTCATATTATAGGTAATGATTCTACCCTTTTTTTCATTATTATTTACATGTATTATTAGTTAAAAAAATTAGGTTTTTGATTTATATAAGAGTAATTAATTATAGGAGTTTGCTAGTTAAATTGAGTAATTTAGATTTGCTATTATTTATTGTGTATGATGTTGTATTGTTTATGTGATGTTTATTGGGTTTTTAGGTAAAAATGAATTTCATGTGGTTATGTTTTAATGGTGGAGAGATCGTTCGAAGTGGAAATGGCGTTGTTGAGTATAATGGGGGAGAATGTAATGCTTTTATGACCGGAGGTGATATTGGTCTACTTGGTTTAAAAAAAGTCGTGTGTGCGAAATGCAAGTGGAACGAAAACGAGGTTATATTCGATTTGATATGGCGATGTCCGATTTCGTCAAACCCTCCACGGTTTCATGCTTTAGTAGTAGGGGAGGACACGATAAATGCGATGATAGGCGGGGCGAAGAACGGGCAATACCATGCTATCGAGATTTATGTCGACATTAAAGAAATTCGTAAATCTCAAGAAATTCGTAATTCTCGTGAGAAGCTTCAAAAGAAAACTTATGAGCGCGGTAATACATCCACACCTCTTGAGCCGATTCGCGAGACAATTCGCGGATTTGTTGGTGAAAGTGGAAGCGATAGTGAGACCGAATCGGAGGCATCCGATGAAGAGGGTTTTCATATTTCTAGCGATGAGAATGAGCAAAGTGGTAAAGACGACGATGACGATGAAGATGAAGATTGTTCTAATCCAACAAAATACAATTTTGGTCCTCTTGATACGAGCGAAAATGTTGAATGTCATGATTGGGAAAAGAGTCAACCATCTTCCATGGTGAAAGGACTTAATCTTATGTTGGGTGAGAGATACGTTTCTAGGCGTGCTCTATTGTTGGATGTTAGTAGGTGGCACCTAAAAAATCACAAGGAGTGTAAAACGGAAAGGACGAATAATAAATACGTTACACGCGTTTGTGTACATGCTAAAGACGGGTGTGGATTTTATATTCGAGGTACTTTTAGTCGTAGTAGTAATGAGTGGACAATTACTAGGTTAGAAGAGCATAAGTGTCATCATGGAATACTCGTGAAAAATCACCGACAATTGACCTCGGATTTTGTTAGAGATGAAATATTCGCAATGGTGAATACCGACATAGCTATGAAGATTGGATTGATACAAACTCAAATTCATAAGGACTATGGTCACTTCATTTCGTATGGTAAGGCATGGAGAGGTAAACAAAAAGTACTAGAAAAATTATTCGGTACACATGAACGTGCGTTCACGGATTTGCCGAAACTTTTGAATGCTTTACGAACCACTAACCCGGGAACAATATACGAGTTTGATTATAAAAGTGTGGTCGGTAACCGAGCTACGTTTAATATGGTTTTTTGGGCATATGGAGCTAATTTGGAAGGTTTCAAACATATGATGCCCGTGGTTAGCATTGATGCCACCCATTTGTATGGGAAGTATAATGGTAAACTACTTATTGCGGTTGGGTATGATGCGAACAATCAACTATTTCCGTTAGCTTACGCGTTAGCGGATGAAGAGACGATCGAGTCGTGGTCATTCTTTTTGACGTGTTTAAAAAGGTATGTTACAAAAAATAGAAAAATATGTTTGTTGTCGGATCGAAATAAAGGTATATTGCGTAGCATACGCGATGTATTTCCGGAACCCGAAGGAGTCCATCGATTTTGTGCACGTCACTTAGCTAGCAATTTGAACCACCAATTCAAAAATCGTCCGGCAAAAAAGAGGTTCATGGAGCTTTCTTACATGGCGGATGTTCATGAATTCGATAAGTACTACAAAGAATTTATTGAGTTAGATGACGGGAAATACAAGGAATGGGTCGAAAAAATCCCTAAAGAAAGATGGTCTCTTGCACACGACGGTGGGTACCGATATGGTAATATGACAACAAACTTGTCAGAGATATTTAACAATGTCTTAAAGGGAGTTAGGGGGTTGCCTGTGACGGCTATTGTACTATTGACATTCTCAAAAAGTGCTAGTTACTTTGTGATAAGGAAACAACTAGGTAGGGATGCAATGTTAGACGGGTTGGTATTCCCACCAAAGGTCACCCTTGAATTACATAAAAGTGAAGAGTATGCGACTGGTTATGATGCTGATCTTTACGACGCAGATGACGATCTTTGGTTAGTTACCGCGAAGGATCGTAGGAGATCGGATAGCGATAGAACAACTTTCATTGTAAACGTAAACGAACAACGATGTACGTGTGGGAGGTGGCAAATGTTGCACCGTCCATGTGGCCATTTTATTTGTGTTACTCAAAAGCACGACGTAAATAAATCATACTATGCGTACGTCGACGAGTATTTATCGCTTTCGAAGTACATGGATTCGTATCGAGGAAAGTTCCATCCCCTTATGGATGTCCTCGACTTCCCACCATATGTTGGATATGAGGTTGTGGCATGTAAGAAGCGAATGATTACGAGGAGTGGCCGAAGGAGATCTTCCCGAATTCACAACGAAATGGACGCTAGAGAAGATCGAACAACAAATCGGTGCGGTACTTGCAGACAATACGGACACAACAAAAAGACTTGCGGTAGGCCCCAAAAAAATAAAAAGTAGTGTCTTTTATGTTTTATGTACTACTTTGTTGTAATATTGTTGAATTATACGTGTTTATTGTATAATCAAACAAAACTATTGTAATTCGATTTTATTTTATGTTTGTTTGAAATTATTGTGTTTGATTTTTAATTTTAGGTTTGATTGGCGTATGTTGGTTAATGGATATTATTGTGGTTAATAAATAGTTAAGAAAAAAAAAAAAAAAAAAAAGAGAGGGGCGGATTTCTTGTTGCCGCCCCTCAAGTCAGAAAGTTCAAAAAATTTCGAGCTAGAGGGGCGGATTTCTTGTTGCCGCCCCTCTAGTCAGTAAGTTTTTTTTTTTTTTCTTTCCTTAACTCTTTATTAGAGTAAAATATAAGGACCAAAAGAGCAATATTAGTACTGTTGCGGCCTTAAAGTAAACTTTTTTACTAATAGAAGGACCTAAAGTGCAATTTTTATAAATATAAGGACCATAAGTGCAATTTTTATAAATATAAGGACCATAAGTGCAATAACACGTAAATAGCGTAAAACACGTCAATAGCGTAAAACACGGAAATATCTAAAAACACGGAAATATCCAAAAACACGGAAATATCCAAAAACACGGAAATATCTAAAAAACATGGAAATATCTAAAAAAAACATAAATGACTAGTCACGAGGATTCCCACGTCTCCTCCTAGATGGTCGTCTCGTGGCACGATCTTGAGTTTCTGGTTCTGGTTCGGGTTGAATTTGCAAGCCGGCTATTTGTCCAATCAGTTCTTGCTCCCCTGCATATTCAAGCATAAGTGACATGTGTGCTCGCATATCTTTAAGCGTGACTCCCGGCTCGGCGACAAGATATGCCCCGTTAATAGTGGCTTGACGCTGTCATTATACCAACAAATCAATACATACCAAAAAAACAATTAAGAAAAAATATATTAAGATTTTTACCAGTTTGTTAAGCTGCGATCCTCGAGGATGATACTCTCCTTCTTCACCAGCTACGTTTCGAGCTATAGGAGAGGCGATATATATTCGACTATTTTCACGATACCATCCTTCGTATTCCGGAATACACGCAACTCCCTCGACTAAATCTTCAATCATAAACTCTATCCTTCTATTCCATAGTTGAATTTCCTTATCGTACTTGACTCTCCAATTCTCGCCCGATTTCCCTACTCGATCCATTGTCGTATGATACTTATCTTGATCTCGATCGATAGGTTCGGGAATACCTTGAACATACCCGAATTGCCTCAAGACCCGATCGGGCCGGTACCACTCAATGTTGTTAAAATGGATGAGAGGCACAACACATAAGTACTCCACGCACCATTCTAGACATCTTTCTGTAACAAAATCCTTACGAACACCCTCATAGGGCCTCCAATCAACCTATTCATATTAAACATAATTATTATACATATGTAGCTATGCAACTAATACCAAAATACCAACCTGATTTGGTTCTTGAGCGTCCAATTCGTCTCGGTAAATTCTCAAGGTCCTACCGCAACTATTCGCCCACGATTTAGCTCCGTTCCAACTACCAAAAAAAAAATTAGTAACAAATTAACATTACCAATAAATATAAACAGGTAACCTACTGTCTCGTGGTGGGCCCATATCCGTCCAGTATAGGATAGTGTCTTAGTCGAGGTCTACAATGTAAGTAATCCCAACACCATATCTATTTAATGAATAAAAAGTCAATTAATAATATAAAACATTACGAGAATTAAAATTAAAATAAATACCTGTAAAAGTAAACCACACCCCTTTAATGTTCCAAAATCTCCCTCACAAGCATGACAAAGGCCACTGTATAAATATGAAAGTGTGGCCGAACCCCAACTATATTTCCCGGTCTCCTCCAAATCAGTCAACAGTGGGAGATAGATACGCGGCACGGTATTTTGTTTCCCAGATGGAAAAAGAAAAGTCCCTATTACGTACATAATATAACCACACGCGTAGTGTCGAAAATCATCGTCAGTTGGGTTTGCTGGAAGAGCTGTGCCAAAAGTCTCCCTTAACCATACGGTACTGATCACTTGACGCCCACTTGCTTCAGGTGGTGGAACGACCCCAAATACATTCATACAAGTCGTGTCAAAGTCAAAGTTTGATGAATCCGTAACCGCAAAACCTCGAATCGGAAGACCCAAAATCAAAGCCACGTCTCGTAACGTGATGGTCATCTCACCTACGGGCATATGAAAGGTATGCGTCTCGCGTCTCCACCTTTCAACCATCGCGGATATTAAATTGTGGTCCAACACGATCCGATCTATTTTCCTAATCTCCCCAAACCCGGCTGTTTCTACAAAAGGTATCACCCGGGGGTCCAATTTCCACGGAAAAGTGGTCATGGGTCTAATAACTGCACCTGAATTTCGCCCCTACAATCATAAAGTTAAATAACTATTAACAACAAAGGTTAAAATAATTATACGTTTACAAAACTAAACTTACACTTGGATCATCCCACACCGCTTGACTCTTATGGCGATGTCTCGTCTGTCTCCATAAAAGCTCGGACTGGTTACTCGAAGAAGAAGCCATTAACCCCTATATTATGAAAATTGCACTTTAGGTCCCTATATAAAAAAATTGCATTATGGGTCCCTATTTTATGCAAATTGAAATATTAATACAACTTGCATCATAGGTCCCTATTTTTAAAGTAACTTGTATAATGGGTCCCTAATTTGTAAGCAATTTGCATAATAGGTCCCTAGTTTTTAGCAAATTGCACTATAAGTCCCTAAATTTACCTAAATGCATTTTGTGTCCCTATACAAATAAAATTGCAAAATAGGTCCCTATATATAGATAATTGCACATTAGGCCCCTATAATTTAAGCAAAAAGCAATACAACACCTAAAAGTAACTAATTACACTATAGGTCCCTAAATTAAACAAATTTTACCATAGGTCCTAATAAAACCGAATTATCCTATAGGTTACATTAACAAAATTGCACTATATAATCGTTATATTAAGCAAAATTTAAAAAAAAAAAAAAAAAATTAGAAAACCTAACCTTTGATTTTAGGATTTTGATGTTAGAGATGGTAGAAATGGTGGAGAAGCAACCACATACAACGGCGGCGGCGGCACAGCTTCGGCGGGAGCGGTGGAGGGCGGAGGAGGGCGGAGGAGGGGAGGGGGTTATGGTTTTTCTGAAATGGGTTTAAAACCGCTGCAGGAAAAGGTTATAAGGGATAGGGGCGGAATCCCGAAATCCGCCCCTTTATTTTACACAATTTGTACTAAGGGCGGAGATTAGGTTGCCGCCCTCCTCGCGGCATCAAAATGAACTAAGGGCGGACGTCAACTGTCCGCCCTTGATTAAAATTAATTTTTTTTTAAATTTACACTAGGGGCGGCAAACGGGATTCCGCCCCTATCTTTAATCCACTTTTTAACTAGGGGCGGGTACTTTGACTCCGCCCTTCTTATAGGGGCGGAAATTTGACCTCCGCCCAGGTGCCAAAGTTATAAATTTTTTTAAAACGGTGCTAAAATGCCAATTACTTTGAAAATTAAAGCCAAAGGCAAAAAAAACTCGTTCATATGGGCTCCATTGATATAATTTTGTACATAAATAAATAAATAAATAAATAAAAGGTTCCATTAGTAAATAGTCATAGAAGACGATCCCACGGACAATAGTTCTCCAACCACAATCTGACGGTTAGAAGCTAATCAACCTCTCCGTATAAAAGCAGCCTTCTTTTTCGCTTAAACCCTTCTCCATCTATACATAACATTTTAGGGTTTTACTCAGTCTCAGCTGAACACGCCATCAAAGCAAAGGTATCCTTAAGCTCCATCGCATACATAAATATGTGTATAATATTGTATTTTAAGTTTAATCTTCTTCTTGTTATGGACTCTGAAATGAAATAAATGTTTATTTTTATTTTCATTTTTTGATTTTCATGATCACGGTTTGATTATTAATGTTTTAATTTGATAAGATGGACGACTTGTTCTAATTTATAGTTAGCATTTTAATTTCATTTATTTAAAATGTATATTCTCTTCATTTTGAAGATCTTCAAGATAATTTATCTCCATAAAACTGGTCTAAAAATTGTGTTTGATGTAAATATACTTACAATAGATTATATTCTGTACACCTGAAGATCAAAGCCACATGTTTAAGGGTTTAATTGCATCATTAGTCTGTACGCTATGCCAAATAACCAAATGTACCCGTGTTTCAAGAGTAGAATATACACCCATTTGCTACACATCTAACGTTGAAAAATCTACCACTCGATGTCTAAATTTGCTAATTTTAGAAAAAACGTAGTGGTGTATTGCCTATTATTGAAAGACAGGGTAAATCTTGGATATATTGAATTATTTAACTTGATTATAACTATTGGTAATTACAATTATCCACCCCATTTTGACCGTATATAGTCAGAAATGTGAGTTTATCTTCTAAATTTTATCTTTCTTTTTGTTGCAGTGATGGCTTTCTTTCGTAAAGCAAGCAGTATACTTCGCCAAACTGCTTCTATGCACATGAATCACGAGATTGCTGCATCTAAACCGTCCATTTTTCAAGCAATAAGATGCATGTCATCTTCAAAAGTCTTTGTTGGAGGTAATTTACATTATATTTCTCATACATCGTAAATAATTTGGATAATTTATTAACTTTCTTCGCAAATTTGGCTTTGCAGGACTCTCGTATAGCACTGATGATATAAGCTTAAGAGAAGCTTTCAGCAAATACGGAGATGTTGCAGAAGGTATAAATATGACGTGTTTTAAAACTATCAGTGTTAGGTCGAAAATTTATAATACGTTTTAACCAAATTTTTTGATTTTTTTTTTTGTTTTTAGTGAAAGTGATTCTAGATCGTGAAACTGGTAGATCAAGAGGATTTGGGTTTGTTACTTATGCTAGTTCTGAGGAAGCTTCTGCTGCTATTCAGGCCTTGGATGGGCAGGTACTTATATATTTTTTATTTATTTTTAATTGTTTCTTGTTTGAAGTTGATTAGTTATGAATAATATTTTTTATGTTGATGAATGTATTTTAATAGTTAGTTGTTTTCAGGATCTTCATGGTCGTGTAGTGAAGGTGAATTATGCGAATGATAAACCACGAACTAGTGGCTATGGTGATAGTGGTGGTGGTTATTATGGAGGTGGTGGTGGAGGCTATGGAGGTGGTGGCGGCTATGGAGGTCAAGGTGGTGGTTATGGTGGCGGTGGAAATGCTTATGGAGGTCAAGGTGGTGGTGGGTATGCTACAGGTGGTGGTGGAGATAATTATGCTAGTCCTCCTAAAAGCAACTATGGAGATGATTATAATAGTGGTGGCAACTATGGCACTCAAGCTGCTGTTGGTGATAACTTAGGTGGTGGTGGCGGTGATGGTGGTGGTGGAAATGCTTATGGAGGTCAAGGTGGTGGTGGCTATGCTACAGGTGGTGGTGGAGATAGTTATGCTAGTCCTCCTAAAAGCAATTATGGAGATGATTATAATAGTGGTGGCAACTATGGCACTCAAGCTGCTGTTGGTGATAACTCAGGTGGTGGATATGGTGGTGGTGGCGGTGGTGGTGGCGGTGGCAGTTGTGGTGGTGGTGGATGTGGTGGTGATTAGATGGAGAAAATTATGTGAAACTGAAGGAAGATTGTACTAGTTATCTTTTGCTTTTTTTTTTGATTGGACGGATATGTTTGGTTTAGTTTAGTTTATAGCTTTTATCTGTCTTGCTTATATACTGAATTTTGTTGTAAGCTAAAGTGATTCAACTTTATGAAAGTAATTGGTGGATATAAATGCTTAATCAAGAATGTTATATTGTCACATCCTCATTTTATAATGTAGTTTTATCTATTTGGTACTATTATGTAGCTCCTTCCTGCATCAATTTCTAGATCTTGGTCATTTGTGAGCCTATTATAGAACCTTTAGGGACTTGTATATTAGGAATATGAGAGGAAGTGAGAGAGTTGGGGATATGTTGGTGAAAGGAAGAGAATGCACATTCAAGTTATGCGTTTTCTACTAGGCGAGAAACATCCTTTTTACGTGCATTTCTGGGTAAATACATTATTTATGCTTCATTTGAGCACTTTGCTTATTAAAGCTCATAAGAGATGAGGAAAAGATCTGTCAAGGTAAGGTAGAGGTACCAAGGCAAGTCTTGGACCATAGCAAGAACATTACTGTCTGAAAGTAAAAGATCGCACCAACGAAAGGCCATGTGTCACGGGCTTTAAGCTTACCTAGGTAAGGCACACACTTAGAGAGATGCTGGATTAGCAGATGTGGAGTCCGGTCTACACTATTTTCACCCTGAATTTGACCTGTGAATTGGTAACAATTATATATGTTGTTTTAATCCATTTTGCGAGGACTTGCTATATAATTTTATTTTCTTTTATTCAGTTTGACTTTGATGAGCAAATTTATGAATTAGCATGGGATGCTTGAGTTGTGATCATTACTATGTGCACGTGTTAACTTTTAATTTAGGAACACCTAAGTTGAATTTGTTACTTTATCCATGCATTGCAATCCAGTTTGCAGCCTCATTTTGGGTTCTCATGGTTAGTTTTTAGCTCTACACCTGTGGAGTGGTGTTGTGTGTGTTATATACGGGTAACTAACAGTGTGTAAACCGTATTTTATCTGGAACATTTTTATATACGGGTACCTAAATCATGCTACATACAACCTTAATGTTTTTTTATCTATCCATCACAGAATAAGATGGAGACAAAGCCACACAGAAAGAAGGGGAAGCCTTTTAAGCACAATCTTTGAAACAAAGACCTCGCCAGGTTTTGCTTTGCTCTATAACTGGCTTATCGGACAAAAAAAGCACAAGAAATATCATAATAGTGTTGAACACAGATCCCCCAAAAGAAATGCTTACACAAAAGCACGAATTGTTGAGGTGTTACCAAATCTTCTTGCTTCTAGCTTAGACCTGAAATTCTAGAGAATAATTGAATCTGAGTTAAACTAGCTTAATTAGGCACATAAGCCTTAAAGAAACCAAGCAATCATCAACAAATATGCAGGTGGAATAAATTGACTCCTTGCACTTCAAATAAAATTCAAAACCTTTCCTCTTAGTTGCATTATCAATTAGACCTGTAAACGCCCACATATCTAAGAGGACAAACAAGTAAAGTAAAAAAAAAAAAAAAAAAATTCAAGTATCAATAATGCTTAAAAGAGAAAAATATAGTTCTCCGCAATGTTCTATATCCATCAATTTGTTTCTGTATACTGTAAAAACAAAATTTTCTACATCTCTGTTTTTTTCCCTTTCCACCCTAATTTTCATCTTTAGAATACAAAACCCTTTGAGCATCCAAAATTATAGAAGAACTTTTCTTGGCCTTCTCAACAATATGTTTTATCAACATCTCTTCCATTTCATCTCTATCACTTTCATCTTCATTAGATAAAGCATTCTCAACTTCATGTGGAGATTTTGATGACTTTTCTTCTTCCGAATCATTAATTCTTCCAAACATATCATATGTTTCGTTATACGCATCTAAAGCTTCCCCTGATAGATTTATAACCACAGGATGATCTGAACTATTATTAACTGGACTTGATTCATTACTTGATAAATTTCTCCATGAGTTTATTACATTATAATCCTCTCCAAAGTATTTGAATTTCTTCTCGCTCTTTTTTTGACTGTTTTCTAACGCTGTTTCGAGTTCTTTAACACGTTCTTCAAGCTGTGATTGAACTATTTCATGTAATCTAAGGCTTAATTCTCTTGGTGAAACTGCATAATTTGCGGAATGTACTGTACAATTTCCACTTCCATCTTCATCTGCATAATATTGTGTTTTGACTTTTCGGTCAAATAAATCCGCTCGTAACTCTCCAATAGCAAGATCCGGTATAAAATCTAGCTCCGGCTGAAAAAACAAGTTAAAATTAATTGCATTACAAGTCCCTATATTATCATAAAAACGACAAAAAAATTACTTACCTCAACAAAATCAGTCAACTTTCCAGTTTTGATGCTAAATTCTAATCTTTCAAGTTCAGCTTCAAGCTCAGCTTCGATTGTACTTAAAGATTTATCTTCAATTTTCTCATCTCGATCATGATTAGTTGATTCATTAAGCTTATGTTCAGGGGTATATAATTTATCCTCATTATGCATATCTTGTGATTCATACTCCTCAATAGCAAGTTCTTTAACAGTTAATAGTTCTTTCATCTCAAGTTCCTCTTGTAAATCTTGAACTAAATTCTCACTCTGTTTTAACATCTCGTTTAACTTCTCAACTTCTTGTTTATTACCCAAGAAAGACGATAATACCCCTACAGACATACCAAGGCAGAAAAGAAACGCTCCATTAACTTGTTCTTTTCGTGACTTGATTTTCGGAAGTTTTGGAACTCCATAAACGGTCCCACTTTCTGAAAAAGGTGTCTTCTCCATAGCTTTACTAATAATTTTACTTCCATTCGAGACAAAAAATGGCTTTATGGGAGTTTTTGTCTCACCGAAATTAAAAACATAATCTTTAATTTCAGTGTTTTCATTATACAACTGAGCCATGAGACAACTTTCGAGAGAAGTTAAAGGCTTTATCAACTGTTTTTTACTAAGTTGAGTTCTAAGAGTAGGTTTTTTTCTTACAGGATCGTATAAAAAACCTATTTCACCAGTACAAGGTTGAACAAACGAATCTTCATTACACGAAATACCCAAAATCGAAAGATTTTCAACCTCGGATTCACTAGTGGAAGCCATTTCTGCTACAGGAGAGGCATTTATGTCTGAATAATTATCTTTAACTAATTGTTTTTCAGACACAGTAAAAATAGATTTGCTTGTGAAATCTTGTTTAGCTTTTAAAATGTTTTTCCAATGTTGAGCTATATATCCAGCTCCAGCAGCTGCAGCAACTACCCACATATCCATTTTTCACCACAGTAATTTTTTTACTGATTCTTCACAATTATACTTGTATTTAAGTTCTTAGGATCAAAATTGAATAGGGTAGTACTTACGAAACTCCAATTTAAAGGCTACCCTATTCTCTTTCTTTCAATTTTCAACTAAAGACACCAAATGCAATTAACCCAACAGTCTCTTCTCTAAAGCTACTTTCAATACTATTAAAAATCTACAATCTACAGATGAAAAGTTCTAGCTATTACTCAAGGCCAAAGCTTGAATTTCCACTTAATTTCTCAAAAAATTCAATCCAATAAGAGAAAATTCTCACATTGCAGTAATTAAAATAACCCGAAAATAGCTTCTGCAATCAGGAATTTTACAGATACAAAACCCTCTTAGAGACATCAAAACCAAAAAAATTAATCTTTGAAATCACACCATAACAATTTAAAGCATACCCGTTTGACCGTACCTTAACTGCAAGATTCTGAAAAAATTCCATCACTTTACCATCTTGAGCAAAACTCCGATAAGGTCGATAGTAGATTAATAAAGAATAAAATTTGCAAAAAAATTCTAATCGAAAGCACCCTTATTACCAAATGCTTACTATTGAAGAAATGAGCTTTAGTATGAAAAAGGTGAGAGCTTTTCCTGATAGTTGGTGAGGAAAACCATGTGCAGGAAAATCTAATGGGACCTAAAATTCTCAGAGGTTTTCTTGCACATTTTTTACGAACCTCATCTACAAGTAAGAAGTATGAAGAAAAAGAGGGATTTGGAAAAAGAAATACAACTTTTTATTTTATTTAAAAGTCCCTGGAAAAGTATTAGGATAATTCTGGTATAATCTTTTTTTTAGGCAAAATAAACTTATATAGAGATCGATAGTTGGCCTAGTGGTTAGGTTACTCTGCAGAGATCAAGAGGTCCTGATCGAATCTCATTGGAGTCATTTACTACGAGTCCAAAGTGGCTCATTCATGTATTAAAAAAAACAAAAAATAAACTTATATAAATAGAGATAACTAGAGTAGTCAAACTATTCCAGCTAGTTCAAACGTGCGAATATCATTACTGAGTTAAGTTTCAAGATCAATAGGTAAATTATAAACCTAATTAACAGGTAAAGAGATCCTAGAAAAAACTTTAACTATCCAATCCGCGACTTTGTTAGTAGTTCTTCTAATCCCACATATCTTGATATTGGGGTAGGCTTTAGTCATATTTCTAATATCCTCTAGGATTGGCTTGTTTTTCGATAAGCAGGACACATTAGACGAATGTACAGTTTCAATACTGGTGCAAGAAGGGACTTTGTCAATAGCAAATCGTAGAACACTACGAAGAGCTTTTGCTTCAGCCTCAAAGCTAGTATAGGCGGAGGACTTCATGGCAAAATCAGAAACAACTTCACCTTTACTATTACGGACCACAACGACAATAAAACCTTTATCAGGGAGAAAGGAAGCATCAACGTCGATCTTGACTTCATGCTGGGGAGGTGGAATCCATGTTGGGGATAAAGATTTCCAAGGAGGAATATCGATAACATGACTGAATGGGGGACTCTCCAAATAGCTTCTTCATCACAGAAAATGTCCCTGCAAGTGGAATTAATTAGGGCTATTCCAGTATCAAAGTTAATAGGGATATCTTCAATAACTTTCTTATTACGGATAATTCAGATAGACTATAAACAAGATATAATTGTAAGTAAAAGTTTAGTTTTATCTTTCTTATTATGGACTCTATCTAGTAAATCTCCTATCAAACTATTGAGGCCTGCCATTGAGGAGGGATCAACACTACAATGTAAAGGTGACAAGCACCACATTTTCCTAGCCCATTCACAATGTAAAAACATGTGTTCAATATTTTCCTCATCTTTGAGGCATATTTTACATAGATCAGAACTGGAACATCTTCTCACAAATCTATTTCCTTCAGTAGATAAGGCATTCAACATGACTCCAAAAAAGAATTTGAATCTGGAAGGGGAATTTGAGGACCAATTCAAGGCTAAGATGTCTTGATTGGGGGTAGGCAGTAGGGGTAGGAAAACTTGGAGGGAGAATATAGTTTTCTATCACATAGGAATAACCTAATTTACTAGTGTAAACTCCATGTTTGTTATAAGGCTAGACATAGTCAATAGGGCCTTCAACCCATGGGATATTGAGCTTTAAGATTTCAGAGGCTATACTAGGGAAGACTAAAGAATTAAGAGTCTTAACCTTCCAAGTTTTAGTAGGAGTGTTGATAAGATTAACCACATACTTAAGGAATGAAGGATTGATGTCTCCCCATTTGTGATGATTTAATATTAGTTGGAGACACAATTTTTAGTGTTTTAGAAGTCTTTTGGTCGATTTTCACATGATATAGTGCACTTTCCTATTTCTTGTCTTGATTTACTGAATTATTATTTTTAGAGCATATTGGGTTTAATTGTTAATTGTGAAGCTCTAAAGAATGAGAAGGGTACTTGAGTCTCACAAGGGGTCCACCTAATCAATTTAATTAACGTTTCTGTTTAAAGGTAGAATCGGTATTTTAATACTAGACAAGATTCTAATATCTCCTATCCCCCTATCGGGTGGACCTAGGAGCTATCCTAAAGTACTATAAACCCCTGCATGGGCAAATATGCCTCTTCGGATGTGAAGTTTTTACCTCTTTGGCTATGTAACTAGTAGGGTGTGCACACGGGTCGGGTACCCGACCCACGAGGGCATAACCAACACCCAACTCGTTAGGTGCGGGTTCCACTATTAAAAACCACCACCCAACCCAAACACTTAGGATTAGGGTTGTCGGTTTTTATCGGATTCGGGTTGGGTCCGGGTTGGGTTCGGGATTGGTCAACGTATGGTCAAAACATACTATTAAATTTAAAAAAAAGGCATCAATAATATCAAAATCTTATATAATTACAACAGAAATTAATCAAGAAAAAACTAAAATTAAATATCACATATACTTTAATTTATTTTACAATCTTTATTACACAACTAAATATACCAAAACAAATTTACAATGAATTCTAATAATCTTCAATGAGTACTCATTACACAATACCTGCAAAAAACAATTTTAACATATTAAAACAAGAGATAATAAAACCTAAAAAGGATAAAAGAAAATCGGATTTTAATATTAGTTCAGAATCATTTCGAAATAAGATATATAAATCGAAAATGATATTAAATATATATATAGATAAGATCTAAATATATAAAATAATGACATATAAAAATGATCAAATCTAACTATATTTTGCAAAAAAATTATAGATCTAAGATCTTAATAAATAAAATAAGACAATTTTATAATTAAAAAAAAATCAAACATGAATAATATTGTGTAAAACAACTATGGATCTATATATAACATATACTTTTTGTAATAATATTATGAAATATATATCGTCATATTTGGTATTTTCGAATTACATGTACAGTATATGTTATATTACAAAAAATCTGAATACAAAAACTATACAAAAACATACAAGTGTTATAAACCTATATGAGGATAGTCAGTCCAGCCCATTACCTTGTAGTCAACCCCATGAAGACTAGGGTTTAGGGTTTCCTATTCACTATGTATAGGAGTCTATACTATGTAATTCTATACACATTCTGATAATAAACATAAAGCTTCTCTTTCTTTCTCTACCGTTCACAACACGTTATCAGCACAATAGTCTCTACCTCCCAAACATAAGGTAATATTTTTTTTTTAATTTTAATATTCTAATTCTTAAACGTCTTAATTTTTTAAAGCATGATTTTTTTTAAAACTTTTATCAAACAAGCACTTCATGCTTGAATGGTATATATATATATATATATATATATATATATATGTATATATTACTTTTCACATGTAGCCTATCTATTTTCACCAATGTGAAGAGATTAGAAAAAGGTCCGAAGAGTTTTTGTTTTTTTTTTTCTGATTCACCACACGTGAATGAAAAATCAAAGCTGCAGCTTTGATCAATAAAAAAAGGGAATAAAGAACATTTGTTAACAAAAAACAATTCATTTGTTGGCAAAAGCATTTAATTACGAATCGCCAGATAGTGATACTTCAGGTGAAATTCACAGTTTATTCTTGGGTGTGCAATTAACCAGATAAGCAAAACAATATTACTGGCTTTATTATACAATTACACACATAGTATTTGATGTTGTTGTTATCCATTTTAATGATAGACACATTATGCTGCGAATAAAATGCCAAGCACTAGTTTTTTTTACGTAGAACAGTATATGATGTCATGAAGTTATGAATTGTACACTATTTTGGGTAACGCCCTTATTGAATATAAAGAGTGTTTTGTATGTTGTGGTCATAATTACTATACCATCAAACACAATAACATAAGAGCAATAATACACTGGGCTCACACACATATATGGTGATACAGAAAGGTACACCGAGGTTACAGAACACATGATGAAGCATAATATTAATTAGATATATATCACCGGCTGTTAAGATAAATAATATATCCTACATATGTTATTCTATTTATTTATTCAGTTCATTTTTTTTAATATATATATCACATATTTAATAGGGTATATATAACCATTGTATATAAATTTTATGTATATCCGCAAATATAGCATAACTTATACCGGAAAAGATTATTTTTCTTCAAATTAGTGGACTGTTATCCCACGAGGTTATAATACAATATAATTTTTTTCTTGGTAACTTTGATAAACTAATCAATATCATATACACGATAAAATAAAAATCTTTTATTGATTAAGTATTTTATGATATCTCCCACCTGATTGGTGATGTAACTATTCATCGAGAATGATATTCTATGAATAAATGTATGATAATGTGAATTATATATGAAATTCTTTAAAAATCAAAATTACATTTTTTAGAAACATTGAGTTTAATAAGAGATGTTTTGACTCTAGCAAAATAAATCTACTAAATTTGAAGAGTGAATTATTTTGTAACCCTATCACTTATATTTGGAAAATATGCGTATGGTATTCGTTCATCTCTAGTATTGAGGATAGAAGGGGAATCTATTAAGGTTTTTGGCTCGCAATAAAGCTAGAGTCCTGATCGAGCAACTAGTAGTCCTATGGTGGGGGCAAAGGTGTGATAAATAAATAGATAAAAAATATAATAATAATAAAGAGCACACACCCTTGAGAACCACGAAACTCACTGCAATTATCACAGATCGTTTGCAAGTTTTAATGATAAGTTAAATTCGTTCGCAGGGATTTAATCCGTTAGATCTACTTATATTTAACGAGCGTAGATGAATTTAGATGTTTAAAATAAAATATAATATAAGATGGATAATTATGTAACGCGAATAAATAAATAATGCAATTAAATAAATATGAATGTAAGTCAAATAAATTAGGATTACTAATATGAGTCTATTACTAAATTGTTATTCTAACCTGTCACACATTGAACATTATATATTAACCAGGATTCTAAATAATGATTGATGGTTAAATCAAACCTTTATGGCTATCTAGTTAGGCAAAGGATCAAAACTAGACGATTATGTGATGTTGTCAATAACTACGAATAGTCCTAAGATTGGCCAAATCTAGGGCTTAAAGCAATAAGTCAAAACACATAATAAAATATACGCCAAGCTCAAATGAATTAAAATAACAAATAGTATTAATGAATGTAGACAAAATAATAACCCAAAAATAAAAAGTAAAACTTACAGAATAAAAGTTTAGAAATATGGTGAAGCCACAAATCTATAGCTAATTACCCTAAATATAGAGAAGGTGAGATGTAGAAGAGGAGTTTGTCGCTCTCTAACTTCGTGCTTCTTGTCTTCTTTTACCGGTCAGCTTGCTTCTTGGATGAATAGTTTGATACTAAGGATGAATATTAAATTAAAGGACTAAGCTACTATTTAAAACTGAGAAAATACAAGCAAGGACTAAGCCTAAGCTTGAAACTGAGCAAGGACATGTTTACAATGGTTTAAGGGTGTATTTATAGGTGTTTAGGAAGACCTAATTCGTTTTCTTGAAGGAGAAGGTAAGTAATGGGCTCCTAGCCCAACTCAAATTCGTAAGTAGATAAGGATAATTACTGTTGACTTGTTTTTACCATATCTTCTTTGTTACTTGACCGTTTTTGGCCCGTAAGATATCAAAAGAATTCTCACGGAATTATCTATCTACCTATGAAAGGGATCTTCCAGAATCGTCTCGGATTTGGAGTTATCATCACTTCTTTAGACGTAGCTGCAGAAATTCAGATTTATTTGGCAGCTTTTCCTTTTCCTAATTGATCTCTGTTTCCTTCTATCTCCAGATTTCTTCAAGATCTTCTTTCCTTATTTCCTTAGAGTTGACTTGGCATCTAATTTATTTCCATATTATCATTAAAGCTTCACATTAACACACAAATTAAACCAAATATGCTCTAAAAATAATAATTCATCAAATCAAGACTAGAAATAGGAAAGTGCAATATTTAATGGGAAAAACGACTCAAAGACTTCCTAAAACACTAAAAATGATGTCTCCAACTAATATTAAATCATCACAAATGGGGAGACATCAAGACCCCCAACTCAAAGTTGTATCGTCCCGATACAATAAAGATAAAAACAAAAGGATGTCTCTAAATACACACCTAGGTCAACTAAGCACAGAGGGAAGAAGATAGCAGAATATGGAGAATAGACATAAAGCAACTACTCAGAAAATTTCATGTAATAATATTTACAAACTACATACCTGTACACTTTTCATACCCACAGTCAACACGGCTTGAATTCAAGATTAGATTAGCTTCGCAATGTAAGAAGGAGAGGAACTTTACTCAGTTCACCAAGGAGACTATAGATTGTTCATTGAACTTTACTATTATCTAAAGATCCACTTAACTACTCTCTATTGGTTCAATCACTTCTCGATTACATAGCACAAAATCAAAAGGTCTTTAAGGTTGTAATTTAGGCTTAGGGACGGTATGATAAGTAAATTTGGATAATTTAGAGTGAGATTTTGGCTCTCTCCTCACTAGCCATCAACGAATCCCCCTAGAGCTTGAGTTACTCTCATAAAAATGTTCTCACTCAACCCAATGATTTTCTTGATGCACAAAGTAGCATCCCCCATAACCCAATTAAAGTATAAAGATGTTACATGAAAATTCCTCTTTGCCGGTCCCAATATATATTATTTTCAAATCAAATTTTTTCTTTTGTATATATATGACTCTTTTTTTTTTATGTTGAGATATCACGCTATTTTTCTCATAGATTTTTTTCTTTTCATGCTTTTTAGCCTTTTTCCTTCACTATTACCCCGGAAAAGGGTTACAATATAAACTTGTGAATCATCATCAATATAAAGCATCGATCACAATTAATAAGCTCAAAAATCCCAACCCAATAATAATTCCCATAATGGTGGACCCACCACCCCAAACTCAAGCTCTAAAACAATTGTCTATGTATCGCGATCCGAGTGCGGGTCATATGGAAAAGTCCTATAATCTAAAGGGATATGGCTTATAATGTGGTTAAATAAAAAGGATTTAGAAAGGCTAGAAGAGGCTGAGAAGGATATAAAATATTAAATCAAATAACAGGGTGAGAAAGTTAAAAGACTTCAAGTGGCTTCAATATGAAAGATCTGCCTTAATCATTTTCTACACCATACAATTTCGTTATTCTCTTACCTTTAGCACGTTCATCAAATGGGTTTGTCAACTAGCTTGGATCTCACGGCCTACAAACCACTCAAGGCTCCGTGAGATCGAACATACTTTTGATTGCATTGCTTACTAATCTTTTCTTTACTATCAATGTGTGTTTTCCTGCAAATACTCAAAGCATACAAAATAAAATAGCTCATAAACATACTACTTTCTATCATTAACTTACCGAGCTTATGGTTTCAAGCTATTAAACAAACTCTACATACATCTAAACCTTCAAAAAAAAAAAAATTTTTCCAAAAAACAATAAAACACATAAAAACTTGTATTGTTAGGAACTCAGTAGGTGTTTTGGTAGATGGTTATGCGCATAGGATTAAGGCTAATTCAGCTATTGAAGCAGAAGCAAGGGGACTTATTCAAGCTTGTGTGATGGCTTCTAAGTATCCAGAAGGCTCAGTGGAGATAAAGAATGATTGCCAGTTGTTAATTAACCAAACTAAGAGAGGAGAGAAAATTTTCTGTAATATTTTTTTGTTGGTTAAGTTCATTCTTTTGTGTAAACTTAAATACCAAATTAAGATCTCCTTTGCTAGGAGATCAAAAAATTGTTGTGCTAATTGGGTTGCTAAACAAGTGCTTAAAGGTGCCTTGTTTAGCCTTTGGACTTCTTTTCACCCTCCCCAATTAGCTAGGCTTTTGGAAAGGGACTTTAAACCATTAGGGATAGGTTAATTTGTATCTGGTTTGCTGAAGTTTTTAATATTATGCTTCTTTCGACTAAAAAATAAATAAAAGATATAAAAGTTCAATATATATATATATATATAATAGCAATCATAGATTATGGATAAATTGATTTTATAAAAGAATGATTTGGACTTTGGAGATTCGGAAGGTTTTTATAGAGAGAGTAAAAAGAGTAAGGAGAGTAGAGTAGAGACTAGAGAGCGTATGGAAGAAGAGAAATGAGGTTATGAATTCTGATGGAATTGTGAAGAAGAATGAGTTATATATTAATAACGAGATGGGATGGGCTTCAAATTGGAAAAAAAGAAAAGGGCTAGGATGGTTAAGATTTGGCTTTACATAATAATACTATATATAAACTAAAAATGCTAATGGGTTGCGGATCGGGTTGGACAACCACGGTTTTGGCATTTGCCAATCCGTGGACCGACCCAAAACTATATAAAAGAAATTGGGTCCAAGACAAACAATGGATCATGCGGGTTGGACTTAAGTGGGCTGGGTTGGGTTGGTTTTGTGCGGTTTTGCGGCTTTCTTGTGCATCCCTAGTAACTAGTTAAGCATGTCGGTCAATAACGAACATTACACAGATATTTATTTAATTCCGTAATCAAACCCCCTGTCGGATGATCACTTTGCCACTAAGTGAATACCCCGATACTAACACCTATTTCTAGTTGTTCCTAAAAGAAATAGTAAAATAATTATAAAAGAAAATCCAATACAAACTACCCAATTCAATTTAAATTATGGAAATCCACAATTCAGAAATAATAAGAAATTAATTAGGGTTCATCCCTTTATTGCGATTCTCAAGCACTAATATGTTTAGCTCATAATGAAATTAAAATTTGTAATAAAATAAAAGGTGTTCATATTTAATTATAGAAAAAATAAAGACCTAATTGAAGGGTCAGAATTGGCTGTTGATGGAGGAAACAACTTTCTCCAACTTTAGCTTCCTTCTTTCCTTTCTACTCTAGACTTTCTCTTGTAATATAAAGCGTAAATTAAAGTGTAATATGAGTTGTGTCTAAAAAATGAAGTCTAAAGGCCTTTATATAGTGAAAAATTTGGATTGGGCTTTTCACTTAAAGGAAATAGTAAATACCACTTTTGCCCCCTGGTTTTTCACGCGTTTGACAGTTTGCTGCCCATTGTTTAAAATGAGACTGGATAGCCCCTAATTTTTGTTTTCGTGACTTGTTGCCCCCTACTAACGTTTTCCGTACAAAAGCTCCGTTAAGTGTAACGTGGATGTTACATGTCAGCATTTTTATTATTTTTTAATTCTTAATCGTAATTAATCAATTAATTAAGTTAACCCCATATTTTTAAAGGGCAAAATAAAAATTTGATAATAGTTTTAATATTATTACTAAAAATAATAAAATAAAAACCCCCACCCCACACCCCCCCTCTTCTTCTTCGTCTTCCCCGTCTTCTTCTTCCCCCAAATGTAGTTACTTTTTGCTTTTTACGAAACAAAATTAAACCTTCCTCGTAAAGCTCATTTTTTACAAAATCAGACAACATTGAACTCCAAGTAACATCGTTTTTCTCAGCCATGGGTTCGAAAACCCGGAAAGCGTGTTTGATTAAGCTACATTTAACATAAACATCTGAGTAAAACTGTACCTACTTACACATTTTGAGCTATAAATGCTTTGAGAGCATAAGCGTGTAATTGTTTACACTAAAAAACAGCTAGTATTGCAACACAAGCACAAACAACGCTTGAAAATGTGAAATTCCCTGCAGTTCAAACCTGTTATGAGGAGTTGAATGAATATATTAAGAGAATCCAATTCATTTCCGTTTTGGGTATATATGGCAATTAAGGTGTACCGTGAAACTAAGATTCGTTAGGAATTTTGGGTATATGTGGCAATTAAGGTGTACCGTGAAACTAAGATTCGTTAGGCATTTGATTGAACATTTGTCGAGCTGGGAAATCCTCCTTGACCACAACATCCTCTGTATACATAGTAGATCTAGTTTCATTTAGTTGAGTATTTTGTTTGTTGTTCACATATTTGTTATTGTGAATAGTTGGTTGAGTATTTTGTTTATTGTTCACAGATCTGTTTAGAAGAAGAAGAAGGGGAAGACGAAGAAGAAGAGGGCGGTGTGGGGGTTGGGGATGTATGGGTGGGGGGTTTTATTTGATTGTTTTTATTAATAATATTAAAACTATTATCAAATTTCTATTTTGCCCTTTAAATATCTGGGATTAACTTAGTTAATTGATTAATTACGATTAAGTATAAAAAAATAATAAAATGCCGAAATGTAACATCCACGTCACACTTAACGGCAGAATTGGACGGAAAACGTTAGTAGGGGGCATCGAGTCACGAAAACAAAAATTAGGGGGTATGAACCACTGAGACTAGCTCAGTGGCCAGGACTCTGTCTCTCAACTATGAGGTACAGGGTTCGAATCCCCTCAGCCGTGTTATTTCTTGAGCCATTAAAGGGGTAAGCAAGGGGTGCATGGTTCGAGTCTCCTCCCTGAACATGGGTAACCTAGTTCTGATTAAGTGGGAGTATGCATGAGGAGGCGTGTATATTTCCTATGAGATTAGTCGTGGTGCGCGTAAGCTGGCCCGGACACCCATACATCGAAAAAAAATAAAAAAAATTAGGGGGTATCCAGACTCATTTTAAACAATGGGCGGCAAACTGTCAAACGCGCGAAAATTATGGGGGCAAAAGTGGTATTTACTCTAAAGGAAATAGGTTAAATAAATTAAAAGCCCAATCCTAATTTGGAATCCCGTAACTGATGTATAGCTGTTAGTAAAACGGATGTAACGTTTGCCTCTCATCTCCAAATCGCTTCATTCAAGTCGCAAATTCTTCCTGACTCAAAAATACAACTTCCTCATTTCACGGCTCTAAGGCTGAATCAGTGGCTAAGTGGCTCAAAATCAGCGATTTGTAACAGCCTTCCAGATTTCCCTCTCCTCTAGTCAATTCTTCGGATAATTTCTTCTTGCCTTTGACTTCTACGCTCGATCTAAGACTTTAATTTCACTTCTCCTCCTTGTCTTGGTGCTCCATAGAATCCATGGACCTAATAACTTTTCACTAAAAACAAACAAATTAACGTACAAAAGCTCTAAAAATGAAATAACATATTTTCAAAGCGAGAAATTGCAATATAACAAAATACGCGTAAAAGTCTATCAAATAAGTCCAAAGTTCACCTAAAATAATGTCTCCTAGGAGCTAATATTTAGAACAAAACGGGAGACATCAAGACCCCCAACTCTAACTTTTGTCGTCCCGACAAAGAAAAATAAAAACAAAGGCCTTAGGTGAACGCAGAAATGCAGAGTCTAGTGAATAATTCCCAAATAAAAACTTAAAACAAATATCATATATTATAACCTAGGAATTAATATACACATACACCTATCATGCAAAATCAAACATAGATAATATCAATCCAAAACTAAATTACAATGCTAGAAGGTTACACTTGCACTTATCTCAATATGGTGGTTATAGGGTGTTCATTGATCCTTACTTGCTTTGAAAGCTCCACTTAGCTTACTCCTTTTTAGCTGAAGATAAATTCACTATGTATATAGGAATCACGAGGACTTTATGGTTTTAGCATAGGCTTAGGGACGGTGTGTAATGTATATTTGGTAAATTTGAAGTGAGCTTTTGGTTCTTTCCTCACTTACCATCAACAACTATCCAAGAGCTTGAGTTTAAACTCGAATATGTTCTCACTCAACCCATTTGATGCACTAATTTAGCATCCCCAGATTTACCCAATAAGCATTAAAGATGATTTCTAACATTCTACTTTGCTGGTTACTTTATTTTATTTTATTATTTTATATTATTTTCTTTTTCATTCCTTTTTCTGTATGAGATATACTTGACCATCATTTTAATGTGAATGGCCATGTCTCTCATTTTTTTTCGAAGACACCGACAAAGGGTTACAAATAATACATCCACAATTACGCTACAAAATCTGTCCCAAATGTAATTTTCCAATAGTGAAACCCTCAACCCTAAACTCAAGCTCAAGACAGTAAGTCCCACGATTGTGATTCAAGTTCAGGTCATATGGAAAGGCCTAATAAACTAAGGGGATATGGGTTTATATCGTGGCGACAAAAGAAAGGCTTAGAGGCTAAAAATGGGGCTAAGAATGATATAATTAAATTAAGGGATAGAAAGCTAAAAAGTCACAAATGGCTAACAAAGAACTCCCTGTATCATTTTTCTAAACACATAGCTTTCCTCTAGTTCATAACTAAGTGGGTTCTTAAATCATTTAGATCTCACGTTCTACACACCACTCATTTTCCTTAAGTACAAGTTTACTTAATTTGCATTGTTAATTAATTTTTCCTATCAATTACCTAATGTTTGCATGCAATTAAAGTGTGTTTTATACTAACTCATAAAGTCTACTATTTTTATCATAAATTAATCAAATATTTGCTTAATGGGGACATTTAAAATACTCTACAGTTAAAGGAAACCCTAAAATTAATTTTTTTAATACATAAAATTGGGATGAGGCAACGAACCCCACCCTAAACTCAAAAATGAGTTGTGTCCCAACGACTCGAAAAGACTCGATAAAGCAATTAAACTAATATACACTATTAAATGAAAAAGGATAGGAAAACGTATCTTAACCAGTACTAGGCTAGTTCTCATTGTTGCGTCCAGGTTGACTGACTTTCTTGAGCATCGTGTAGGTGACATGTTGCGAATAGCTCACCCTATCAAGTATGTTCTTCATACACACCAACTCTCTTGTGACTTTTCCTAACGCTTTTAACAAATCCTCATGCTTCTCCTCTAATGCTTTCATTCTTTCAATTACCTCATGATCTTTGGCAACTATAGTTCTGCGTCTAGGAGGTTTAGCATTGGTTTCTTCTCCAAATGATTTATCCAACTCCATACCGTTTTTCTTGGCCTCGTTGTGAAAATTTCCAATTGAAACCGATCTCAATTTTCACCTTTTTCTACCGGTTCATCCTCAATGTTCCGAATTGGCACATTTGCGTTCATACAGATTTCCGTGATTGTGCATGGGAACTTGAGGTTGCTGGTGGGTCTTGGCGTGTTATAAAATAATGCGATAAAGTTGAGGACTCACAGACTGCTAGTGTACGGTTGTCCAAGTAATAAACCAATCAACCGGATTCGTTCTCAGGGACGGAATAGGTACAACTCAAGTGTGAATTAATTAGTAGAATAATGGCAAGTATGAAAAAGTAAAAGATATAAAGTTTGTTTGGTTTTTGTTGTTTAAGAACTAAGATGCAAATAAAATAAAATACTAATTTAGCTAGTGCAAATAAATAAGACGCAAGTAAAGTAAAAATGAGTAGACGCAAGAATGAGAATGATACTTGAGTCTCGCAAGGGTTTCACCTAAATCTATATAATCAATGCTTTCGTTTAAGGGTTGAATCGGGATTTGGTATTAGTCGGGATTCGAGTTTCTCCTAAACCCCGTCAGGGTGGACTTAGGAGTTATCCTAGGGTATTACAAACCCCTTCAGGGTGATTATAAGCTACCTTCGAATGGTCAAGTCTTTTACCCAATTGGCTACAAGGTTAATCAAGCCCATCAGGGTCAATGACTTATACCTCGCGGCTATTACCTAGGTCCGTTATTAAACCCCCCGTCAGGGTGATCATTACGCCACTATAATGAATAGCTTAGTTACTAATTCCTATTTTTGATTAATGACTTCAAAGACAGTAAATAAATTCATGATAATAGTCAATACTAAATTACCCAATTCAAATTAAATCTTTCAGTCCCAAATTCAAAAACATTAATCAAATAAATTGGGCCTCAACCCATTAAAGCGATTCTCAAGTACTTAAAGTATTTAGCTTATAACTGAAATAAAAAATAAATAAATAAATTAAAGGAACTCATAGTCAATTACAGAAATGATATAAAGAACTTAACTAATGGGTTGAATTGACTGTTGTTGGAAGAATTGCTTCTCCAGCTTTAGTTTCTTCTCTCCTCTTTGCTCCTGACTTTTTCTTTGGCGTTTCTGACTTGTGTAATATGAGTTGTGTTATGAAAAATGAAGACTAAAGCTTATATATCATGGGAAAATCAGATTGTGCTATTCTCTTAAAAGGTAAATAGGTTAAATGAAATAAAAGCCCAATCCTTAAATGAAATCCCATAACTGATGTGCAGCTGTTACTAAAACAGCTGTAACTTTTTTGTCCGGACTCGAAATGACTCCTTTAAACTTGAAAAATCTTCCTGACTCAAAGATGCAACTTCCTTATTTCACGACTCTAAGGCTGAATCAGTGGCTAAGTGGCTAAAAACAGTGATTTGTAACAGCCTTCTAGAATTCATTCTCCCCTAATAAATTCTTCGAATCATCTCTTCCCGCCTTTGACTTCTAAACACGATCTATGACTTTAATTCCCGTTTCTCCTCTTTATCTCGGTGCTCTATCTAATCTATGGACCTAATAACTTTACACTAAAAACAAACAAATTAACGCACAAAAGCTCTAAAACGCAAATAATACAAATCCAAGGGGAGAAAACGCAAGATAATCAAATAAGCTTATAAGTCTATCAAATAAGTCAATTAATCACCTAAAATGATGTCTTCTAAGGGCTAATATTTAGAACAAAAAGGGAGACATAAGTTGCATGCATCAATGGGAGCTTTGGTGTAAACCATGATGGAGGTATAAATGGGATAGCAACATCAATCTCTTTCTTCTCAATAATACATATAATGAAGATGAGTTGATCATGTGTTACCTCAGATATATGATTCTTACCAAAGAACATAGGGATAATAAAACGGGACCATACTTTAGCACGTGGCATTAAATCACTACTAAATACCTGACCTTCATATCTAGCACCTTTGGGGATGGGCTGTGTCCCATGAACCAGAACAATTTTATAAAGTGACTCCCATTCAAATGCTGGATCATTGAGCTCTTCAAGGTATTTGCATGGACCTTTCAAGTTTAATAATTTGAACACTTTATGAATTTGCTGAGAAAGGGACAATCTTTCTACGGACTTCGATGGCATTACCTTCTACAAAGATTAATTCTTCGTAAAATTCTCGAACCAAGGCTGGAATATAACTCAAGGCTCTTTTTCTCAACCTTGCCATCCAAAATCATCACATACAAGCGCGTAATCTTTGAATTCACCGTCCATTATATTCATCGGAAATCCTTTCTCAACACCAAAATAGATTTTAGTAAACCGGTCATGAACTTGATCTCTCCAATCACGAATGGCCTCTTAGGTTTAGGTTTCACGGCCATTGTTTTTCTTCTAACAGAATGTTTTTCAATAACAGGTTTACTTACCTTTGTCTCTTCAACTTCATTTTCTTCCAAGATTGGCGTTTTAGGAGTAGCCTCACTTTGGTTTTCTTTCCTCTTCATAGTCTTCTCAACCTCTACACTTTTCGGCTTAGAAATCGAATCCGGAATCTCAATAGCTTTGTCAGGGGTATTCCCAAGAGTATTTCCAGTGTTAGGGTCACCTCTTAGACTTCGATTGTAGCACAAGGAATCGGTTTTGTTTGTCTTGTCAATGAACCCCAAACTCAAAACTTCAAAAACTAGAGAAAAGTTTTGAACTTTGATGTTTTGAGGATTAAGAAAGATAGTTTATGGTGTTAAATGAGATGGGTAAGGATTATAGGATGGATTAGGAGAGGTCTAATAGGTGAGATTATATCTTTGATAAAGAAGGATTTAGGATTGAAGTGAATTTTTCTTGGTGTTTTTTGAAGGATTTAATGTTGGTTGTGTGTTAGGAATGGATTAGAGGGAAAGATTTGTGATGTTTGGGTGTTTTAATGGTGTTTTGTAGGTACTTAATGCGTTTTGGTTTGTCAATAATGGTGTCTTGTGTAAGAAGTTGTGTCCAAGAGAATAGGAAATGGTAATATAGTGACTAGGGTTTCAAGGTCGGCAGGCGAACCAGCATACCGGTGAGAATGCCGGCTTACTGGCGCGAGTTCTCGCCAATGTTTCTTCAATCTCATGGACGCAATTCGTAGCTGCGTGTATCATGTCTCGTTCTAGAGAGTTGACCGGCATATACTGGTCGCAATTGTCAATTTCTCGATGACGTAGTTTGAAGCTGTGTGTAATGGGCTCGCGAACAGAGAGTTGCGTTGTAACAAGTCGGTTTGACCGGCATACGTGTCAGGTGACCAGCTAGCCGGTCGCGTGACTCGCTTTTTCTCTGACGCAATACGTAGCTGCGTGTAACTGGTCAGCCAACAGAAAGTTGGCGCTGTGATAATCCTCGTTGGCCGGCATACCGGTGCGAGAGATCAAGTTTAGACCAAATAAATGCAACACATTTTGTCTTACACCTATTAACACCAAACTCAAAAATTAAGTCCCTGTAATCATCAAAAACACTCCACAATTCTCATTTATTTTAAAATTATACACTAATAAACATAATTTACTCTATTTTACACTAAGAATTGAAATGACATAAAAGCAATAAACTAATATACAAACATGATGGCTTTTTGTTTAAATTCGTTGAGCTTGACGGGTTACCTCTTGCATCTATTCAGCTTTAAGGAGGTACATGACCTCCCCAGGATGTCGGTCTACCATGCGATTAGTATCCTCGCCTACATGATAAATCTTTAGCCGATGTCAATTCACCATGAGGATGCGTTGCTCAGCTGGGTTTTCATTTTCTATAGCTCCATGAGGCGTAACCTTGGTCACAACAAAATAACCAGACCACTTGGATCTCAACTTGCCCGTATAATTACTGAAATTCGAGTTATATATGAGGACCATCGGTCCAACTTTAAACTCCTTTTCGTGGGTACGATTATCATGCCATCTCTTTTTTTCTCTTATAAAGCTTAGCATTCTCATAGGCATGAAATTGAAACTCATCAAGTTCATTCAGTTTCATCATACGATTATCACTGGCTAAGGTGGGATCCATGTTCATCTCTGCTATCGCCCAATATGCACCTAATTCAAGTTCAAGAGGTAAGTGACAAGCCTTACCATACACCATGCAATATGGAGATGCACCCATATGTGTCTTAAAAGCAGTACGATATGCCCACAACACATCATCTAATTTCATTGACCAATCTTTGCGTGTGGAACCAACAGTCTTCTCGAGAATGGATTTGATCTCTCGATTAGAGACCTCAGCTTGACCATTCGCTTGTGGGTGATAAGCAGTAGATACACGATGTCTCACGCCATACTTTTCTAGCACAGCCTTCAAGTATCCGTTAACAGAATGAGAACCCCCATCACTAATAATAACTCTTGGCGTACCATGTCTAGTGAAGATGTGTGATTTCAAGAACTTTATAACCACTCGTGAATCGTTCGTTGGTAGAGCTACAGCCTCTACCCATTTATACATGTAATCGATAGCCAATAGGATGTATTGATTTACATTAGATGGTACAAAGGGACCCATGAAATCAATACCCCAAACATCAATATCTCAACTTCAAGAACATTGTTACGTGGCATCTCATCTCTCTTAGATATATTACCGGTAAATTGGCATCTCTGACATCCCTTGACATATTGATGACAATCTTTATATAAAGTAGGCCAATAAAAACTGGATTGAAGTACCTTTGCAGCTGTACAATCACCCTTGAAATGTCCTCCATAGGGTGAATCATGACAACCAGAAACTATTGCACGGAATTCACCTTCAGGTATGCATCTTCTCACCATCTAATCACTACATGTTTTATAGAGGAAAGGATCCTCCCAAAAGAACTGCTTTGCACGATGAATTAATCTTTTTCTCTCTTGTGAGGTAGCTCTTTCAGGAAAAGAACCATTTACAATGAGATTTGCTATAATTGCATACTAAGGAGTACCAGTTGCATATCTAAAAAATAAACTCTCATCAGGAAACTCTTCTTTGACCAACTCATATCCACTATTAGACTCAGAACCTTCAAGACGTGACAAATGATCTGCAACCTAATTATCACAACCCTTTCGATCCCGAATCTCTAAATTAAACTCTTGTAACAACAATATCCATCTCATCAAACGCGGCTTTGCATCTTTCTTCTCCATAAGGTATTTAATCGCGGAATGGTTGGTAAAAACAACAAGTTTTGCCCCAAGAAGGTAGGAACGAAACTTGTCAAATGCATACACAACAATTAATAGTTCCTTCTCCGTCACAATATAATTAATTCGAACACTAATGAAATTTTTACTTGCATAGTAGATAGAATGAAATACCTTATCTTTTCTCTGACCCAAAATAGCACACATAGCAAGATCACTAGCATCACACATAACTTCTAACAGAATCTTCCAATCAGGTGGTAATACAATAGGTGCAGATTTGAGCTTCTCCTTGATCTCATTGAATGCCACCATGTAAGCTTCATCAAAAGAAATTTGGCGTCCTTCTCGAGTAAGTTACACAATGGCTTAGCGATCTTAGAGAAGTCCTTAATGAAACATCGATAAAAACCAGCATGACCCAAAAAGCTTCTTACTCCTTTTATAGAAACAGGAGGGGGAAGAGTCTTGATTACCTTAATATTAGCACGGTCAACTTCTAAGCCTGAACTCGAAACCTTGTATCCCAACACTATACCCTCACGAACCATGAAATGACACTTCTCACAGTTCAAAACCAAATCAGTTTCCTTGCATCTAATTAATACCTTCTCCAAGTTCTGTAAACACTCCTCAAATTTATCTCCAAACACAAAAAAGTCATCCATAAATACCTCAAGGAAATTATCGATCATGTCCCAAAAGATTTACATCATGCATCTTTGGAAAGTAGCAGGTGTGTTACATAATCCAAATGACATTATTCGGAAAGCAAAGGTACCAAAAGGACATGTAAAGGTTGTTTTATGTTGGTCTTTTGGATCTACATATATCTGGTTATATCCTGAATACGTGTCTAAAAAACAATAATATTCTTTTCCAACTAATTTGTCTAACATCTGATCTATGAAGGGAAGAGAGAAGTGATCTTTTCTGGTATCCTTGTTCAACTTACGATAATCCATACACACTCTCCCACCAACAACGGTTTTCGAGGGAATGACTTCATTTTGAGCATTCAGGACAATAGTGATACCACTGTTCTTTGGTACGCATTGAACTGGACTCACACATTCGCTACTAGCTATGGGATTAATGATTCCCAAATCTAGTAATTTAGTAACCTCTTTCTTCACCAATTCTATCGTAGCTGGCATCAATCTCCTTTGCCCTTAAATTGAGCGTACACTGTCATCTTCCAGAGTAATTTTTTGTTGGAAATAGGAAGTACTAATGCCTTTCATGCCAGCAATAGTCCACCCAATCGCCTCTTTATTAGCTCTCATTATACGCAATAGTTTGTCTTCTTGAGGACCTGTTAAAGTAGTTGAAACAATAACAGGTAAAGTGTTATTAGTACCTAAATACGCATACTTCAAGTGTGATGGAAGCGGATTTTCTTCTAATTATGGGGGAGATTCGATAGATTGTTTCTTTTTAGATATTATCTCCCTCGGTTCTCTCACTGGGGCGCCTATGCTTTGGAATTCCAGAATTCAGAGCTGCCACTGTTTCGGTTAGCTCCTCCATTATCTCAGGTAAGTCAAGTGTTAAGACTGCCTGCAAGACATCATCAAAGTTAAAATCATCAAATACCTCTTGCGTGACGAGATCGATTGTATCCACTTAGAAACAGTCCTCTTGGGAATCTAGAAACTTCATAACCCTAAACACGTTGAACTTTACCTCCCGTCTTGAATACGCATGGTCAATTCTCCATTTTATACATCAACTAACGTACGCCCCGTGGCTAGGAATGGTATTCCCAAAATAATGGAACCATTCCTATCCGCGTTGTATTCAAGTATAACAAAATCCACGGGAAAAACTAAAGTACTTGCCTTTACGAGGACATCTTCTATTTGTCTCTCTGGATGTGCGAGGGATCTATCAGCCATTTGAAAGACCATAGAGGTTGGTCTTGCGTTTTCTATCTTCAATTTCTCAAAATTTTATTTGGATTTGAGATCAATACTCGAACCCAAATCACACAAAGCTTTTCCTTGCCACTCATTACCAATGGAAATAGGAATCGTAAAACTCCCAAGATCAAGTAGTTTAGGTGGAAACTTACTTTGGCATATGATGCTGCACTCTTTAGGCAACCAGATCATTTCATTCTCAAGATATGGTCTTTTGTTGGTCATGACTCTCTTCAGAAATTTCACGTATTTCGGTACATCTCTAATGGCATCTAGAAATGGTATGTTAATATTAAGATTTTGCAACACGTTTATAAATCTCTGATAATCAGCCATATCTCTTTTCTTCTGAACTCTCGAGGGGAAAGGTGGAGGAGGACGATTCTCTATATCTTTCTTCTTGGGAATTTCTGGAATTTTCTCCACTTCCACCTCTTCTACTTCTGGTTCCTTTTCTTTCTCCACCACATCTTTCACTGTTTTCTCTTTCACAGTTGTTTCTTTCTCCTTCATAACGGGAAACGGAGGTGGTGGTAATTTCTTACCACTTCTGAGCGCTATAGCATTACAATTTTCTTTTGGATTTTTAGTGTCACTTGGGAGTTGCCCTTGTGGACTCTGATTCAACTGTTTTGCAATCTGAGTCATATGATTTTCTAACATTTTAAAAGCTGCGGCCTGAGATTGTTGATCTTGTTGTGTTTTCATTTGAATGTTGACTAGCATCTGTAAGGCCTGTTGAATGTCTAATGCACCTTCTTGAGGTTGAGCAGGTAGAGCATTCTGATTCATAGCATCGTTATAGGTGTCTTGCAGAGGTTGCCTCTGAGCTTGATTTCGATGATTTTTCCCCTCTTGGTAGTTATTTAGTGGTCTTGGTTGATAGTTATTACCTTGGGGACGCGGTTATTATGCGTATGTCAGATTTGCTGCCCCGTTTGGATTCGAATATTGGAAACCTAGATAGTTTCTATTTGGTTGATAACCTTGACCACCTGATATATAGTCCCTCGGTTGGAAACAAACATCACATATTTTGGATCGCTTTGACAATGATTGCAATCTTGATCTTGTACACCACAATTAGAACACCCATATATCTCTTGTGTAACATTAACATATGATCTTCTACCTAAAAACCTTCTTTAACAGCTAAGGTAAGCTGTTTCAATTGCTGCTCAAGTGTGTTCTTTATTCTCTAACGAAGAGATTTTTTCATTGTTTCCAGCAGTACTTTCTCTATAGACTGCACCTCGAATAGGTGTTCTCACAATATTCCAACCCAACTCGTTCTTCACTGTTCTATTTAAAATGATCTTAGCATTAGCTGGTGTTACCTGTAAGAATCCCCCTCCGCAAAGTAGGACTAGATCTTTTCTTGATTGTCCTACAAGGCCTTTATAGAATATCGACATTTTTTGTGGTTATGTAAGGTCATGATCTGGAACTCTTCTCAAACATAGTTGGAATCTTGTCCAACAAGCACCTACGACTTCACCTTGTTCTTGCTCAAACGATGTCAACTCGATTTGTATGTTCAATCTCATATTGATCGGATAATAACGATCAAAGAACGCAGTTTGTAACTCATCCCAAGTTGTGATCAATCATGGTTCTTGCGTATCATGCCATACACTCGCTGCGTCTATTACGAAAAATCTGAAATTCGCGAAATACATATGTTCTCTTGTCACACCTTGCATATATACAAATCACATATTTGCATGAATTTCTGTACTGCTTGAATTGGATCTTCTCGAGCTACTCCATGAAAATTTCCAAAGTTTTGGAATTGAGATAACATACCGGGATCAAGTCTGTATCTAGCAACATAAATATCTTGCGGTCCAACTCCAAGAGTAAGAGCGCGTTATGGAATCTATTTAGGACCTTGTATGAACCATGGATCTTGATAGACTTGAGGTTGAGCTCGTCCTCCAGGTGGAGGAGGATTTTGTTGATTCAAATTAATAACTTGTGGATTACAGATTATGGGATTTCCATTTTCATCTACTACCACCTGAGGATTAAGATCATCAACATTAGCCATTTCTGCTTCCTTGGCTAATCTCTTTCTCGATTCTTTTTCTTCTTTATTTCTTTTGTTTGCTTGCTTGACTAACCTCTCAAGATTTGAGAGCATACACCAAACCTAAGCCTGTAAAACCTGAGAAAGGAAGAACAAACGAAAGCGTAAAACTAAAAACTAAAAATAACAATTAAATCACTTACGGATAACACCGTGGTCACAAGCTACCGTCCTCGGCAGCGGCGCAAAAAACTTGGTGTCCCCTGGTGTGTGATAAAATCACACCCCTAAAAATGAAGGACACAGACCGCAAGTGTACGGGCCGTCCAAGTAATATCTGATAAACGAGTTTTCAATCTCAGGGACGAATGTATATGACTTATGGTGTTATGCAATAAGTGTGGATAATTGTTATGACAAGAAAATAAATGATACAATATTTGTTGGGTTTTGTTTATGAAACTAAGTCGCAAATAATTAAATTACAAAATTAAATAATGCAAGTAAAGGGATGCAAGTAAAATAGATATGAGTAGACGCAAAAATAAGAAGGGTACTTGAGTCTCGCAAGGGTCCACCTAATCAATTTAATTAACATTTCTGTTTTAAGGGTAGAATCGGTATTTTAATACTAGTCGGGATTCTAATATCTCCTAGGCGAATATACCTCTTCGGATGTGAAGTTTTTACCTCTTTGGCTATGTAACTAGTTGGTGTCGCCTAGGGTGTGAGAAAAATAGATAAATAATAATTCAGAAAACAATGCACTCTCACTCTAGACATGCACAGTTTGCAAGTATTACAGGACGTATGCAAGTTTTAATGATAAGAAAGTTCGTTCTTAGGGACTTAGTGTGTTAATAGAATGGGTAGAAATAACGAGTAAGCAGTAATTAATTAAAAGACAAGAACTTAAAAGGAATAAATTTCGAAATTAATTAATTAAACTAAGGAAAATAAAGACAGTAAATTAAATACGAAGAAATATGAGATGAGAAATATAGCTTAGGTTTTGCTGGTATGCACTAATCCTTCTAATTCTTTCTATTAAATCTAGTTAATAAGGGAGATAATTAGCTCTTGTATATTTAGTCAGGATTCTAAATACCCATACATTAGACCTTGAGAGCGACTAAGGGGGCTACAGACACACCACGAGCCTGGTTCATATAGGGTTATCAAGCGCTACCAAGGCCCTAAGCAATCAATTTCCATACATGGTGATAGTGATTAAATCATACCCTAATGACTATCTAGTTATAATTAGTTTTGTCAGGACCAATATCGACACTAGTCGTTATGTGGTGTTTCAATAATTAGACACCCAGCGAAGGTGATCATCTAATTACTATTAAGAAAGCCTAAAGTGATCAATTCTAGGACAAGCAATAAATCAAAACACATAAACAAATATAAAGGTAAGAAGCTAATATCAGATTAAAACATGTAATTCCCAAAGAAACTTAGATATAAAGAAAATAGAATTCATAGATTATACATGATGCAAAACCCAAGCTATGAGAAGTTTAGTTCATACCTGAAAGAAATAAACTAAAAGAAATAATAAAAGACATCATCTTGCTCTCTACAATAACTTGGAAGAATAAAACCTTAAGAACTAATTACTATGAGGCAAGGATGATTTACAAGTGATATAAGGGTGTATTTATAGGTGTTTAGAAGACCTAATTCGTTTTCTTGAAGGAGAAGGTAAGTAATGGACTCCAAGCCCAACTCAAATTCGTAACCCTAAAACATGAAATTAGATCCGTTTTTGTTTTGGTCCTAACAGCTTCAATACTCATCCGTTTGACGCGTATGAGTAGTCGAAATTCATCGTCTCGGAAAGATATTCAACTTTGCTCTTGACCGTTTCTCCAAATTCCACACCGATTTTGAGATATAGGCTGATTTGTGGTCGTAGGTGCAGAAATTCAGGATTAAGGCAGCTTTTCCTTTTCCATGTTTTTAGCTTTTGTTTCCTTATCTCCAATTTCCATGCTTATCTCTTTCCACATCTTGTAGTCTTTGACTTGTAATCTAATTAATCTCCATAATTATCTTTAAAGCTTCACACTAAATAAATAATTAAACCCAATATGCTCTAAAAATACTATTTTACTAAATCAAGACTCAAAATAGGAAAGTGCACTATTTCTCAAGAAAATCAATTAGAAAGACTTATAGATCACTAAAAATGATGTCTCATCCTAACATAAATCTATCACAAATGAGGAGACATCAAGACCCCCAACTCAAAGTTGTATCGTCCCGATACAATACAGATAAAAACAGAGGAAGTCTATAAATACACACTTATAGAATTTTCAACACAATGGGAAGAACATAGCAGAATATATAGAATAGACATAAAGAAATTACTCAGAAAATTTCATGCAATAATATTCATAAACTACATACATGTACACTTCTCATATCCATAGTCAACACGGCTTGAATTCAAGATCAAATTAGTTTCGCAATGTAAGAAGGATTGAGACTTTACTCAGTTCTCCAAGGAAGCTAAAGATTGTTCCTCGAACTTCACTAGTATTCAAAAATCCACTTAACTACTCTCTAACGGCTCAATCACTTCTCGATTACATAGCAAAGAATCAAAAGGTCTTTAAGGTTGTGATTTAGGCTTAGGGACGGTATGATAGTATATTTGGATAATTTAGAGTGAGATTTTGGCTCTCTCCTCACCAACCACCAACGAATCGCCCTAGAGCTTGAGTTACTCTCATAAAACGTTTCTCACTCAACCCAATGAATCTTTTGATGCACAATTTAGCATCCCCAATAACCCAATTAAAGCATAAGATGTTCACATAAAAATTCCACTTTGCCGGTCCGAATATATATATTTTATTTCTTTTCAAATCAAGTTCTTAAGCTATGACTCTCTTTTATGTTGAGATATCACACTAATTTTTTAATATATATTTTTCCTTTTTATGCCCTTGTTGGCAAATTTAGCTCGTAGCTTCTTTTTCATTCACTATTACCCCGGCAAAGGGTTACAATAAAACTCTGCGAATCATCATCAATATAAAGAACAGAACACAATTAATAATCTAAAAAATCCCATCCCAACAACAATTCCCATAATGGTGGACCCACCACCCCAAACTCAAGCTCTAAAACAACTGTCTATGCATCTCGATTCGAGTGCGGGTCATATGGAAAAGTCCTATAATCTAGAGGGATATGGCTTATAATGTGTTTCAATAAAAAGCTTTAGAAAGGCTAGAAGGGGATGAGAAGGATATATCATATAGAATCAAATAACAAGGTGAGAAGGTATAAAAAGGGTTCAAGAGCTTCAATATGAAAGAACTGCCTTAATCACTTTCTACACCATGTAATTTCGTTATTTTAGCACTTTCATCAAATTGGTTTGTCAACTAGCTTGGATCTCACGGCCTACACACTTCTCAAGGTTCCTTGAGATCGAACATACTTTCTATCACATTGCTCACTAATCTTTTCTTTACTATCAACGTGTGTTTTCCTGCAAATACTCAAAGCATACAAAATAAAATAGCTCATAAACATACTACTTACTATCATCAATTCACTGAGCTTATGCTTTCAAGCTATTAAACACACTCTACATCCAATTCCCATGTATCAAAAATTTTAATTTCTACCCAAAAACAGAAAATGGAGATGAGAGACAACGAATCCCCACACCCCCAACTAAAAAATGAGCCGTGTCCCCACGACTCGAAAAAGACTCGAAAAAGAAATTAAATTAGCAGATAAAAACATTTACAGAAATGGTAAGGAAGAAAGAGAACATACTCTCGAGGCTTATTGCCTCGCGTTATTGACATCCAAGGTAGGATTTGCTCGATCTTTTGTTAACTGCTTAAGGAGTTTAATGATGTGCACTTGATTAGCGTTGATTTGTGCCACATCATTTGCTAAGGACGTTTGAGCTGCTTCGAATTTGTTTAAACGCTCCTCCATCTTCTCTTGCCAACTTTGCTCCTTTTCTTCTTTCGAGATTTGCGTAGAAACCGCTCCTCTCATGACTTTCACGATCCAATCATTATTAATATAACTCTTCTTAAACTCGAGTTTCTTTTCTTCACCCAATATAACATTTGCTTTTTGCACAAGACACGTGATCATAGTAGGAAATTTAACATTATAAATTGATTTAGGAGAGACCGAAAATCGCATCACCTCCTCATAGATTAACTGTGCCACATCTAATTCTTCTCCTCTCAAAATACAAACCAAAAGTAGAAAGTTCTTCTTAGTCACATCCAAAGTTAGTGTGTTTCCAAAGACATTAGGAATAAGGAAATTGTGCCAAACTCTCGCATCCGGTTGAAGATATTTGTAAGGCCAAGGTGCCTTCAATTCTCCCTTATCTGATTGCACTTTCTCCTTGTCTAAAACATGCTAAAAAAGTAATTCCTAATCAAAGATTTTTCGTTTAGCAACCACTTCACTATACTTGCAATATCTAATTAATTTCTTAAACTCGAAGTGGTTTCTAATCTCCTCAAATGTGAAAGGAACTAACTTTCCTCTAATCAGAACACAACCTTTACTATCTCGGCTAAAGAGGCCTAAATAGAATTCCAAAACTAACTCATGACATAATTTAGAACGTCTTACCATGAACGTAGACCAACCCAATTTTTGACCAAGCTCCAAGAATCTCTTATATTCTCCTGTACCAACTTCTTCATTGAATACTTTCTCATAAGCAAAAGGTAGTTCCTTTAATTGTTTTTCAGCAGAAGCTCTTAAGGCCTTAGAATCTTTCTCTTTATCCATGGTAGTTCCTTTAGAGATTGTGTTTTCTCCTTTGAATAAAAGTAAAGCCTTTTTCCATTGGTATCAAACATAGCTAGCTTACCTCTATCTTCAACATCGTTTTTACCCTTAGCTTTGGAACTAGAACCTTTGTTATTTGATTTCTTCTCAATTGAACCCAATACCTTGCTTTTCTTCACCTCCCTCTTGTTAGATAATATTTCTATTCTTTTAGTCATCCTCAATTGACCCCAACTCAAAGCTTTAACAACTCTTGAAATTTGAACTTTTGAATTATTGTTTGAACAAGCTTGATTTTGCTTAGGAAAGGTGAATTGATGATGAATCTCTATGTGGGTAAGATGAATTCTTGATTGGTTGGTATGGATTTAAGAAATTCTAGGATGATTTTTGAAAATTTAAGCTTTTGATTCTTCAATCTAATGTGGTTGGTGAGAATTGGGTGATTGAATCTTCTTTGTAATGGTGTGGAGAAAAAATTGGATGTGTTTTTATGATGATTGGGTAGTGTTTTGATGTTTGGGGAAGGTTTGAATGAGCTTAAATGGAGTTGGGAGAGGCTTGGAGAAGAAAGAGAGGCTTAAGGATTGGTAAATTCAGAATTGTTCCCACCTCTTGCTTCTTATAACCTAAAAACGAAAAAATTTCTCTCTCCAGTCAGCTACCTGCGGTGTACCGCAGCTTCTGTTCCTCGAAAATTTTAATCCTCGGCAAAAAATACGTGGCCTCTACCCCGTGGGCACGGGTTTTGATCATGCGGTGTACCGGGGCTAGGGTCCGGTGTGCCGGACCTGACACTCCAATTTTTTTTCTTCTCGGCCAGAAACCCGAGGCAATACGTGGTCACGGGTTTTCTTCACCGAGGTATATCGGAAGGGTCATCCGGTGTACAGGACTGATGGTCTGATTTTTTCCGAAAAAATTCCGTTTCTCCTCCCGAACTCGATTTCTCCTATACCTAAGCATCAAAAACACTAATACCTTTCTCAAATATGCAATATCAACTAAAAACAACTAAACTAAACATAAACTAAAAACGTAAAAGACATAAAAACATACAAATTTGCGGGTTGTCTCCCGTACAACACTTTTATTTAACGTCTTTCAAAGTTAGACGCGTTACCTCTATCAAGATTTGAGAATATAGCCTCCCCAACAACGAGTTAGGCTATGAGCGTCAACTAATCAGCGCTTGATCCCCTTTTTGGGTCGAATTTCTATCACCTTGGCTGAAAGAACCTTAGTGACAATGAATGGTCCCATCCACGAGTCTTTGAAACTACGTGGCCTATTCTCGCGTTTGTGAGCTTTCCATAGTACTTCATGGCCAACCCCAAACTCAATGTTTGGCCCAGTATCCATAGGTTTAAAGTGGATCTTCTTAGGAGGGACTTTGTGATGTGAAAGGCTGTGGATGACAGGAACGGTGGGATCTAACTTCCTTGGTTTCTTGCCCAAGACATAGAAGATCTCGGATATGTTCTTTGCATGAAGGGCAATGGTCCCTTCTTGGAAGTTGATGATACTTTGACTTGTGGCCATGAAAGGCCGTCCAAGTATGATCAAAACCTGCTTATCTGCATCAAACTCAAGTATAACAAAGTCAGTAGGGATGGCGATACTACCTGCGCAGACTAAGACGTCCTCCACTGTTCCTTGGTAACTGAGTTGTCAGTAAACTGCAACTTCACTGAAGCTTTCTCTGATTTCTGAAGTCCAAGTCTCTCGAACACGGACTTAGGCATAAGATTCACACCAGAACCCACATCGTACATAGCTTTCACTTTAAACATACCATTTATTTGAATAGGAAGGTTAAAATTTCCCGGATCTTTGAGCTTTATTGGTAACTCTCTTTCACTTCTTCTTGAGACTCTCAGGTTCTCTCTTGGGATCTCTACACTCGCTTCTTTCTCAGGAATAACTTGCGTAAAAAATTGTTGCGGTGTAAGTCCTTTCTTCGCAATCTCAAGCATTTGGGCGTTGATATTTTCAGGTGTATACGCCTCTACAAATGTCTCGAGTTCGGTGTCATCCTTTGGATTTGTATCAGGAATAGTTGATGACACTGTTTGAAAAACAGGTGGCGGTTCCACCTTCTCTTCTTCTTTCTCCTCTTGCACAGCAGGTGCAACTTTAACTTCAACTCTTGGTTCTTTCTTTGAGGTTTCTTCCTCTTTCTCTTTAGCCAGCTCAACTTGATAATCCATTACCGATCTAATATCCTCTTGCATATCTTTCAGAAGCTGTATAAACTTGGATTTTTTTGAATCGTCCTCCACATCAAACTCAGAACAGTCAGATTCCACGGGGCTAGACTTTGTTGGTTCTTCTCCGGTACTCGGAACCTCCACGGCACTAATGGCAGCACGTGGTACTTCCTTCTCTTTTTTAATTTCAAGGTAAATAGCCTTACAAGCTTCGAACCCAACATTGTCATCACCTCCTTCGATAGCCTTCAATACTTTTTGTACCATTAAATTCGTTAGAACTTTGTTCAATTGTTCTACTTGAGTACCTAAAATCTGAATTGCGGCATCTTGTCCTTGTAACTTTTCATCCTGAGCATTCATATTCGTGGTCAAACGGTCCAAAGACTTTTACTAATTGTTGATTATCCATAGATCCCTCTTGAGGAAACTGTGGTAAAGCTTTCTGATCTAACACATCGGTATAGGCATCTTGAACAGGTTGTTGAGGGGGAGCAGGTCTATTTTGATTTTGATTTTGATACTGATCTCTTGGTTGGAAAGAGTTGTTCTGGAGGCGCGGTTGATAATGACCAGGATTAGCAGCCCCCTGAGGATTTGAATATTGCATACCCGGATGGTTTCGGTTACCAAATTGATAGCCTCCTCGGTTGGATATGAAATAAACAGATTGTGGATTTCCTTCGCACTCTTCCCAAGTATGATTATTAACCATAGATTGTTGACAACCTTGTGCTTCTTGTACTGCGTTTGCTGCGGCTAAATTTTTCTGCATCTCAAGCTTAAGTTCTTTGATTTGATTTTCTAATGCGGATATCTGCGCTGAGTTTGCAGTTTCTACATCTAATCGAAGCGTACCTCGGGTCTTTGCAACAGGAGCTCGCGTAGAAGGCCAACTCCTTTCTTGTTCAATAATATTTTCCAAAACTTCGGCGGCTTCATTATGGTTCATGGACACGAAATTTCCCTTTCCTATGTTATCCACCTTCTCTCTACCTTGATCGTTGAGACCTTAATAGAATATAGCTAATTGTAAAGAGGGGGTATAACCATGGAGCGGACATCTAGCTAATTTATGTTGAAACCTTGTCCATGAGTCTCCTACTGTTTCTCCATCTTCTTGACAAAATCTTGCAAGCTCGCTTTGGTCTTTGAGTCTCATACTTTTTGGATAAAAACGGTTAAAGAAAGCGGCTTGAAGTTCTGTCCATGAATTAATTGTCCCTGGTGGGTGCCTATCTAGCCACTCACCAGCTCTACCGGTCAGAAAGAATGAAAACATATGACAATACAGTTGCTCGCGTGTAATGCCTGGAGTAAGATAAGCATCACAAATCTGCATAAACTTCTGAATGATCTTACCGGATCTTGAATTTCTGTACCACTGTAGAGTCCAAAACTTTGAAACTGACTGAGCATACCCGGATCGGGTCGAAATTTAATATTTTGGATCTCCAGAGGACGGTAACCTATCGTTTGAACATGAAACGGCACGTGGAGGCCAGGAAGGTCTTGCTCAACGCGATTCTGATTAACATAATTTTGCCTGTTACCTCGTCCTAGTGGATGTTGTCCTTGTTGTTGTACACCAGGTGGAATAAAAGGTAGTGGTCCTCCTAGTGCAAAGTATTGAAATCCTCCAGGTGGGATTTTAAAAGCTGGATCTAACTGATCTTGTACGCCTGCCATAGCTCTTCTTAAGGCTCTTTCCTCACGAATACGTTTATTATAGGATCTGAAGCTCCTCTCAGGCTCCAGTAACGGAGGCCAAGAATGAAACACTGTGAAACCTGAAAAAGACTAAAGCAAACCACAAGCGTAAATCCGGAAAAATAAAAACTAAATACTGAAAAATAAAAACTAATTAAAAACTACTACTCGAAATAGATAACCCACACGATAACGAGACACAAGTCCCCGGCAGCGGCGCCAAAAACTTGGTGTCGCCTAGGGTGTGATAAAAATAGATAAACAATAAGTCAGAAAACAACGCACTCTCACCCTAGACATGCACAGTATTGCAAGTATTACATGACGTATGCAAGTTTTAATGATAAGAAAGTTCGTTCTCAGGGACTTAGTGTGTTAATCGAATGGGTAGAAATAACGAGTAAGCAGTAATTAATTAAAACGCAAGAACTTAAAAGGAATAAATTTCGAAATTAATTAATTAAACTAAGGAAAATAAAGACAGTAAATTAAATACGAAGAAATATGAGATGAGAAATATAGCTTAGGTTTTGCTGGTATACACTAATCCTTCTAATCCTTTCTATTAAATCTATTTAATATGGGAGATAATTAGCTCTTTTATATTTGGTCAGGATTCTAAATTCCCATACCTTGGACCTTGAGAGCGACTAAGGGGGCTACAGACACACCACGAGGCTGGTTCAAATAGGGTTATCAAGCGCGACCAAGGCCCTAAGCAATCAATTTCCATACATGTACCCTAATGACTATCTAGTTAGAATTAGTTTTGTCAAGACCAATATCGACACTAGACGTTATGTGGTGTTTCAATAATTAGACACCCAGCTAAGGTGATCATCTAATTAATATTAAGAAAGCCTAAAGTGATCAGTTGTAGGACAGACAATAAATCAAAACACATAAACAAATATGAAGGTAAGAAGCTAATATCAGATTAAAACATGTATTTTCCAAAGAAACTTAGATAGAAAGAAAATAGAATTCATAGATTATACATGATGCAAAACCCAAGCTATGGGAAGTCTAGTTCATACCTGAAGGAAATAAACTAAAAGAAATAATAAAAGACATCATCTTGCTCTCTACGATAACTTGGAAGAATAAAACCTTAAGAACTAATTACTATGAAGGAAGGATGATTTACAAGTGATATAAGGGTGTATTTATAGGTGTTTAGAAGACCTAATTCGTTTTCTTGAAGGAGAAGGTAAGTAATGGACTCCAAGCCCAACTCAAATTCGTAACCCTAAAACATGAAATCAGACCCGTTTTTGTTTTGGTCCTAGCAGCTTCAATACTCATCCGTTTGACGCGTATGAGTAGTCGAAATTGATCGTCTCGGAAAGATCTTCAACTTTGCTCTTGACCGTTTCTCCAAAGTCCACACCGATCTTGAGATATAGGCTGATTTGTTGTCGTAGGTGCAGAAATTCAGGATTAAGGCAGGTTTTCCTTTTCCATGTTTTTAGCTTTTGTTTCCTTATCTCCAATTTCCATGCTTATCTCTTTCCATATCTTGTAGTCTTTGACTTGGACTCTAATTAATATCCATAATTATCTTTAAAGCTTCACACTAAATAAATAATTAAACCCAATATGCTCTAAAAATATTATTTTACTAAATCAAGACTCAAAATAGGAAAGTGAACTATTTCTCAAGAAAATCAATTAGAAAGACTTCAAAATCACTAAAAATGATGTCTCATCCTAACATAAATCTATCACAAATGAGGAGACATCACTAGTTAAGCCTGTCAGTCAATTATGAACATTACACGAAGATTTACCTAAGTCCGTAATCAAAAGCCCCCCCCCCCCAGTCGAATGATCACTTTGCCACTAAGTGTATAGCCCGATTACTAACACATATTTCTAGTTTCTCCTAAAATAAATAGTAAAATAAGCATAAAATAAAATCCAATACAAAATACCCAATTCATTTTAAATTATGGAAACCCCGAATTCAGAAACAATAAGAAGTTAATTAGGGTTCATCCCTTTATTAAGATTCTCAAGAACTAATATGTTTAGCTCATAATAAAATTGAAAACTGAAATAAAATAAAAGTTGTTCATATTCAATTACAGAAAAATAATAAATACCTAATTGAAGGGTCGGAATTGGCTGTTGATGGAGGAAATGAATTTCTCCAGCTCTAGCTTCCTTCTTTCCTTTCTGCTATGGACTTTCTCTTGTAATATGAAGTGTATATTGAAGTGTAATATGAGTTGTGTCTAAACTATAAAGTCTAAATGCCTTTATATAGTGGAGAATTTGGATTGGACTTTTCACTTAAAGGAAATAGGTTTTAAATAAAATAAAAGCCTAATCCTAATTTGAAATCCCGTAACTGATGTACAACTGTTAGTAAAACGGCTGTAACTTTTTGCCTCTCAGCTCCAAATCGCTTCATTCTAGTCGCAAAATCATCCTTACTAAAAAATGCAACTTCTTTTTTTCACGGCTCTAAGGCTGAATCAGTGGCTAAGTGGCTCAAAATCAGCGATCTTTAACAGCCTCCAGATTTCCCTCTCCTCTAGTCAATGCTACTGATCATCTCTTCTTGCCATTGACTTCTACGCTCGATCTAATACTTTAGTTACCAGTTCTCCTCCTTGTCTTGGTGCTCCATAGCATCCATGGACCTAAGAACTTTTCACTAAAAACAAACAAATTCACGTACAAAAGCTCTAAAAATGAAATAATGTAATTCCAATGGGAGAAATAACAATATAACAAAATACACATAAAAGTTTATCAAATAAGTCCAAAATTCACCTAAAATGATGTCTACTGGGGGCTAATATTTATAACAAAATGGGAGAAATCAAAGCTGACCCTGATTTTGTTGACTGTGGTGACGTTTTCCTTGTTGGCGTGATTTACCACATGAGCACTCGGATGACACCGTGGCACGGTTTTTTGCATGTGTGTCGACTCGGTTTTTGCCAAGTAGTCTCGCACGTGTACCTAAATTTTTGTACCGTTGTCACGGTTTTGTGGGGTACGGTGTACCGCACCAAGCTTCTAATGTGCAAATTTTTTCCTCTTTTGACCCAAAACTCTCTCCTACACAACGAGACACTACCTTTCTCTCCTGTTAGATTGTAAGCACATTAAAAATTATATACTAACTTAAGATTATACACTACTAAACATAATTAAACTGGAAAGCAATTAAACAAGGGATGTCTCCCAATGGTACTTTTGTTTTTACCGTCTTTCAAAGTTTGACATGCTACCTCTATTATTTCTTTTTATAGCCTCCCCAACAATGAGTGAGGTGATCAACATCTACCCATCCGAGTTTGCAACTCTCTATAGCTTTTAATTCGACTACTCTTGCTGAAATAATTCGTGTGATGAACTATGGCCCCATCCAAGAACTTTTATACTTGGGGTTGGGAAATTTCCATGCTACCTCGTCTCCTACACCAAACTCAACTTCCTTGTCCATGGTGTCTTGGGGGCTTGCAGCATCTGTCTTTTTGGTCACACCTCTGATTGCCGTTAGTTCTCGTGACTTCGTTTTATTCTTCTTTCCCGAAACATAGAATGTTTCAGAATCATCTTCAATATGTAGAGTCACGGTTCCCTCATTCACATTGAATATGGTGTCATTCGTGGCTAGGAATGGACGCCCAAGTATGAATGGGACGTTCTCATCTTCTTTATAATCAAGAACAATAAAATTAGTGGGAATAACAAGGTTACCTACTTGGACGAGCACGTCCTCGATTACTGATGTCTCCCGATTTGTTCTAATAATTAGCCCCTTGGAGACATCCTTTTAGGTGAATAAATGACTTATTTGATAGACTTTTAGGCTTAATTGATCATATTGCACTTTCTCCCCTTGGAAATTAACTATTTGCAGAATCTGAGCTTTTGTGCGTAAATTTGATTGTTTTTTAATGCAAAGTTAATCAGTTCTTGAAATTCATGAAAGACCAATCCAAGGAGGAGAAGTGGGAATTAAAGTCTTAGTGTATTTTAGAGTGTTAGGAAATGTTTTTACTCGAGTTTCTATTTTTAGAGTGCACTTTCCTATTTCTATTTCTTGATTTATTAATTTATTCTTTAAAAGCATATGCGGTTTAATTATTTATTTAATGTGAAGCTTTAAAAGATATATGGTAATTAATTAGAGACCAAGTCAAGATAAAGAAGTAAAGTAAAGAAGATTTACATGGAAATAAGAAGATTAAGGAAAGATATATACAAAGAAGGAAAAGATAAAGCTGCCTTATGAATCTGAAATTCCAGCCACGTTTTAAAGATTAATCCATAACTTACGATTGGATAGGAATCTGGACGAGTGGTCTGCACCAATAGAAAGCTTTTTCGAAGACAAGCAGTTTCATATATTGGAACTCTTCAAACGGATAAGTATTGAAAAAGATATGACCAAATCAAATCAGCAGAAGAATCTTACCTTGCCTTGTCTTCCACTCCAAGTAATTCGACCTAGGGCTTGCTAACACCCATAAATAAACCCCTTAGACCTCATAATTCAGTACCTCTCACAATTTATTCAATATATACATCTTTAGAGAGAGAGAGTCAAAGACTTCAAGAGCAAGAAGGCAAAGGAGAAGCTAGAGCTGGAGGAATTTTGTTCTTCCATCAACAGTCATCTAATCCTTAGGTTATATATTTCTTTTATGTAATTAAATATGATGTTTTTCTATTTAGTTTCAGTCTTTAATATTGCTATGAGCTAAACTTTTATATACTTGAGAATCGCAAAGGATGAACCTTAATTAATTATTTCTATGTTTTGAATTTGGGATTGTTTAGATTTAAATTGATTTAGGTCTTAGATATTGGATATTACTTTGTTCTTAATCACTATTTCTTTTCCGTACAACTAGAAATAGATTTTAGTATTTGGGCTATTCACTTTAGTGGCGAAGTGATCAACCGACATGGGGGTTTGAATACAGATCTAGGTAATACCCGTGTAATGTCCGTTATTGACCGACATGCTTAACTAGTTACATAGCCAAAGAGGTAAAATCATATCATCCGAAGAGGCATATTCGACCATACAGGTGTTTATGATACTTTAGGATAGCTCCTAGGTCTACCCGACAGGGGGCTAGGAGATATTAGAGTCCCGACTAGTATACTAATACCAATTCTACCCTTAAACATAGCATAGATTATATTGATTAAGTGGATTCCTTTGCGAGACTCAAGTATCTCTCTTATCTGAAGTCAGTCTTTTATTTGCTTCTATTTATTTACTTTTAGTCTTTATTTTATTGCATATTTAGTTTTAAGAAAACCAAACAAAAATCTATTATTTTCCTTTTCTGTTAAACAATTATTCTTGCTATCTGATTAATACTGGAGTTGAACCTAATCCGTCCCTGAGAACGAACTCGATTTATCGAATATTACTTGGACAACCGTACACTTGTGGTTCCTTTATTTTTGCACTTAACTTAATAACACACAAGGACCCACCAGTTACACCCCCACGGTTTTTCTGTTTATTGATTCGCAAGTTCTAAGACTACGGATGTCGATTTTACGCCACTTATACCAATCATCTTGAATATACTTTTGCGCATGAGATTCACACTTGCCCCCAAATCGCACGTTGCATTTCCATGAAATATACCGCCTATTTTGATTGAGAGGTTGAAACCTCCAAGATCTTTAAGCTTTAGCGGTAATTTTGCTGAATTTGTGCTAGTATCCCTTTGTTGAGTGCCACAGTCTTGGATTCTGTGAACTTATCTTTACTGAAGAGTGCCTCCATAAAGAATCGATTATAGTTTCGATTTCCTTCCATAGCTTCAAGTAGAGGGACGTTGATTTTCACTTGTTTTAATGTCTCCATACAACTCTCTTTATCCTTCTTTGGATAAGCGAATTTTACATGATAATAGCAATATGGGGGTGGTGGTTTCACTCTTCTTTCCTCTTCCATTCTTGATGCATCAACCACTCTTGGCAACTTAATCTCATCTTGTTCAACCTCTTTGACCCAATCTTCAACAATTATCTCATCTAAGTTCATCCTATTTATGTTTGATTTGGTTGGTAGAACCTCCACTTTACTAGATAGAGATGGTGGTGATTCAGCTTGAAGACTAATAGTCTTTACCTTGTCACCAATGTATTGTATCTTCTTCATGTTAAAATTTGTACTTTGGTCGATTTCAAGAGTTGACTTTTTATTTGTTCTATGACTGTAGTGAGTTGCATCACATTTTGCTCTAAAAGTTGATTATGTTGTTTCAGATCATGATTTTGTTGTTGCGTGCCTTGGACTACTGATGCATCGATCTTTACCTCAATTCTACTCATATTGTCCTTTGAGAAGTTGATTAATTGACTAATAGTATTTTTTAACTCAATGACATCTTCTTGAGGACGTGATGGACGTGCTATTGGAGCTTGACTTTCGTTGTAATCATTGTGGTCTGGTGGTTTATTAGCTTGATTTTCATAGGCTTATTCTTGCAGGTATAGCTGTTAAAGTGTCACTTGATAAACAGTTTCTTGAGGTCGAGGTTGATATGAATAGTTATGGATAGCGACTCTACTTGGAACTGCTTGCTGCATTTGATTACCTTGGTGAGACTTCCATCATGTAGCTAGGTACAAATAAGGCAGGCGGATGCTCCCAGAACCGACCCAACCTTTGCTCCCATGGAGTACCCCTAAGTTGCGTTTACGACCTTCACCTCGGAACTCTTGTCTTGGATGCTTTTCTCAACTATTATAGTGAGTTGTTGTATTTGATCCTGTAAGATTGAAAACCTCGCCTCTGTATCAATATTAGTAGTAGGATCTTGTGATTGTGGCCAACTAATGTCGGTCTCGATGATTCCCTCCATACCACTCTTTGCCTCTTTCAGATCTATGGAGACAAAACCACCACGACCCAAATCATCTACTCTTGATCTTGACTCTGAATCAAGTCTTTTATAGAATATGGCTAACTGTAATTTTGGCGTGTACCCGTGTAGTGGACATCTTGCCAACTTCTTTTGAAATATAGTTCATGCTTCTCTAACATTCTTTATGGCTTCTTGTAAGAAATTCATAAGCTCCAATTGTCCCTTCACTCGCATACTTGTAGAATAAAATCGATCAAGGAATCTTGCTTGAAGCTTGTCCCAATTTGTTATTAGCTCGGAAGTTTGATCACTAACCAATCGCTTGCTTTCCCGGTCAAGAAGAATTAAAACATTAAATAACACGTCTATTCTCGCGTGACACCTTAAGTGATGTAGGCATCGCAAAATTGAATGAATTTCTGAACAAAACGGACCGGATCTTGATGTGTAGAACCACTAAACTTCACCACCAAGGCCTAAAGTAAAGACAACAATCCAAGATCAAAGTTCTTATTCAAGTCTTAATGAAAATTCAGTTATGCCCCCAATATGGGCAATTAAATTAATGGATGAGATCAGTTATTTAAAAAAAGGAATTCAATGCCTGCTGAGATGAAATTTCAAGGATTAATTAAATGAAGTAACAGAAGACTTGGATATTGATAATTATTCTTCTTCTTCGGAAGATGGTTTGCTAGATCTTTATGGCCAGGTACCCTGTTCTAATTCATCTTCTTAATTGCTTGTATGTATTAGTTAGTTTTAGTTTTAAATTTTATTGCTTTATTGAGTCTTTTTTCGAGCCATGGGGACACGGTCACATGCCTTACTTTTGAGTTGGGGGTGGGGATATGTTGTCCTCATCTTCTTTTTTGTTTTTGCATAGAATTTAAATTTTTTAGGTTTGAATTGGCATAGAATATATTGAATGTAACTATTGAGCATGATTTAGTTAGGTCAATGATAGTAAGTAGTATGTTTTTGAACGGTGATACAAATATGTTTAGTATGCATGTATGAAAACAGGAAATAAAATATAGGAAGGTTAATGAGCAATGCTAAGAAGTCATGTTGAAACTTAGGGATGGTTATTTGGTGTGTAGAACATGAGGTTTGAAACTAGTTGAAAACCCGCTTATCTATGAACAAAAAGTGAAAAAGTAACAAAATCTGGCAGTTAGAAAAGCGAATAAGGCAGTTCTTTCATATTGAAGCCACGTGAAGGCTTTTTAGCTTTCTCACCCTTTTATTTTGATTATTATTATTTATACTTATTAGCCCCTCTTAGCCTTTCTAAAGCTTTTTATTTAATCCATATGACCCGCACTCGAATCGCAAAACCTAAGACAAGTCGTTTTTAGAGCTTGAGTTTGGGATGGTGGGTTTCATCATTGGGAACATTGGGTTTGGGAAATTGTAATTGTGATATTATTATTGATGAAAGAGTTAATATTGTAACCCTTTTCCAGGGTAATAGTAAATGAAAAAAGCTGAAAAGCATTGAAACAAATTTATGAAAAATAGCGTGATATCGAAAAATATTTGGACCGGCAAAGTGGAATTTGTATAACATCATAAAAAGGTTTTTACTTGGGTTAATTGGGGATGCAAATCAAGGCATAAAAAATTGGGTTGAGTGAGAACATCTTCGAGTGAAAAACTCAAGCTCTAGGGCGATTCGTTGATGGAATGTGAGGAGAGAGTCAAAAGCTCACTTTTCATTATCCAAATATACCACACTGTCCCTAAGCCATGTTATAACCATAAATACCTTAGGATTTCTAGCTACTTGGTGGAGAAATAATGGAGCTATTAGGTTGTAGGTAAGTGGACCATTGGATGCTATTTTAGGACCTATGAACAACCTATATCCATTAACATAAACTGAGTTGAAAACCTTTCCTTCTGGCATTGCGAAGTTAATCTGGACTTGAATTTATGGATTATTGATTATGTGTATATTAAGCATACATGTGCATTATTTATTTAGAATTACTACATGAGAATTATTAGATATTATGCTCTAGGATCATTCATTTTGTTCTATTCTTATACTCCTCCTACTTCGTCTTCTCTGTTTATTATCTGACTACCCTACTGTTCTTTGTCTTTATTGTATCGGGACGATACAACTTTGAGTTGGGGATCTTGATGTCTCTCTACTTGTGATAGATTAATCTAGGTTGGAGACGTCATTTTAGGTGTATTTAGGAATTTAATTATCGAGTTTTAGTCATATATTTATATTTTTCTATTTCTTGTCTTGATTTGATGATTTATTATTTTTATAGCATATTTGGTTTAATTGTTTGTTAATTGTGAAGCTTTAAAGATATATGGTTATTAATTAGATGCCAAATCAATTCTAAGAGATAATGGAAAGAAGATAATGATGAAAATTGGAGATAAAAGGAAGTAAAAGATAAATTAGGAAAGATAAAGTTGTCAAGTAAATCTGAATTTCAGCAGCTACGTCCATTAAATTGATCATAACTAAAAAATGGATGGGAATTTAAAAGAATGGTCTGAAGAAAAGGTGTAGAGATTTCCGAGGCGATCGGTTTCGATATAAAGAACGCGTCAATCGGAGCAATATTAAAGATGTTACGGCCAGAACAAGACAGCGGCAGTTTATTACCTTTCCTATATTTTAGGGTTACGAATTTGATCTGGAAAAGAGTCATATTACTTTCCCTCTACTCCAAGAATCTGAACTAGGATTTAAAATACCCTATAAATTCACCCTCTATTCAGTAGAAACACACCATTGGACGATCCTTAAGCCAAGAGGAAGCATACAACAAGAGAAGAGAAGTTTGGAAGAAGCTGAACACTACATTAAGTATTCACAAGCCTTCAAGTTTGTCATTGTTTTCTTTTTTTTCTCTAGTATGAACTAATTTATTTTAGCTTGAATTTAGCATATGGGTATAAACCCTAGACTTGTTTTATATCTATTTTTATTTGGGATTATAAATATTTAAATGAATGACTGTTTTATTCTCTGCTTTATGTGCTTTGACTTGTTTTCTGTTTTCCTTACGAGGGTCCGCGTATAGGATTACCTTAATAGTAGTGCTGCAAGGGGTCTCTAATTATTGAAACACCACATAAACGTCTAGTGTGTGGTAGTGATCCGGAAGGGCTTGCCTAACTAGATAACCATCAGGGTTTGATTTAACCACCGATCATTATTTGAAGGCTAGTCTCATTTAGGAACCTAGTGGCGTAGGAGCACCCTACTTAAGTCCCCTCGTGATTTTAGGTTGCCACCCTAGTCCACCCTGACGGGGGTAGGGAGAAATTTAGAATCCTGGTGATGTCTCCCTAATTGTTCTTATTTTAGACCCTTGGGAGACATCATTTTTTATGTTTAATTGAATATTTTGATAGACTTTTGAGTTAAAAATGCAATAATCCGGAATTCCTATTTTATTTCTAGTATTTTTGATTTATTAAACTTTTGCGCGTAATCTTGTGTATTTTAGTGAAAAGTTTGTAGGTTTTGAATATTAGCTAGGAAAGGAATCCGAGAAGAGAGTCAAAGATCGTGATATGAAGTCAAAGCTTGAAGATAAATCCCGAAAGAATTATATTTTGGAGCTGCAAATCTGGAAAACAGGCCAAAGATTGCTGATTTCGAGGCACTTACGAGTTGATTTAGCCGATGACCCTTGAAGAGAATATGTTACTTATCGAATTACGGAAATTTAGCAAGTGATTTTAGGTCAATTGGAGTTATAACGAATCGGCTAGAGCTGTTTTATTGGAGGTGGTGCAGCAGTTACGGGATTTTGGGCTTAGAAAATGGACATGGGCTTTTAATTAGTGACTTAATCTCAAGACCAAGGCCTAATCCGTTTTTATCATTATAAAAGGGGTTTTTGACTTCTATTTTTCATACAACTCATTATTCATAAGCAGAAGCATCAGAGAGAAGTCAACGAAGGAAGAAGAAGAAAGCTGTAGAGTTGGAGAGTGTCTATATGTCCATTCTCAGCCAAATCCAATTCCAGAAATTAGGTTTTCTTTATTTTTAATTCTGTAAAACACTATGAGTTCTCTTTATTTTAATTTAGTTTTAATTTCTTTTATCATGAGCTAATTTCTTCATAGTACTTGAGAATGCTTAATGGGTGAATCCCTATTTTGTTGAATTTTATATGTCTGAATTTGGGTTTTAATAAATTAAATTAAATTGGGTCTTTTATATTTTTCTGTAATTTGAGATTATTTACTATTTTCGGAGTAATTAACCAAGAACAGGTGTTAGTATCTAGGCTATTCCACATATGTGGCGTGTGGATCATCCTGACGGAGGGTTTAGGTACGGACTTAATTACTCAATCTAAAATCGAAACTATTTGACTCTGACGAGCTTAGTTAATTTTAGGGACAATGTGGAAAAATTACTTAATCATTCGAAAGTGGATCATATTTACCCTGACAGGATTAGTGACACTCTAGAATAGCCTTGTAGTCCACCCTGACGGGGGTACAAGGAATTTAGAATCCCGACCAATGTTAATTGACCAATTTAACCCTTAAACAACATATGTTATGAAATAGAATTAAGAGGATCCCCTGCGTTTCTCAAGTGCTGCCTTCTCAAGTATTGGACTCCTAGCCCAACTCAAATTCGTATGGAAATAAAAATAAACACTGTTGGACCGTTTTGAGCATATCTTCTTCGTTATTGGTCGATTTTTGCTGCATAATATACCAAAAGAATCCTCAGAGAATTATCTAAGTCCCCATGAGATGAAATTACTAAAATCGGCTTCCTTGTAGGAGTAATCACCACTTCTTTAGGCGTGTGCTGCAGAATTCAGATTTAGGCAGCTTTTCCTTTTCCATATTTTTAGCCTTTGTTTCCTTATCTCCAATTACCATGCTAATATCTTTCCATAAGCTGTAGTCTTTGACTTGGACTCTAATTAATCTCCATAATTATCTTTAAAGCTTCACACTAAAATAAACAATTAAACCCAATATGCTCTAAAAATAATAATTCACTAAATCAAGACTCAAAATAGGAAAGTGCACTATTTCTCAAGAAAATCGACTATTATGACTTCTAAATCACTAAAAATGATGTCTCATCTTAACATAAATCTATCACAAATGAGGAGACATCAGCTGCCTTCTCATATTTGCGTCTTCCCTTCATTTACTTGCGTCTTAGTATTTATTTGCATTTTTACTTTAATCTTTCATTACTTAGAATTAATACAAACAACCAATCAATCATTATATCTTTTATTTGCTTTCATAAGTGCAACCATTCATTATCCGATAAGCATTGTAGTTAACCAACCGTCCCTGAGAACGAATCTGTTATCACTATTATTACTTGGGACAACCGTACACTTGCGGTTGTGGTTCAATTACTTTTTGCATTTATTTTAAAACACACAAAGGACCACCAAGTTTTTGGCGCCGCTGCCGGGGACTGTAGCGTGTGACCACGGTGTTTATCCTTTAGTGATAGTTGCATTTATTTTTATTTTTATCAGTTTTACGCTTTCTATTTGTTCTTCTCTTTCACATTTTTTTAGGTTTGGTGTATGCGAGGAAGGCTTAGATTTGAACCACCAGTTCAAATCCTTGATAATCCGGATTCGTTAATCAGACTTGCAAATAAGAAAAGAAGAGAACAAGAGAAAGAGGAAAAAGAAATGGAAAATAATCAAGATCCTTGGTTTGTTAATGGTCCAGAAGAAGTTCCATTCCGTGCTCCTGATCTAGGGGTAGGTGCTCCAGACATAGATGTTCCGAGGTTTCGTCCAGATTCGGGTATGTTAGCTCAATTCCAAAGTTTTGGAAACTTTCGTGGTAAAGCTGGAGAAGATCCCGTCCGAGCAGTACAGAAATTCAAGCAGATATGTGATTCTTACATCACACAAGGAGTTTCAAAGGAACAAATGTATTTTGCTGCGTTTCGATTTTTCGTTATTGATGGAGCAAGTGAATGGAACGATACACAAGAGCCTACGAAGATAACGAATTGGGATCAACTAGAAACTGCTTTCTTTGACAGGTACTACCCAAGTAACATGCGGTTAGATGATAAACTTGAATTAACTCATTTCCGTCAAGAATATGATGAAACCTTGGGTAAAAGATGGACAAGATTTCAGATGTGTTTACGTAGAGTTCCCGATCATGACCTTTCAGAACAACAACAACTAATTTTTTTTACAAAGGTCTTGATAGGACTTCAAGAAAAGACTTAGATTTGCTATGTGGCGCTGGGTTTTTACAAGTTCAACCGGCTCATGCGAAACTCATCCTAGAGAGAACGGTAAAAAATGAAGTTGGATGGAACTCAATAAGAACCCCAGTTAAAGGAGTGAATAAAGTTAATATCGAAGAAAAGTTCGCTACCCTTGAGAACAAGATTCAAACCACCATAGAGCAACAATTAAAACAGCTCACTTTGGCTGTAAAAGAAGGATTTTCGGGTAAGAAGGTAGTTGTGCAAGTTGCACAAGAAGTTTATATGTGTTCGTATTGTGGTGTAAATGATCATGATGAGGAGAGTTATCGGAATAATCAAGATCCTGTGATGTTTGTCTCCAACAGAGGAAACTTTAATTCAAGTGGTAATGGATATCAGCCTAACAGAAACCATCCTGGGTTTTAATACTCAAATCCTAATGGGGCAGCCAATCCTACATATGCGTATCAGCCGCGTCCCCAAAGTAACAACTTCAACCCAAGACCACATAATAATTATCAAGGGGGACAGAATCAAGGAAACTATGTGCAAAGACAAGCTCCTCAAGACACTTACAATGAAACCATGAACCAAAAAGCCTTACCTGCCCACCCACAAGAAGGTGTGATTACCCTTCAGAAAACCGTTGAGAACCTAATTGCTCTCCAGACGCAAGCTATTCAGAATCAACAAGTGTCTAACGCAAGTATCAAACTATTACAGAACCAAATGGATCAAATCGAAAACAGCTTAATCAACGTCCACAAGGGCAACTCCCTAGTGACACAGAAAATCCGAGACAACATGAAGATTGCAAAGCTGTTACTCTCAGAAGTGGTAAGAACCTCCCTCCACCTCCTTTTCCTGTTATGAAAGAGAAAGAAGTTCCAAGAAAAGAAAAGGATGTGGGTGAGAAAGAGAAAGATGTTTAGGTTGAAGAAATAGAAAGGCCGAGTGAGATTCCAAAGAAGAAAGATGATGTTATGAGTAATCGCCCTCCCCCACCATTTCCATCTAGAGTTAAGAAAAAGGGTGATTTGGCCGATTTTCAGAAGTTCTTTAATAGAGTGAGAGGCCTTAGTATTAACATTCCGTTGTTGGAAGCTATCCGAGATATTCCCAAGTACACGAAATTTTTGAAGAGAGCCTTCACTAACAAAAGGCCATACTGTGATAATGAGATGATTGGTCTTCCTGAAGAATGTAGTGCTATTTGTCAAAGCAAATTGCCTCCAAAGTTACTTGATCCTGGAAGTTTCACAATCCCGATATCGATTGGAGAAGAATGGAAAGATAAAGCGCTATGCGATTTTGGTGCAAGCATAAATCTTATGCCCAAATCGATCTTTGATAAGCTGAAAATTGGAGAAGCAAGACCTACTTCTATGGTCTTGCAAATGGCGGATTGATCTCTTGCACATCCAGAAGGCCGAATTGAAGATGTCCTTGTTAAAGCAGGTACGTTAGTATTTCCCGTTGATTTCGTTATACTTGAATACGACGCGGATAGGAATGTCCCCATTATTTTGGGAAGACCATTCCTAGCCACGGGCCGTACATTGATTGATGTAGAAAACGGTGAATTGACGATGAGAATCCAAGACGAGGAAGTCAAATTTAATGTGTTCCGAGCTATGAAGTTTCCAGATTCTCAAGAAGATTGCTTTCGAATGGATGTAGTTGAGCAGGAATCGAAAGAGGTTGATGTCTCCTTAATTGTTCTTATTTTCGACCCTTAGGAGACATCATTTTTGGTGTTTATTTGACTATTTAGATAGACTTTTGGTGCTAATATGCAATAATATGATTTTCCTCTCTTATTTCTAGCATTTTTGATTTATTAAGCTTTTGCGCGTAATATTGGTATTTTAAGTGAAGATTTTACAGGTTTTAGATGTTAGCTAGAAGAGGAATCCGAGGAGAAAGTCAAAGATCACAAAGATAGAGTCAAGACTTGAAGATAAATCCCGAAGATATTATTTTTAGAGCTGAAAATCCATTTTCCAGGCCATAGATTGCTGATTTCGAGGTGCTTAAGCGATGATTTAGCTGTTGACCTTTGAAGCGAAATCATTCCTTATCGAGTTACGGAACTTTAGCAACTGGAATGAGGTCAATCGGAGTTGTAACGCATCGGGAAAAGCCGTTTTAGTGAAGGTGTATTAGCAGTTACGGGATTTTGGGCTTAGAAATTGGGCTTGGACATTTAATTATTGATTTATTCTTAAGTCCAAGCCCTAATCCGTTTTTAACATTATAAAAGGGCTTTAGACCTCTATTTTCACAGACTCTTCAATATCTTTTTCAATATACAACATACGCTTAAGAGTCAGACACCAGAGAAGAAGCTAGAGGCAGGAAAAGAAGAAGCAAGAGCTGGAGACGGTCTATATCTCCACTTCTCAGCCAATTCAATTCCGTAATTAGGTTCTTCTATTTTATTCTGTAAAACATGATGAACCTATTTGTTTCTTTAGTTTTTATCTTTTCAATTATTATGAGCTAAACTAAATTAGTGCTTGAGAACGCATAATGGGTTAATCCCAATTTGATTTCGTTTTATACATTTGGATTTGGGATTATTATTATTTAAATCAAATTGGGTGAATTGTATTTTTCTTTAATTTGCATTTTAATTACTATTATTGACCTGATCAATTAATGATAGGACTTAGTATCTAAGCTATTCCAATTAGTGGCGATTGGATCACCTTGACGGGGGGTTTAGGTACCGAACTAGTTAATGAATGTAGGTTAGAAATTATTGACTCTGACGAGCTTAATTAAACCTATGGCCTATTGGGTAGTTTGAACTTAAACACTTGAGAGTGGACTATAATCACCCTGACGGGGTTTGTAGCATTTGAGAGTTGCTCCTTAGTCCACCCTGACGGGGGTAAGGAGATTATAGAATCCCGACCAATACAAATTTACCGATTTGTCCCTTAAACAATGTATGAAAAGAATGATAGTTAGGAAAGCCCTTGCGTCTCTCAAGTACTACCTGCTCTTACTTGCGTATCACTTTTATTTACTTGCGTCTTAGTTATTTATTTACATTTTCGCATTAGTCTTTCATTCCTTAGGATTAATACAAAACCAAACAAACATATTATCTTTATTTGCTTTCATAAGTGCATCAATCATTAATAGATAAGCATTGTAGTCAACCATCCCGTCCTTGGAACGAATCTGTATTATCAGATATACTACTTGGGACAACCGTACACTTGCGGTTGTGGTTCGATTATTATTTGCATTTATTTAGAACACACAAAGGACCACCAGAGGTATTTGATTGTTTTCATTATGATGATATCTTGCAGGGTGCTTTGACATTAGACTTACCTGAGATGATGGAAGAGCTTGCCGAAACAGTGGCAGCGCTTAATTCTGAGAATCCGAAGTAAAGGCGTCTTGCCTATGAACCTGTGAGAGAACCGGGGGAGATTATCCCTAAAAAGAAGCCTTCAATTGAATCTCCTCCGGAATTGGAAGAAAAGCCATTATCAGCACACTTGAGGTATGCGTATTTAGGTACTAATGAAACTCTACCTGTTATTGTTTCAGCAAATTTAACAGGTCCTCAAGAAGATAAACTGTTGCGTGTGTTGAGAGCCAACAAAGAGGCAATAGGTTGGACAATTGCTGACATCAAAGGCATTAGTCCCTCCTATTGTCAACACAAAATCATACTTGAAGACGATAACGCACGCTCAGTTGAAGGTCAAAGGAGATTAATGCCCGCTATGAAGGAAGTAGTGAAGAAGGAAGTTATCAAGCTTTTAGACGTGGGGATTATTTATCCCATCTCGAGTAGTTAATGGGTGAGCCCAGTTCAGTGTGTACCGAAGAAAGGAGGAATCACAACAATTCTTAATGATCAAAATGAAGCAATTCCTTCAAGAACGGTAGTTGGTTGGAGAGTTTGTATGGATTATTGTAAACTGAACAAAGCCACCAGAAAGGATCATTTTCCACTTCCTTTCATTGATCAAATGTTAGATAAATTGGCGGGTCGAGAGTATTACTGTTTCTTAGATGGTTATTCTGAGTATAATCAAATTTACGTGGCTCCAGAAGATCAACATAAAACAACATTTACATGTCTTTTTGGTACTTTTGCATATCGCAGAATGCCATTTGGGTTGTGTAATGCACCTACTACCTTTCAATGATCTATGATGGCCATCTTCTGGGATATGATCGATAATTTTCTTGAAGTTTTTATGGACGATTTCTCCGTGTTTGGTGATGATTTTGATAGATGTTTAGATAACTTGGAGAAAGTGTTAATCAGATGCAAGGAAACAGATTTGGTCTTAAACTGGGAGAAGTGTCATTTCATGGTTCGCGAAGGTATAGTTCTGGGTCACAAAGTTTCGAGTGCTGGATTAGAGGTTGATAGAGCGAAGATAGAGGTAATTAGAACTCTTCCCCCTCCTGTTTTCGTTAAAGGGGTAAGAAGTTTTCTGGGCCATGCTGGCTTTTATAGGCGTTTCATTAAAGACTTTTCTAAGATTGCTAAACCGCTATGCAGCTTACTTGAAAAGGATTCCAAATTCCTTTTTGATGAAGCTTGTTTAGCGGCCTTTCAAGCAATCAAAGAAAAGCTTATTTCTGCTCCTATAGTATTACCTCCAGATTGGAGTTTACCTTTTGAAGTTATGTGTGATGCGAGTGATTTGTGTATGGGAGCTGTATTGGGACAGAGAAAAGATAAGATATTTCATTCGATCTATTATGCTAGTAAAACTTTTAATGGTGCTCAAGTTAATTATACAGTTACAGAGAAAGAATTACTTTGCAGTTGTGTACTCATTCGATAAGTTTTGTTCTTATCTTCTTGGAGCGAAAGTTATTGTTTATACAGATCACTTAGCGATTAGATATCTTATGGAAAAGAAGGATGCTAAACCAAGGTTAATAAGATGGGTTTTATTGCTTCAAGAATTTGATTTAGAGATTAAGGATAGAAAGGGTTGTGAGAATCAAGTTGCAGATCATCTATCGCGTCTTGAAGGTTCAGAGATGAATGGTGGAACTGTAGTAATTAGAGAAGAGTTTCCTGACGAGAATTTATTTGTTGTTCGTGACTATGAAGCTCCTTGGTATGCATATATTACGAATTTAGTTGTGAGTGGTTCTTTTCCTGAAGGATCCACTTATCAAGAAAGAAAAAGGTTAGCTCATCGTGCTAGACAATTCTTTTGGGAGGATCCTTTCCTCTACAAAGTGTGTGCTGACCAAATGATACGAAGATGTGTAACCAAGGAGGAAACGGGAGCCATTATAGCTGGATGTCATGATTCACTCTACGGAGGACACTTTAAGGGAGACAGAACTGCTGCTAAGGTATTCCAATCCGGTTTTTACTGGCCTTATCTTATAAAAGATTGTCATGATTATGTAAAGAAATGTGCGAGATGCCAGTTTACCGGAAACATATCCAAGAGGGATGAGATTCCACGTAATAATGTGTTAGAAGTTGAAATATTCGATGTTTGGGGTATAGATTTTATGGGTCTGTTCGTTCCTTCAAATGGTAACCTCTACATCTTATTAGTTGTTGATTACGTGTATAAATGGGTAGAAGCCGTGGCTTTGCCAACCAATGATTCACGAGTGGTGATTAAGTTTTTGAAGTCACATATTTTCACTAGACATGGTACACCTAGAGTGATTATTAGCGATGGAGGATCTCATTTCGTTAATAAGTATTTGAAGGCTGTTATAGAAAAGTATGGAGTAAGACACCGTGTATCTACTGCATATCATCCATAATCCAATGGTCAAGCTGAAGTATCGAATCGTGAAGTAAAATCAATCCTAGAGAAGACTGTTGGTCCTACAAGAAAAGATTGGTCAATGAAGTTAGATGATGCGTTGTGGGCCTATCGTACTGCGTTTAAGACTCCAGTTGGTGCATCCCCGTATCGGATGGTATATGGTAAGGCTTGTCACTTACCTCTTGAGCGTGAAATGGGTGCCTATTGGGCAATTGCGCAGTTGAACTTAGATCCTACCTTAGCCGGAGAGAATCGTATGATGAAGCTTAACGAACTTGACGAATTCCGATTGAATGCCTATGAAAATGCTAAACTCTACAAAGAAAACACGAAGAAATGGCATGACAATCGGATTCGTGTGAAGAACTTTGAAGTGGGACAAAAAGTATTGAAGTATAACTCAAAGTTCAGCAATTATCCGGGTAAGTTAAGGTCTAAGTGGTCAGGTCCATACATTGTGACCAAAGTTACACCTCATGGGGCGATAGAAATAGAACATCTGCTCGAGAACCGCACCTTCATGGTGAACGGTCATCGTCTAAAGATATACCATGGAGGTGAAGATACCAACCGCTTGGAAGATCCACATCCCGGAGAGGTCATGTATCTCTTAGAGACTCCTTAGAAGCGTGAGGTAACCCGTCGAGCTTAACGACGTTAAACAAAAGCCAATTCATTGTATATTAGTTTGAGTTTTTAATTTTCGTAGTGTAAATTAGTTTGATTTTCGTAATCTTAGTGTTTATTGGTAAGAAATGAGGAAGGGTAGTTGTTTTTGATGATTTCAGGAGTAAAAAGGTTGTGAGTTTGGGGTCGAAAGGGCGAAAATAGATTACAAATTTGTGGTGTTCCAGGGGCAAACCGGGAACCCGGTTTTGAAAGCTAAAAATTCTGAGGTTCTGACCAAGCGTCTTGGGTCCCGCCATCTGCTGCGTCACCACCTGCGTCACCATTCGCACCATCAATGAAAACCGGGATCCCGGTTTCGCACAAAACGGGTACCCGGTTTTGGAGCTGTAAAATTTCAAACTTTCTGACCCAGCGTTTTGGGTCCCGCCAATTGCTGCGTCACCGCTTGCGTCATCATTTGCACCAGCGACGCAAACCGGGAACCCGGTTTCGCACAAACCGGGAACCCGGTTTCGAAGGGTAAAAGTTCTGACCCAGCGTTTTGGGGTCCAGCCAAAAGTTGCGTTTTGAGGTAAAAAATAATAATTAATTAAGTCTTGTTTTCGCGCCGACACAGCGACGCGAAACCGGGAACCTGGTTTCAACTGTGATGTTGGCGGTTTTCAGCTTTTTGACCTAGTTTTTCTAGCCTCTTCTGCAAGTTTTTACCAAAAACGCACCCACACACTTCCCACCTCCGAAAATCATCATCCTTACCTATATATATATCATAAAATCCTACCCTCTTTCACCACAAAAACACAAGATCAACTCACCTCCTCTCCAAAATATCACCAAATCCTTAGTTTTTCACCAAGATTTTTCTTCACCCAATCCTTAAATTAAACCCAATTCTTTCTTCTCCCACACAAATCAACCATTACCTGTCTCATATTACACCTTATTATTATATTCCTAAGCCTCAAAACATCAAAGTTCTAAACTTTTCTCTAATTTCTCACTATTTGAAGTTTTGAGTTTGGGGTGGAAAGAGATGACTAACAGAACTGGTGATTTCCGAAGAACTGCTCCTAGAAAGAAGACCACCATTGGTGGTACTCAAGAACAAGCTATTGAGATTCCTGATTCGCGTCCTAAACGCAAGATTGAAGAAGTTAAGCTTGCTCCCAAAAGAAAAGAAATCACAGGTCAGAAGGGAAGATTAATTGATGAACCAGAAAGTGAGGAAGAACATGAAGATGAGATTGAGAACGAAATTGAGGATTAAAACGAACAAGAAGTTCCGGAAGTACCAGTTCAACAGAAACCCCCGTGAAAGAAGATATGGGCCCATAAGCCAAAGAGGGTTTATACTTCTTGGAATGATCAGGTTCGTGAAAGAATTGAATTTTTTAAGTTTGGTGAGGAGACGGATTTTCCTAAGGGTATTATGAGCAGTGCTCACAAAGAATATGATGTTGCTTGTGACAAGTTTGGTTGGAAAGAATTGCGAGAAAGGAAGCTTGAGTTTATTCCTACTTTTGTGCGAGAATTTTATGAAGGATTAGCTATTTCCCGTGAGGCAATTGAAATTCGCAAAAAGGTAGTTCCTTTCTCTTTTGAACTTATTCGGAAATCTTTGAAGTTACCCAACTTTACTGGGTTATGTCCGTTCCAAGAATCCCTTAATAATCCATCCTTTGATTAGGAATCCCTTTGGGGAACTGTGCTTATTAATGGGGCTAGCCCAATTCCAGAAGGAGAAAGGTATCTTGGACAGTTTTACAGCAGTAATTTGACACCTCGTGCGAAGGTTTGGTCTCGTTTCATAATCCCTACTTTCTTTGGAATTAAACACACATCCGAGTTGAAGAAGGAGCATATACTTTTTATCAAGTGTGTTATTGAGGAGAAACCGATGAACGTTGCTAAAATGATTTATGACACCATCATGGAATTTGCGAGAGCTCCGATGAAACAACAAAATCTCAAGTTCCCTTGTACCATTAATACTTTGTGCCTAGACACAAAAATTACGCGTAGGAACGCAGAGATTGACGGTGTTTCAGTTGGATTGAGCATGGCATTGAGTACGATTCAGAATATACATGATGAAGCAACACGAGCTATGAAGACTCCTAGAGCTCCTCCACCAAAGAAAGCAAAGAGTGTTCCTGAGTTGGAATAAAATATTAGGATGTTGGAAGAGAATGATTGCTACCTTAGGAAACGTTACAAGAGAGCTGGACCTTATTCGCAATTTGATCCTTGGCGTGAACACACTTCAAAACGCGGTTTATAATGTTCTCACGCAAGATAAAGGTCCAGAACGCAACACCGGTAACCAGCCACGCGCTGGTTAAGATACGTTTTCTAATCCTTCCTTTTTAGTGTAGATTAGTTTAATTGCTTTGAGTCTTTTTCGAGTCATGGGGACACGGCTCATTTTTGAGTTTGGGGAGGGGTTCGTTGCCTCACCCAGTTTTTTGTGTTATTTGTTTTATTTGCTTTCAATAAAAGAATTTTCGGAGTTGCGTTTGACTGTAGAAAATTTTAAATATCCCTTTAAGCATACTTTTGATGAATCTATGATAGTAAATAGTGGACTTTAGGGATTGATATAAAACGCATTTAGAATTGCATGCAAACATAGGTAATTGATAAGAAAAATTAATGAACAATGCAAATGAAGTAAGCTTGTACTTAAGGTATATGTTTGGTGTGTAGAACGTGAAATCCTAATTAGTAGAGAACCCACCTAGATATGAACTAAAGACGAGCTATGAACTTAGGAAAATGATAGGGGCAGTTCTTTGTTAGCCATTTGTGACCTTTTAGCCGTCTATCCCTTGTATTAAATATTATCCGTCTTAGCCCACTTTGAGCCTTTAGCCTTTTCTTTGTAGCCACGATATAAGCCATTATCCCTTAGATTATTAGGCATGACCATATGACCCACACTTGAATCACAATCCTGAGACATGTCTCGAGCTTGAGTTTGGGTGGTGGGTCCACTTATGGGGAATTTAATGGGTAGGGATTGATGTGCTTTGTATTGTAGCACAATTGCAGATGATATATACTTGTAACCCTTTGCCGGGAATGAGAAAAAATGAAAAAAAAAAGAAGAAAAAAATAAAAATTCGAAAATCCAATACAGTAGAAACCGGGAACCCGGTTTGCAACTGTACAAAGAAAAAAAAAGAAAAAAATGAAAGAATAAACATCCGGCAAAGTGGAATTTTTCTGAAAAATCATCTTATTTGTAATGGGTAGACATGGGACGCTAAATTGTTGCGTAAATGGGTGAGTGAGAACAATTTTTAGCGTAAACTCAAGCTCGAGGACATTTGTTGATGGTAAGTGAGGAGAGAGCCAAAAGCTCACTTCAAATTTACCAAATATACATCCACACCGTCCTTAAGCCCATATTAAAACCATAAAGACCTCGTGATTCCTAAGTGCATAGTGAATTTATGATTCCGTTGATAGGGAATACACTAGGTGGAGCGTTCAAAGCGATTTAGGATTGAGGAACACCCTATAGCCATCATACAGATATGAGTACAAGTGTAATCTTCAAGCGTTACGAAGTTAATTTTATGATTGAGATTATTTGTGTTTGATTTTGCATTACAGATGTATGTGTATATCAGTTTCTAGAGTTTGCTATATGAGATTTATCTTGAGAATTGCTTTAGGTGTATTTGCTAGATTCTATTTGTTCTTACGTTTACTTCTACCCCTTTGTTTTGTTTTGTTTTACTTTGTCGGGACGACAAAGGTTTGAGTTGGGGGTCTTGATGTCTCCCTAATTGTTCTTATTTTAGACCCTTGGGAGACATCATTTTTTATGTTTAATTGAATATTTTGATAGACTTTTGAGTTTTTTTTTAGTCGAAACTTAACCATTAAAATACAATCCAAAATATTACAATTAGCCAATACCAGTTTTGTCAAAGTCCAAGTCTAACAATTTAGCTAATTGGGGAGGAAGAAAGGAGCTCCAAATGCCAAACAAGTTCCCTACTAAAGCTTGTTTGGCAACCCAATCCGCTATCCTATTTCTAGACCTCTTTACAAAAGAGATTTTTAGATCAAGTGCTTCTTTACAAAAGTTAATATTCTTAACTAAGTTTCTAGTAATACTTCCTACTCTACACTTGTTAGACATTTGACTAATTACATTCAAATTATCAGACTCAATAAAGACTTTTCCAGTAGGGTATTTTGATGCTAAAGAACAAGCAGCAAGAATACTCCTTCCTTCCGCATCCTCTATTGACCAAGTGTTAATCTTCTTTGAAAAACCTTCAATTAAAGTACCTGTAAAATCACGCACAACACATGCAATAGCTGCAACATTAGTACCTTGCTTCATTGAAGCATCACAGTTAATTTTAACACAACCAAACTCTGGAGGGATCCATTTACTTTCATTTTCATTCTCTATTTCTAGAGTTGAATTATTATTATGTTGGAATCAAGCCTCAGGATCAAAGACATTAGCCTTAATATACTCATCATAGGCTGTTAAAGCTCTTTGCAAGATAACTAAAGGGTCAGGCATAACACCTTTAAAAATAAATTCATTTCTACCCTTCCAAATAAACCAAAGGATATAAAATACCATTTCACCCAAATCTGGCATAATATCTCTTCTATCATTTGAGCATTCTCTAACAAAAGTTAACCATTTATTAAAATTGAAGCATGGTTCATGTGTAGAGATAAAATTCAATGGGCTAGCTAACCAAAGAGCTCTGGCCCAAGAGCATTCAAAAAACAAGTGTTCAATATTTTCATTATGAATCCCACAAATATCACAAAGAGGAGAAGAAATAGCTTTTTTCCTGAACCTGTTACAATTAGTAGCCAAAGCATTTTTTGTACACTTCCAAAGGAAATTTTTAATCTTTGGCATTACTTTAAGTTGCCAAATAAACCTCCAGTCAACTGTAAGAAGGCAAAAAGAGCCACTTCCTTTATTCTTGGCTTTACCTACATTTTTCTTTAATTGAGCCCTCCATATGTTATTATAGACTTCCTTCACTGTGACATCTCCAAACTTGGAGAATTTCTAGCATGGAATATCAACACAGTCACATGAAGGAATCTTTATCCTAACAATGGTTGCTACAATATCATTAGCAAAGAGATCATTCAGTTTAATCAAATTCCAAGTTCTAGTATCTTGATTAATAAGTTCAGAAACTAGTTCATCATTACTTGTATCTGGTTTGCTTAAAATAACATCACTTGGAATCCATTTATTATTCCAAATGTTTATAGTCTTACCATCACCTAGGCTCCAAAAAATATCATTCTCAAAACATTTTTTACCTTCCATTAAACTTTAAAATCCCCAAGAACAGTTTGAAGGCAAAATAGCATTTAAGAAGTCAGTCTCAGGGAAATATCTCCCTTTAAGCACCTTATACACCAAAGAATCATCATTTTTAAAGAATTTCCATGCATTAGAAGCTAATAGGGCCAAGTTTTGGGTATGAAAATCCCTAAAACCTAACCCACCATCATCCTTAGATATCATTAGAGTTTCCCACTTGACCCGATGGCTTCGCATTTCTCCTTGATTGTTCCAATAAAAATTGGAAACAAGAGAAGTAATTTTAGAAGTGAGAGTCTTAGGAATTAAAAATACCGACATAATGAAATTAGGGATAGCCCCTATAATAGCCTTAATAAGCACTTCTTTCCCACTTTTGGAGAGCATTTTAGTTTCCCAGCTTTCCATCTTACTTAAGATAACTTCAACTAACCATTCAAATGTTTTAACCTTAAAAAGGCCCCAAGAGGAGGGAATACCTAAGTATTTTCCCAAATCTTGTAACTTATTCATTCGAAGTAAAGATAAGCTCTTGCTACACAATTCATGTGGAGTGTTTTTACCAAAAAGAACCCCACTTTTATTCAAATTAATCTTTTGGCCTGAAGCATAACAATACCAATTGAGAGCAGTTATAAAAATTTCAATATTGTATTCATCAGCCTCCAAAAAGAAAAGGCTATCATCTGCAAAAAGCAGATGGGTAATTATAGGAGATTTTTTAGCCAACTTAATCCCTCGCAAAAGGCCAATATCAACATAATAATCAAGCAATGAGGACAAAGCTTGTGTAACAAGACAATACAGATAAGGGGATAAAGGATCCCCTTGTCTAAGGCCTTTCTTAGGTGGATCAATAACATGAAGAAAACCATTAATTTTCACTTTATAAGTCACTGTAGTGACACAAATTCTAATCCAATTCACCCAAATAGAATGAAACCCCATTTGAGTTAGTAAATCAACGAATCTGTTATCACTATTATTACTTGGGACAACCGTACACTTGCGGTTGTGGTTCAATTACTTTTTGCATTTATTTTAGAACACACAAAGGACCACCACCTGGTTATTGTAATTCTACATAGTTCTCCCTTACATGATTAGAATAAACAAGGGTAGTGGGGATTACATGCTATCTCTCGAGATAATCTCTCATACTATCGTTTCTTCTCTTATTTAAATTTATGTCTGGTGTCGCCTAAGGTGTGATAAAAATAAGATCAAATTAAGTATGGAAAACTATGCACTCTCACCCTAGACAGGCACAGTACTACAAGTATTACAGGACGTATGCAAGTTTTAATGATAAGTAGAGTTCGTTCGCAGGGACTTAAGTGTGTTAATCGCGTAGGAACAAATAACGAGTAAAAGTAAATAACTAGAAGACAGTAAACTAAAGCAAAGAGAATTTCGAAATAAGCAATTAAAACTAATTAAACTAGGAAAATAAAGACAATAAAGTAAAAGATTAAGAATATGAGATGAGAAGTATAGCTCAGGTTTTGCTAGTATGCACTAATCCTTCTAATTCTATCTATAAATCTAGTTCATGAGGGAGAATATTAGCTCTTGGTAATACTTAGTCAGGATTCTAAATTCCCCAATCTTAGACCTTGAGAGCGACTAAGGGGGCTACGGCACAACCAAGACGAGGACTCAAATAGGGTTATCAAACGCCACTAAGGCCCTATCCAGCACACTACAATCAATTGGTGATATGGTGGTTAAAACAAACCTTAATGACTATCTAGTTAGAAGTATGTCTTGTCAGAACTGCTATCGACACTAGACATTATGTGGTGGTTCAATAGTTAAACACCCAGTTACGGTGACCATCTAACTACTATTAAAACAATCCTAAAGTGATCAATTCTAGGAAAGACACTAAATCAAAACACATAAGCAAATATAAAGTAAGTAGCTAATATCAGATTAAAACATATAATTCCCAAAGAAACTTAGATAGAAGAATTAGAATTCATAGATTATACATATGCAAAACCCAAGCTATGGGAGGTTTAGTTCATACCTGAAGGAAATAAACTAAAAGAAATTACAAAAGACATCATCTTGCTCTCTACAATAAACTGGAAGAATAAAACCTTAAGAACTAATTACTATGAGGCAAGGATGATTTACAAGGGATATAAGGGTGTATTTATAGGTGTTTAGAAGACCTAATTCGTTTTCTTGAGGAATAGTTAAGGTAATGGACTTCTAGCCCAACTCAAATTCGTATGGAAATAAAGATAAACACTGCTGCGTTGTTTTGGTCATAACTTCTTCGTTATTGGTCCGTTTGAGCTCCACAAGATACCAAAAGAATCGCAACGGAATTATCTTGACCCTCTAGAAGGAAATCTCCAAATTCGGCCTATTTCTTAGGTAAAAACGCATATCTTTGGACGTGATCTGCAGAATCCCAGATTTAGGCAGCTTTTCCTTTTCCATCTTTTTAGCTTTTATTTCCTTTTCTCCAATTACCATGTAAATCTCTTTTCATAAGTTGTTGTCTTTGACTTGGACTCTAATTAATCTCCATAATTATCTTTAAAGCTACACACTAAATAAACAATTAAACCCAATATGCTCTAAAAATATTATTTCTACAAATCAAGACACAAAATAGGAAAGTGCTCTAAAACTCAAGAAAATCGACATTATTGACTTCTAAAACACTAAAAATGATGTCTCATCTTAACATAAATCTATCACAAATGAGGAGACATCAATGTCTTTAAATTATTTATTTAATTTTCCTATTCAAAAACCAAACAAAATTTACTTGTCATTTAGTTCTTGCGTATTATTCTCCTAGCTTTATTAATTGCACTTGATAATTGCATAAGTTCTCTCTAGCTTTCGTAGTCTCTAAGGAACGAATTCACTTATCATTAAAACTTGCATACGTCCTGTAATACTTGCAATACTGTGCTATCCTAGGGTGTTTATTTGTACTTATTTTATCTAATATTTTATCACACCTTAGGCGACACCACCTGTATTAGGGTTTTTTTTACTTTTGTTAGTTTGGCCTATAGTTAAAGGCTTACGTGTGATTTCCTTCCATTTTCCAAATTGGAGTAAATCTTGTATTTTGGATTTTGGTGTTTGTGATGAAAAAAATGTGTTTATGATCAAAAAAATATTAATTTAATCATGCATGAATTATCTTGTCAACTTGCTAGCTAGCCTAGCTAGCTTGTCTAACACCCTCAACCCTTTTTTCGGAAAGGGGTTTGCATGGGAACTACAACTAAATGTCAAATCAAAAGCATGATAAGCATATTACACTACCACACTCCACACTCAACCACCAAACCCCACCCTTCATCATCATTCCATCATTATTCTCCCCGCCATGGATGCATCTCAAGAAAATGATAAGTTCCAACAACCAACAAAACTCGCCAGAAAATGATAGCTGACCGGCCAAAAAGAAGACGTCACAACGAGGACGGGAATTGGGGTGTTTGGATAGAGATTGAAAAAAATGTGGTTTTGAACAAGGAAGAAAATAAACACAAAGAACTCGGTGTGGAATCCAAACTTTTGGAGGAAAACCCCCCATCAACTTGAAGATTGCCAAGAAAGGTAAGCTTGATAGGAGTGTTGAAGAAGAATGAAGTCATTTAGCTTTGTTTCTTTTGATTGTTGTGTTTTTTATTTCTTTGTATTTATCAAATGATGATATCCATGGTTTTCTAATGAAATAAATTTAGTTATTTTCTATTTTGTTTCATTAAAAATTTTGTACTCTCCCACAAAATATTTTGCTTCAATCTTGAATCATACTCGAAAATAATAACATTTATGCATTTTTCCATCTACAAATAAAATTAATCTTTCATATAACATAAAACACACAATACATTAAAACATAAAGATACAACGTACTTATTATTTAAATGCCATTAGAGCTACTATCAAGCACAACAATAAACAAACAAAATACACAACTTATTTAATCTCATCAAATGCAGTGATGTATGGTTCTCTTTCAATTTGACGCACCCCGTGGTTTGTTGATGATGAAGATTCTTGGTGATGTGGGTTGTTACCCTGAACAACGGGGCGACACCATCGAAAAAATCCACAAAAGGGATATGCAAAAAATAAAGCCCCATAATTCCCGTTAACATCTCCTCTAGTGATTATTGGATTTAGGTCTCTTCGTGGGTGGAAACGGCAATGAATCGGTGCTACATGGATATAGCCTTTGCTTCGGTTGTCGGATGATGACATCTTCTTCTTCAATCAAATGTAGTTGGTTGATATTTGTTCAACAATGTAGTTCAACGTATAGGAAAAAAAGAGTCGTTGAAGGTAAAGGTGGGGAAGAAGTCTTCTTCCTCATTCATTACACTTGTAAGATTCCTTTTCCCTTTTTTATATGATATTAATATATATATATATATTACTTAAATGTCCCTACCCATCTAGCCCACTATAACTATTACATGTTATCTTTTTCTTCACTTTTTCACCATACCCATTTTTGTTGTTTTTGAGTTCTTAGAAGAGGAAAAATGAAAAACAACCTATGAAGACTATCTCTTGGGTGCAAGGGCTACAAGAAGATACATGGTGTGGCCTAAGGTGTGATAAAATAATGATATAAATAAGTGCAAATACACACCCTAAACTAACACTGTACTGCAAGTATTACAGGACGTATGCAAGTTTTAATGATAAGAAGATTCGTTCCTCAGGGACTAACGAAAGTTAGAGAGAACTTATGCAAATTATCAAGTGCAGATATTAAAGATAGAAAGATAATACGCAAGTAGAAAGAAGAGAAAGATATATATTTATTTGGTTTTCTAATAAATAAACTAAACTAATAAACTAAAGACAGAAAATAAATAACAGAAAAGAAAAGAAGATAGTATGAACGATATAACTTAGGTTTTACTAGTATGCACTAATCCTTCTAATTCTATCTATTAGATCTAATTTATAAGGGAGAATATTAGCTCTTGGTATACTTAGTCAGGATTCTAAATTCCACTACCTTAGACCTTGAGAGCGACTAAGGGGGCAACGGCACAACCAAGAAGTGATTTAAAATAGGGTTATCAAACGCCACTAAGGCCCTAAGCAAATACTGCAATCTTGGTGATATGGTGGTTAAAACAAACCTTAATGACTATCTAGTTAGAAGTATGTTTTGTCAGAACTGCTATCGACACTAGACGTTATGTGGTGGTTCAATAGTTAAACACCCTTACAAGGTGACCATCTAACTACTATTAAGGTAATCCTATACTCGTGCACTAGCAAGGAAAACAATCATTAAATCAAAACACATAATCAAATATAAGGGTAAGTAGCTAATATCAGATTAAAACATATAATTCCCAAAGAACTTAGATAGAAGAATTAGAATTCATAGATTATACATATGCAAAACCTAAGCTAAGAGAATTAGTTCATACAAAGAAAAGAAGAAGAAAGAATTACAAAATAAGAGGTTGAAGGAGACATAGTTGTTGCACAGCTCCCTCCAGACTTCTTCTCTTGTGTTGTAGCTTCCTCTTGGCCTTAGGGTCTGGCCAAGGATGATTTAAGAGTGTTAAGAGGCTGTATTTATAGGGTATAGGTTGACCTAATTCGTTTCTTGGAGATAACTTCAAGTAATGGGCTCCTGGCCCAACCCAAATTCGTAAGATAAACACTGCTGCGTTGTTTTGGTCATAACTTCTTTGTTATTGGTCGGATTTTGCTCCACAAGATACCAAAAGAATCGCAACAGAATTATCTAGGACCTTTAGAAGGAAATTACCAAATTCGGCCTATTTCTTAGGTAAAAACACCAATCTTTGGACGTGTACTGCAGAATCCCAGATTTAGGCAGCTTTTCCTTTTCCTATTTGAACTCAGTTTCCTTCTATCTCCAATTTCCATGCATATCTCCTTCCATATATTGTAGTCTTTGACTTGGACTCTAATTAATCTCCATAATTATCTTTAAAGCTTCACACTAAATAAACAATTAAACCCAATATGCTCTCAAAATAATAATTCTACAAATCAAGACCCAAAATAGGAAAGTGCACTAAATTAAGCTAAAATCAACCTATAAACTAATAAATAAGCCTAAAATGATGTCTCTGAAGTATATTTAACTATCACAAATGAGGAGACATCAAGACCCCCAACTCAAAGTTGTATCGTCCCGATACAATAAAAGTAAAGAACAGTAGGGTAGTCAAGAAGAAGAAGTAGGAGGAGAATAAGAATAGAACATAATGAATGATCCTAAAGCAAAAATCTAAAAAGTCTCATGTAGTAATGCTCAAGAAATAATGCACAAATATGCTTAATATACATGTAATCAACAATCCATAAATTCAAGTCCAGATTAATTTTGCAATGCCAGAAGGAGAGGATGATAACTTAGTTCATGTTAATGGCTATAGGTTGTTCATAGGTCCCAAATACAACATCCAATGGTCCACTTACCTACTACCTAATAACTCAATTGTTTCTCCATCTAGTAGTTAGAAATCCTAAGGTCTTGGTTATAACTTGGCTTAAGGACGGGTGTGGTATATTTGGATAATGAAAAGTGAGCTTTTGGCTCTCTCCTCACTAGCCATCAACGAATCGCCCTAGAGCTTGAGTTTTCACTCGAAGATGTTCTCACTCAACTCAATTTATTGATGCTTTTGATTTGCATCCCCAATAATCCCAAATAAAACCTTTTATGATGATATACAAATTCCACTTTGCCGGTCCGAATATATATTTTCTTTTCAAATCAATTTTTTTCTTTTGTATAGCTATGATTCTCTTTTATGTTGAGATATCACACTATTTTCTTTTCATATATATATTCTTTTTTTAATGCCCTTGTTGGCAAATTTAGCTCGTAGCTTCTTTTCCATTCACTATTACCCCGGCAAAGGGTTACAATAATAACAATTTCATCATCAATAAAATCACAAAGATAATTCCAAATCCCAATGTTTCCGAATGATGAAACCCACCACCCCAAACTCAAGCTCTAAAACGAGTTGTCTCAGGTTTTGCGATTCGAGTGCGGGTCATATAGATAAGTCCTAAAACTAGGGTAAGGATTATAATGTGTTTCAGTAAAGGCTTTAGAAAGGCTCAGAGGGGCTAAGACGGATAAATAATAATCAAACAAAAGGGTGAGAAAGTATAAAGGCTTCAAGTGTTTTAATCATGAAAGAACTGCCTTATTCATTTTTCTAACTACCGGATTTTGTTACGTTTTCATTAATAGTTCATAGACAAGTGGGTTTTCAACTAATTTTAAACCTCACGTTCTACACACCAAATAACTATTCCTAAGTTTCAACGTGACTTCTTAGCATTGCTCATTAACTTTTCTATCCTTTATTTCCTGTTTTCATACATGCAAACTAAACAAACTTATGACATCTTTCAAAAACATACTACTTACTATCATTAACTTAATTAAATCATGCTCACATAGGTACATTCAAAGATATTCTATGCCTAATTCAACCCAAAAAAATTTAAATTTTATGAAAAACAAAAAGGAAGATGAGGATAACGAATCCCCACCCCCAACTCAAAAATGAGCCGTGTCCCCACGACTCGAAAAAGACTCAAGAAAGAATAAAATTTAAAATTAGCATACATATTGCACATAAAGAAATGGTAGGGAAGAAAGAAAACATACTCTTCGAGGCTATTACCTCGCCTTGTCGATACTCGGATTAAATCTAATGTATCTTCTTCACCCAACTTCTTATTCGCTTTTTGTTCAGGACACGTGATCATAATAGGATATTGCATTATATAACGTCATGGGAGAGATCGAAAATTCGTATCACCTCCTCATAGATCAACTGTGCCACATCTTCTTCTTCTCCTCACAAAATACAATTCACAAACCACCCAAGCATCCCAAATCTCCATGAATCTTCATGTATTCTCCTTATCAATTTCTTTGATTTCTTCTCAATTAAATCCAACACCTTGATTTCTTCATCTCCCATACAGTAGATAATGTTCATGTTCTCTTAACCATCTCAATTGACCCCCAACTCAAAGCTTTAACCACTCTTGAAATTTGAAACTCTTGATTATTGGTTGTACAAGCTTAAATTGGGTTAGGAAAGGTGATTTGATGATGATTCTCTATGTGGGTAAGATGGATTCTTCATGGATTGGCTTGGATTTAAGAAATTGTAGGATGAATTATTGAAATTTGAGCTTTTGATTCTTGGATTCCAGGTGTTTTGGTATGATATAGGTGGTTGAATCTTCTTTGTAATGATGTGGAGAATGAATTGGATGTGTTTTCATGGTGATTGGGTAGTGTTTTGATGATTGGTGAAGGTTTTGATGAGCTTTAATGGAGTTGGGAGAGGTTAAGGTTTAATAAATTCGGAATAATAAGCTTTAGATCTTCATATAGCCTTGAAACCCTTTATTTTCTCTCTCTGGCGGCTCGTGCGTACTACCTCTGTGGACCATGGGGTGCACCGCAGGGTAGTCCGCGACATCTGATGCTCGAAACTTTTTGCTCACTGGTTAAAACCCGTGGTAGGACCCCGTGGTACGGGTTTTTGACTCGCGGACTAGGGTTCGGTGCACCGGAGGGTACCCCGCGGTATCTGTAGCTACTCCGTCAAAATACCCGTGGTACTCACCCCGTGGTACGGGTTTTGACCTCGCGGACTATGGCGCGGTGTACCGGAGGGTAGTCCGTGGATTTTTTTCTTGTTTCTGGATCAAACCCGCGGTGGCAACCCGTGGTACGGGTTTTGACCTCGCGGACCATCCGTGCGGACCATGGGGTAGTCCGTGGGGTAGTCCGCGGGGTACATTCTTGCGCTCCAAAAATTTCCTCGCGTTCCCTAACTCGATTTCTCCAATACCTAATCATCAAAAACACTAATACCTTCCTCAAATATGCAATATCAACTAAAATTAACTAATCTAAACATAAATTAAAAACTAAAAACGTAAAAACATAAAAGAAATTACGGGTTGTCTCCCGTACAGCACTTTTGTTTAACGTCTTTCAAAGTTAGACGTGTTACCTCGATTACGGATGACGAAATTTCCACCCTTTGCCTTTAATTCCCACGAACTTTTCAGCTCGATTCTTTATAATCATGGATGGTGCCATCCAAGATTTCGTGGGAAGTGGTGTCTCTAGTGGTAACTCGATTTCATTTGTAGCATTACACTCCTCTGGCAGTCCATTCATCTCGAATCTTCGTTTGTTAGACAGAATGTCCTTCATGAATTGACCGTATTTTGACATTCTGGTGAGATCTTCTACAAACGGGCTGCTGCTTTTTAACTTGTTCATCATGTCAACGAACTTCTTGAATTCCAGGTCATTGTCCTTTCTAACATGTGAAGGGAATGGTGGAGGAGGACATGTATTGGTTACCACTGGGCTCTCTTTCTTTTCTGGTGTCTTCTCTTGGACACGTTCTTGTTCAACTACCTCTTCGACCTTATCTTCTGTTGCTTCTTCCCCCCTCTGATCTGGAATAGGGACTGGTTCTGGTTCTGGTCTTGTTGGAGGTAGTTGTTTTCCACTTCCTAATTCAACTGCATGACAAACTTTGTTTTCTGGAGCAGTAGTATCACTTCGGAGTTGCCTTTCTGCAAGGATTTTAGTTTTTTCCACCATTTGTGACATTGTCTGTACCAGCTTGTCAATCGCATCATCTGAGTTTTGGATTCTTTGCTGGTTATTCTCCATCTTTTCAATTAGGTTCATCATCTTAGCCATGCTTGAATTCAAACTCGGAGGTTGTTCTTGTATGGTTTGCTGCATTGAATAAGGATGTGGTTCTTGATAAGCTTCATTATAAATTGGCGCTTCTTGATAGATAGGTTGTGGAGGATAGTAAGATTGTGGTCGTGGTTGATAATAATCATCATAATAATGGTTATCATGATGATACGTCTGTTGATTTCCGACCCAATTGTAACTCTGTGGGGGTTGATAGTCAGCGTAATTTCCTTGAGATTGATAATAACCATCATAATAATGGTCTCTTTGATATGGCATGAAGGAAATTGAGGCTGGATTGTTCCTGCACTGTCCCCACGAGTGATCTCTTGCTCCACAACTAGGACATGAAGGTGAGGCATGTACTAGATTCCTCTGAGCTAGTTGTCGCGATTGTTCTCGTAATTCCTCAAGTTGTCGGCTTAACTCCTTGAGCTTTAGAGATTCCATCTTGAATTAGCTTCTTCAGGATCTAATAACACTAAACCTTTATCTCCTAATAAATCTGCTCTCGCCTAAAGAAATCTGTAAAACAAAAACTAAAAAGAAAAGCGTAAAATAGAACTAACTAAAATAAAAGCACAAGATAATTGCACAAGGACTAACGATGTAGTCCCCGGCAGCGGCGCCAAAAACTTGGTGTGGCCTAAGGTGTGATAAAATAATGATATAAATAAGTGCAAATACACACCCTAAACTAACACTGTACTGCAAGTATTACAGGACGTATGCAAGTTTTAATGATAAGAAGATTCGTTCCTCAGGGACTAACGAAAGTTAGAGAGAACTTATGCAAATTATCAAGTGCAGATATTAAAGATAGAAAGATAATACGCAAGTAGAAAGAAGAGAAAGATATATATTTATTTGGTTTTCTAATAAATAAACTAAACTAATAAACTAAAGACAGAAAATAAATAACAGAAAAGAAAAGAAGATAGTATGAACGATATAACTTAGGTTTTACTAGTATGCACTAATCCTTCTAATTCTATCTATTAGATCTAATTTATAAGGGAGAATATTAGCTCTTGGTATACTTAGTCAGGATTCTAAATTCCACTACCTTAGACCTTGAGAGCGACTAAGGGGGCAACGGCACAACCAAGAAGTGATTTAAAATAGGGTTATCAAACGCCACTAAGGCCCTAAGCAAATACTGCAATCTTGGTGATATGGTGGTTAAAACAAACCTTAATGACTATCTAGTTAGAAGTATGTTTTGTCAGAACTGCTATCGACACTAGACGTTATGTGGTGGTTCAATAGTTAAACACCCTTACAAGGTGACCATCTAACTACTATTAAGGTAATCCTATACTCGTGCACTAGCAAGGAAAACAATCATTAAATCAAAACACATAATCAAATATAAGGGTAAGTAGCTAATATCAGATTAAAACATATAATTCCCAAAGAACTTAGATAGAAGAATTAGAATTCATAGATTATACATATGCAAAACCTAAGCTAAGAGAATTAGTTCATACAAAGAAAAGAAGAAGAAAGAATTACAAAATAAGAGGTTGAAGGAGACATAGTTGTTGCACAGCTCCCTCCAGACTTCTTCTCTTGTGTTGTAGCTTCCTCTTGGCCTTAGGGTCTGGCCAAGGATGATTTAAGAGTGTTAAGAGGCTGTATTTATAGGGTATAGGTTGACCTAATTCGTTTCTTGGAGATAACTTCAAGTAATGGGCTCCTGGCCCAACCCAAATTCGTAAGATAAACACTGCTGCGTTGTTTTGGTCATAACTTCTTTGTTATTGGTCGGATTTTGCTCCACAAGATACCAAAAGAATCGCAACAGAATTATCTAGGACCTTTAGAAGGAAATTACCAAATTCGGCCTATTTCTTAGGTAAAAACACCAATCTTTGGACGTGTACTGCAGAATCCCAGATTTAGGCAGCTTTTCCTTTTCCTATTTGAACTCAGTTTCCTTCTATCTCCAATTTCCATGCATATCTCCTTCCATATATTGTAGTCTTTGACTTGGACTCTAATTAATCTCCATAATTATCTTTAAAGCTTCACACTAAATAAACAATTAAACCCAATATGCTCTCAAAATAATAATTCTACAAATCAAGACCCAAAATAGGAAAGTGCACTAAATTAAGCTAAAATCAACCTATAAACTAATAAATAAGCCTAAAATGATGTCTCTGAAGTATATTTAACTATCACAAATGAGGAGACATCAATACAACATATCCAAAAATAAACAACCTACTAGGAGAAATTTGCATTTGGATTCTTCCCCCAAGCCTTCCAAGAACAAATCCGGATTTGCAAGTGTGAATCCTTCTCAACCGACCACCGGTCAACAAGGTAAGTCCGGTTTCTTAACCCGGTCTATGATTAAAAAAGTAGGTAGGACAAGTAGTGATAGTTACTCGACTTCTTCACCAGATGAATTCAAGAGAGAACATCGGAGGCAATTTTGTTGTCAAGTAAATCCATAAAATATAGATAGCTTTAAACTGGTTGAAGGTCAAGTAAATTTAATAAACGGGAGGGTGTTAAAGTTGGAGGCAATTTTAGAAAACGGAACTAAATCGTTAAACGAGGATATCCCAAAGTCCAAAGGTATTCAAGCGAGAAACATGCGACTTGAGAGTCAATTATGCGTGATAAACTATAGGATTGCCAACGTGGAGTCCACTTTATCAATGGTTGATGGACATGTTGCAAACACTCTTCCCAGATATAGAGAGTTCAAGTTTATCTAGTGGTGTTTGATGTTTGTTGGTTGTTAACTTTGATATTTGATGGTTGTTTATGGTGTTTATCTCTATTATAGTTTAATTACTTAACTTCAAATAATTACCATTATGATTTTATGTTAGAGGTTGTTGTTGGTGAAGTTTAGAGATTTGGTTACGTAATAAGAATTATGTTGTTGTCTAACTATTTCATGTACTGATGGAGTCGGAGTTATTTTGTTGTTATTTTATGTTAGACAATAATGAAGTTGTCTATCTAATGCGTATTGCATATTATTTGATGTTGTTTGTTGAAATTTGGATGTTTGAATGGGATGAAAATGTGTATTTGCACAACGAGTGTTTGAATAGGAGTGTACATTTCCACAAAAAGGCACTACTCCTTTTAAAAATATTCATTAGTCTACATTACCAATTCATAACACTAAACTTGCACAACAATGGCATGAAATATGGAAATGTCCATTGCCACTTAAAGTCACTATCAATTTTAAAAAAAAAATCATCACTCTACATACGACAAGTATTAACAATTCCTAACACTAAAAAAATAACAACCAAAAATCTTAACATCCCATAAAAATCAAAAATCATACACGAAACCTACAATATTCTTCCAACATGACATTAACCAACGTCACAAATAACAAACAAAAGGCATCCCATAATCAAACCTACATCATCATCCAACATGCATTACATTAAAAGAAGTCATACAAAGTACACCCTATCATTTACCTACAACTTCAATAAAATACCGCAACGAGTTATATAGGCTCCTAAACAAGTACTTGGTTAACTCAAATCTCTTGTTCACGGATTGTGAATTATTCCAAGCTCTTATTCCCCCCAGAACTTCATCATTTTGCAAACATGAATCGCACAATCGTTTGCTTGGCATTGGAGGGGATCCCACTTAGGGTAGTTGATTACCAACTCATTGACCCTCGACAGTGAGAAGTTTTCATCAATATGGTCAAGGAATAGTTGAAGTCTCGCGGTCTACCAAAAATAAAATGGAAAACACTATATTACATACAAACCAAACAAGTACAATGAGTTAAAGGTAATGCTTACCACTTCCCAATATTGACTAAGGTAACTAGGTGAGGGTGGTTTTATTCGAAGCATCGTGTCACAAATATAGGCATAATTGTCTTTGAAGCCCAATATGTATAACACCCAATGGTTTCCACCGCTATTGATATGTATAAATATCTACAATGTTCATGTTAACACATTTAAACTATGCTAGATAATATAAACAAAATCACTAAAGTTACAAAATTTCTTAACTTACCCGATGCAAATTTGAGAAGTCTCCGGTATATCGGTGTTCACCATAATATTGGTCGACCAGCCGGGGTATTTTTTTCATACCGGTCAACAAATGAGTCATCCCAATTAATAAAATTATATATTTGGTCTTATAAACTTCCAACTAATAGTAATGGGTAACCACTTACAACAAAATATGTGGGCATAAACCAATCACGACACTCGGGATCTACTACTTTGGTTTCCGCGCACAATCGTTCGGCACATAAGTAAATTACCTATTAAAGACATACCTAAATTAAGTATCATACTACAGAACAATTTCATTAGAAACCAATATACTCATGTCTGCGAAAACATATTCACCCGGTGTCAAAAGCTTGACCATCTCATACCAATTCAAGTTGAAGCTAGGGTATGATATAACGACCTCGCTGGAAAAAGAAAATTAAAATTCACTTAAACTTCAATAATAATTAACATAAATACAAAGTTTCAAGCTAAAAGGTTTTTACTTTGGGGATGATTTTTCGTCCATCAAATATATGTAAAGCAAATCGTCATCCATATCTAATTTATGGGCGTAATAGGTCCAACTATTACCGAGTATGTGCGTAACCCCAAACGGCGAAGGGATCGCCGACGTGGGGGGACCTACTCGGACCAGACAAACAAATAGTATCATGGGGAATTCCGCAAAGGACATTACCGGGTGATATATACATGTCGTGATCCATAGGAAATTTAGGGTTTATTGGCCTCCTGGATTGGAAGGTGGGAGTCCGGATTGGGCTGCCCATGGTAACATCTCTAGCTACCAATGACGATGCTTCGGACGCTAATCTCTTACCGCCACTTCATGTTTGCGTCTTTCCCTTCCTATCGGAGCGAATACTATCGTATATGTCTTGCATTAGCCCCCTCAACACCTCAAACTCACGCTATCCCATTGTATCTTTATCACGCCCACTGGAGCGTTTGCGATCCTTAGACGAACTCCTGTATTTTTCATTTGTAGACACCGGGCTTGTCTCCTCCGAATTATCAACATCATCGACCTCTCCTTGACCCTCAACCTTCAATTAAAAAAATATACATTTACAGAGTTCTTCACCACCCGTATCCTCCAACTTTTTTATCTTCTTCCCCGTGTTTTTGGTGTACCAGTTCCGAAAATATGGGAGTGTTAATGGAACTACTACAGGTTTATTAAACCGATGCACATGTTGTAGGAATAACACTTACCAAATCATATAACACAAACACATTAATATCTATGAAACAAAATGTAAAAGGTAGTTGAAAAAAATCGATAAATTTTACATGTAAGACTTATTAACATCCAATAAAGTTATTGGAGTGTACATTAGGGGTCGCCGTCTTGAATGACGTGATGCCTTCGACGATTTGATCATATATAAAATATGTCGAATTGTAGGTTAGAATCGAATCAACCTCCTTAACGACATAAAAATAAGACATGTATATACCATGGATGTTTGCGGAACACAAAAAATAACCTAGTACATACAACATATAATAAATCTTAAACAAATCTCCGTGGATTTGACAACTAGACAATCTTCTCTCTATTTCATCCATTTCAATGGATGCCTCTTTAATGAAGTGTCCGCGAGACTCTCCTCTAGTGCCCTTAATTTAGGACACGAACACCTTTAAGGGGGGTGGAGAGCCTCGTTTGGGTAACCCTAAAACCCTATGGACATCTACATAACTAAATCTAATCTTGTTCCCCATTAATTTAAACGGCCCCGTACTTGTATCATTAAAGTCAACCATAAATGGAATACATCGTGTTTTATAACATTTTTTGGGAAATTAAGTAAACTCCCAAAACCAATATCTTTCACATCTTGAACTTTCTTATCGTTGAGATGTTCAGTTAGGTGAGCCATCTTTCTTAACGAAACCTTGATAACGAGTTTCACCTACAATAAAAACTGAGATATCAATAACTAATTCTTTGACCATATAGTAATTAGTGAATTATATCCCATATATTTCATATCCAACTACTAAAACCTAAAACCGAATTACATTTATATTAATTATATTTTATTATCGAATGCAAAAATTGATGTCCAAAGTTGTTTTTTTGAGGAAAATACAATCTACATCCTACTTTTTCCAATCTTTATATAATACATCCTAATTACAAAATATTATTTTTTTAAAGCCACTTTCTAACTTTCTGGTTGGGGTTTCGACTTTTTTACCCCTGTTCGTGATGGGTACGGACCGCCGACGTCTTTTACATTCATTCCATTTTTATCTTGATAGGTACGGACCACGGTGTTTTTTACATCGTTTTTAAGTCTTATTACGTTAAGGCATTAGTCATAATTATACATTTCAACTGGAATAAGAGTACAGACCCATCTCGGTTATTAACTCGGTGGGTACGGACCCGTGGCGCAATAACATCAACAAAATTACTATTTGGGCCTGCACCAATAATGAACACGTTCAAAACCAAATCCAACTAATAGCCATCTTTACAAAACACATTATATTATTCACATCCCAACACTGTTATTGGGTTTGGCCCCTTCATGACAATCAAACAAAAAACACTTATTCACCAACGATCAGCTAAAAACAAATAATCAAGTGGAAATAGATGACTTATTACACAGATCTTTAACTCAAGGAATAGGAAACAAAAATCAAAACAAAAAAAACACTCAAACAAACTCTGCATAATCGTTGTTGGGAAAAGAAATGACAATTGCAACACAAATCGGAAAAGAAAAAAAACCATTTCAGAATTACAAGTCACTGGTCTGGACCCATCACGTGATGGGGCTTCATGGGTCTGGACCTATGGTGGTATTTTGCTTTGGCTGGACCCATCAGGCTTGAGATGGCGGTGGGTTATGGAACTCACGACGGTGGCAATTGGTAAGTAGAGGAGAGCGGCTTTAGTGGGGTAGAGTTTAAGATGGTGGTGAGTATATCTCATATGAGACCTGAGATTGAAGGTCAGTAAGGCCTTCAAGGCCTTCAATGGTCGAGAATGGAAATCTCAGGCGTCGGTTTCAGTTGGGCTTCATTGTCTTCTCAGATCTGGTAATCAACGGTGGAGATTAGAAACGTCGCTGGGTTTTCTTGTGCTGGAGAAGAGTGGCTTGGTGCGACGTTCGACTGTGGTAATGTTGAGAAAATGAGAGAGGCTCGCTGGAGATGACAGAGGAGAGCGGCTTAGTGCGACGTTCAAATGTGGTGGTGAACCCCATCGGTGGGTGGGTGGATGGTGATGGTGATGTTGATGAAGAGAGATCTTCAATGGTGGCATATTTATTGATCAGGGGAGCGGAGACAGCAAGAGGCAGGAGAGGTTGGTGGTGTGGGTTGTCCCGTTCGTAAGAGATAAGTTTGAGGGGAGGGTGGGTGAGTGATGATGGGGATACTGATGAAGAAGGGAGCGGCTACAGCAGGAGGCAGGAGGGGTAGGCGGGGTGGTTTGTTCCGTTCCTAAGAGAGAAGACAGAGAGAAAAGAGAAAAGAAAAAGAAGATGGTTTGGATTTTTATTCACGACATTAATAATGGGTTTGATGATCAAGATAGATTCTACACTATGATAAAAAAATAAAGAAAAGTAATTTGGGTTTTTTTCTGTTTTATAACTAGCCTAGTTACCGCTGGATATATAATATAATCACACATGGCAATAGGCCTAAAAAACTAATTAAACCTTTTTTTTAGTTGATGTGGTAATAGCTTTTTATTAGTTAATAGGAGGCTGATGAATGATAATGGTCTTGAGAACTTTCTTGGTTCCGATAATTGAACTCTTGAAATATGATATTGGAGAAAAGAGCACGAATGGTACAATCCTATCGGTTAGCTACGACGAATAAGACAAAGTAGGAAAGAGGGCCAACATTTTGGAAAAAGAAAATAATTTATCCCAATTAGCCCAAGTCATGGCCCAAAAGTTAGAAAACTCTCCAAAGCCCATCGATATAAATGATATATCATTTGGGTCTTTCCCAAGCCCAAACCAAGGTGGTCCAACACCCGATTATAAAAGCCCAATTTCAAATAACAAGAGCCCTCTTCCTAACGGGACAACCCATTTACTAAACACCCAAGTAAAAAACGCCCAAGTCCTTAACCCAACACCCACCTCACTCTATAATGACCCTAATCAAACCCCGATCTCTAACCTAATCCCAAATCACTTCTCTTCTACCCCGATCCCAATCATTAACCCTAACCTCCCCGCTGCATCTCCTCACACCACAACCACCACCCCACCACCTCCACCACTCAACCAATTTGAACATCAACCTTCCAATGATAACATTTCTCAAGCTAACCCTCTATCACCACCTGAAAACCCGAACCAAACAAACACTAAAATCAAAACATCACTCATTACAACTGAATACGAAAGTGAGGATGAAGAGATGTTCGATTCTAGAATATCTCTATCTAATAAAAGCAGAAGGCAAAAGGAAAAGAAGGCTTTCTCAGAAAAAAATAGGCGTATTAAGCTTTGGAATCAACGATCGACTAACAAAAACCAAGTAACAAATGGAGTAGATACTAGTAAGGAACCTGAAGGTACCTCTATCTCTCTCTTGAATGAAGATCAACCTGAAGAAGGTGAGGTTTGCGGGATTGACCGTAATCAATCCCACCAAGTACAATGATACACCTGAACTGGAACGTTCAGGGGATTGGCACACCCCTGACGGTCCAGACCCTCATAGATATCCGTAATATATATCACCCAGAGGTAATTTTTCTCTCTGAAACTAAAAATTCCTTCTCTGTTCTTAAAAAACTTGAAAAACCCCTTGGTATGTCCCTTATCACTACTGTTGAACCCGTAGGTTTAAGTGGGGGTTTGGCTATCTTTGCTATTAATAAAGACAATATTAAAATCCTTAGTAAATGTGAAAACTTTATCAACTGTGAATTTGAAAAATTAGATAGCACTAAGTTTGTCTCAACGTTTGTCTATGGCTCCCCTTTAGAAAATAATAAAGACCTATGCCTGGAAAGTATTAAACTATGTAAAGCTAATAATGACTTGGCTTGGAACCTTATTGGCGATTTCAACCTGATTAGAAATTCAGATGAAAAAATTGGAGGAAACATCTGTAACAAGAAAAATATGAAGAAATTCAACAATTTTATTAAAAACCTTGAACATATGCAATTAGACAATAAAGGTTGTGCCTTTACATGGTCTAATAGAAGAAACAAGGATAAACTTATTAAAATGTTACTGGACAGAAGTTTGAACAATAAAAATTGGTCAGACCTCTTCCCAAATGCTTGGGTCAATGCTTTACCAGCTGTAGGCTCTGACAATAGCCCCTTAATACTTTACCTTGAGGTAAACAATGATAAGAAATATAAAAGATTCTACTTTGAGAATTTTTGGGTAGAAGAAAAAGAATGTTTAAATATTATAGAAAATGTTTGGAACTCAAGAAATACCATTAATACTATATCTAAAGGTAATCTACTGACCAAGCTTAATATGTGCAAAAGAATCCTGATTGTCTGGAGTAAAAGAAAATTTAGAAATACTAAACAAAAAAATTGATCAGTATATGGAGAAATTGAAAGTGATTACCAATAGTAAATCTTTTAATGATACTGATAAAGATGAATACAATTTTATTGTAAAAGAAATTGAGACCCTTTGGAAAATAGAAGAAGAATTTTGGGCAGCTAGATCTAGAATAACTTGGTTAAAAAAAGGAGATAGGAATACATCTTTCTTTCATGCTGCTACTAAAGAAAGAAGATACTATAATAAGATTTCTACCATTATGAATGACTAGGGCATTTGGCTAAACAATCAAACTGAGGTTAATCAAAATATTCTTGATTACTTTAATAGTATCTATAATTCAGTGGGCCCTCGGAATTTTGACCCTATTTTAAAAACTATCCAACCTAAGGTTACTAAAGCTATGAATGAGATTCTTCTTAAGCCTATTATTATAAAAGAGGTTGAGTTGGCAGTCTCTGAACTAGGAGCCTTTAAGGCTCCAGGTCCAGATGGCTACCCTGGCTTATTTTATAAGAACTACTGGAGAATTATTAAATTGGATGTTATAAAAATCATTAACGATTTTTGGTATAATAATGGTAGCCTTGAATATCTTAATCATACGTTTATTTCACTCATTCCTAAAATACATAAGCCTGGAACTATAAAGCATTATAGGCCCATTAGTGTTTCTAATTTTATTTACAAAATAATTGCGAGGCTTTTAGTCAATAGACTACAACCCTTTATGAATACAATTGTAGGTGATACACAAACTGCCTTTATCCCAGGTAGAGGCATTCAAGAAAACACTTATATAACCCATGAAGTATGCACCTATTTAAAAGAAAAGAGAAACTCAAAAAACTATAGTATGATTATTAAAACTGATCTACAAAAAGCATATGAGTTTGTAGAATGGGATTTTGTACAAAAACTCATGGAAAAACTCGGTTTTGATCCAAATTGGATTAAAAAAATTATGAATTGTATAACCACTGTCTCATATTCAATTTTGATCAATGGGCAGCCTAATAAACTTAATAAACCCCAAAGGGGTTTAAGACAAGGGGACCCTTTGTCCCCTCTCATCTTTTGCCTTATTACGCAAACTTTAAATGATTTAATTCAAAATAAAGTTGAAAATGACCTACTTGATGGCATCAAAATCTCTAGAAATGGTCCCTCTTTAACTCATCTATTATTCGCTGATGACAGCGTATTTTTTCTCAAAGCAAATCACAAAGATACAAATAGCTTTAATGATATAATTACAAAATTTGGGTTCTCTACGGGACTCACATTAAATTTGAACAAATGTGGGGTGAAGTTTAGTGATAATACACCCCACTATATTCAACACATTTTTTCCTCCAGGGTAAATATGAATATTACTAATAATCTTGGCCCATATCTGGGCCTACCCACTGATTGGGGTAGGTCAAAAGTGAAAGAGCTAACCTGCCTTATTGAGAAAGCTATTAAAAAAACCCAAAACTGGAAAAATCTTTATCTCTCGGAAGCAGGAAAAGAAATCCTAATAAAATCAGTTTTACAAAGTATACCAAACTATTTTATGTCCTCTTTCTTGTTGCCAAAGAAAATATGTGATATGATTACAAAGGTAATTGCTAAGTTTTGGTGGGGAAATAAATCTAATAAGGGAATACATTGGACTAAGTGGCAAAATATAACCTATAGCAAATATAGTGGAGGTTTAGGTTTTAGAGACCTAAACACTATGAATGTGGCTTTACTTGCTAAACAAGCTTGGAACATACTTGATAAAAAAGATTCACTTCTTTATAAATTATTAAAAGAGAAATACTTTCCAAATAATCACTTTCTCCACGCAAAATTAGGTAGTAAATCCTCTTGGGGGTGGAGAAGTCTTTTAGTAGGAAGAGATGCAATAAAAACCCATTTAAAATGGAAAATTGGGGATGGTGAAAGTATAAATCCCCAAATTGATACTTGGCTCTCCTCGGAATTACATGTTCCAAAACCTAAGGATAACAATATTACTAAACTAAAAGAATTATTCTACCATGGGGAAAGAAGGTGGGATTTGGAGAAAGTTAAAAAGAATTTTAATACTTTGGATTATGAAATTATTAGAAAAACATTTATACCACTTGTTAAAAGTTGTGATAGATTAACTTGGACCCTTAGTCCTAATGGACTATTCTCGGTTAAGAAATGCTACCATTATTTAATAACTGAAAAAATTAAAGAAGATGAAATTAAGAAACCATCCAAGCCATCTACCTCACAAACTACTGACCCTATGGTTTGGAAAGCTATTTGGAATATGAAAACGCCCCCCAAAATTAAATTTTTTATCTGGAAAGCAGTAAAAAATGTGCTACCAACTTCGGAAAATCTCTTCTTAAGAAAATGCAGAGATACAAGTTTATGCAATATCTGTAATAAAAATGTTGAGAATGTGGAGCATATATTGTTTGACTGTGATTGGGCACGGGCCACGTGGCTAGCTTCACCTCTCTCGTTAAAAATCAGCAACCACTCCAAGAAATTGGATGTCTGGATGGCTGAGGTATTAAAGGATTTGAAAAAATCAAGTAGTAACTTTATATATCCTTTTGAGAGGATATGTATTCTAGCATGGCATATATGGAAGGATAGAAATGCCTGTATTTTTAATAATACAAAATTGGACCCTATGAATACTATAAGAAAAGCTGAGGTTACTTGGAAAGAACAGCTTGAATGCGCAGATAATAATATAAGCAAAGAAAATGTGTGGAAAAAACAAACGGAAAATAAGAACAAGGCTGAGAAAGGTAAAAAAACTCTTATGATGTTAATACTAAACTGAAGAGAATACAAACTCATCCCATTCAGGGGTGTAATATAACAGCTAACTCTCAATTACGAGATCAAATGATAGCTAGTAAATGGATACCTCCCTCTAAAAACTCTATAAAAATTAACTGTGATGCATCGTATACTAAAAATGGTTCCAATATTGCGTGTGTTGCCAGGGATTATAAAGGACAAGTGCTTCGATGTCAAGGATGGAGAATTCATGCTGATAATAGCTTGGAGGCTGAAGGTTTAGGAGTTCTAAAAGCCTGTCTTTGGGCTAAGGAGCTCAATAACTTCCACTGTATAGTGGAAAACGATAATCTCACCCTCATGGAGCCTTTAATTAGCAATTTTCCTTTCTCTTCTCCTTGTATTGCGAATTTAGTTAGAAGTATTTATTTTATTTCCGAATTATGTAATCCATCATTTTCTTTTGTTAAAAGAGATGGAAATAGATTAGCGGATTGGATTTGCAAAAATTTGCCTTTAGGTGAGTCTTATGACTTTTGTGCAAATCCCTTTCCAACTAGACTTGTTAAATTGTTAAGCCTTGATTTGTCCCCTATGGAGATAGGCTAACTCTATTTGTAACTATTGGTTTTTTAATATATAAGCGATTAGAAAAAAAAAAAAAACTCTTGAAATATTGGCAAAGTGAAATTACCGAGAATCGAATTATGGGTTTCGCTTACTTTTACCATTCTTTTCATGTTTGGTTTATATTTGTAATTTTTATTAAAAAATAGTATAAAAATGAAAAAAGAAACTCTAAAAAAAGTATTGGTACTTTTAAGTCAAACGTGTCACATCAAGCTTATACTTTTGTTTAATACGAAAGATACTTCAGAAAACCTATTCTATATAGATCACTATATTTGGATCAATATTTTAATATGTGGACCTTTTCCTTTTAACTTTTTTTTTTGGTCGTGATTCCTTTTTATTTGGTTTATTTTATGTTCAAAACATTTTTTATTGAATTTTTTTTATATCATGGGTGTCTAGGTTAATTTTCGCACACTACGACTAATCCTATAGGAAATATACATGTCTCTTCATGCATATTTACAGATTAATCAGAACTAGGTTATCCATATTCAAGGAAGAAATTCGAACTTTATACTTCTTGCTTTACCTCCTTTAAAAGCTCAAGAAATAACAAAAATGAAGAGATTCAAATTCTATACCTCTCTAAGCTAGTTCAATGGCTTTATTGAATCCTCTTTATATAGGACATGATGATACGCATTACCATTATTGATTGCCTTACGTCCTTACCTTATCATGAAAAATTACTTTCTTTTTATGTACAAGAATTATGCCAATTTTTCTTCCAACATTACTAAACAGAGATTTTTTTTACAAAAGAATAGTTTTTATATAATCTTATCATAAACTCTTTTTTCATAAAAAAACTTTGTTTAAATTATTAATAAAAACCAAGCTTGATAATTTAAATTATTAATTTCGACCATTATGTTTATTAATAAAATTAATTACTATGATTATAATTTGTTGTTTTAATTTTTTACCGTTGATATGATGTTTCCATCTTGTATCCAAGGATGCATTTGGGGAAAGGGTGTGGGGTGTCCCCCCTTTCGGACCCAAATGTAGGAAGATTTTGCTAATTTTTGTAAGGAGAAAAATAAGGAGACTAATGAGAGACGGGTTAGACTTGAGGGAAAAGAGAAAGATATTAAAGCCAATTTTAGATGGATTGGTACATTACTATATTGTATAGTGTACAGTTTCTCTTTTAATTTCAATATAAACGTTTACCCAACCAAAAAAGAAGTTAGCCCCCAAACCTAAATATGAACCCCTAAACCTATATATGAACCCATAAACCTAATATAAGGGCCCTTTACAGCCCCTCAAACTAGAAATTGACCCTAATTCTCTAGGATGAGGCTTTGAACTCCATTACTTGTTCGAACTTTTAGCCTCTACCTCTTAAATAAATATCTTATCTTCGTCTCTTCCTGCATATACAATATTGTTAAAATATGATGGTCCAACATTAGTCCACTGATTCGTCCCTGCATGTATACACAATATTATTGTAAATAAACCAAAATACCCTTTAATTGACGAATTTATAATATTTCTCCAGGAGAGTGGGGCTAAAAGTTAGAACAAGTAGTGGGTTTTGGATTATCATCTTTGAATTATTTTTAGTTTGAGGAGAGGCAATACTTCTTATTTTTAGGTTCAAGGGTTAATATTTAGATTTGGAGGCTATGTTTTAGACTTGTTGGCTAATATGTTTTTTACTAACATTTCGCTTCCTAAAAATATCGACCAAAAATCTTACTGCATCTTGTCGATCTCTTGTACCTAGGGCCGTAAACGAACAAACTCGAACATACTTGTATTTTAATGGTAAAAAATTAAACAACAAATTATAATCATATTAATTCATTTTATTAATAAACATAATGGTTTTAACATTTATAATTAGAATTATTAAGATAGGTTATTATTAATAATTTAAAAAAATTGATTCTTTAATAAAAAATGTTTATGATAAGATTATATAAAAACTATTCTTTTATTTTGGAATGAAAAATTGGCATATTCTTGTATATAAAAAAAAGTAATTTGTCATGATAAGGTAAGGTCATACATATCATCATGTACTATATCAGGATGGCTAACGGTCTATTTCGAAATGGTTCGGTTCTTAGCGGATTTGGGCCTTACCGGTCTGGTCTAACGGTTCTCTCATTTCTGGACCAGTTCGGTCTGGTTCCAAGATAGCTAAACTATGAGTACGAACTGATAAGGAGAACCGGGTTAACTAGTCCCGGTTCTTAACTGTTTTTTAAGTTGGTTTATAGTTTGTTTTTTTTAATTTATTTAATACAACTATTTACATGCTTATAAATTATAAAGAAATATATTTGTACCTAGTTTTGATTTTTGTACATAGTTTTATTTTTATACTTTGTTTTTCATTTGTACACTTATAAAAAAACATTATATAATTATAAATAAGTAGATTATACAATATTTTAAATTTTTAAAACTTATTTATTTGAATTTTAAATCATAGTCTTCATTTAAATAGTTGTTTACTTTGTAATCTAATATTTGAGGTTTAAAAACAGAAACAAGCCAAACCATAAAAGTAAAATACAAAAATAGAAATTTTGACAAGTAAAAAGATTATTACAACCCATTTTAAAGAATTGAAATAAATAGACAAATATAACAATTGAAATAAATAAATTACTAACTTTTGAGCTTATAATATCTCAACACAGTTATAACATGACTCGTACTTGCCACCTGAAAAGCTCAGAGTCAATTAGCCAATGTACAAATTAAGTTCATCTTTTTCATTCCTTTGCAAAAAACAAGTTAACCCATTCCTTTACACTTTTATTTAACAAAAGAAACCCCACATAATTTAACAAATCAGAATATTAAGCCCTAAATTTTTTTTTCTAAAATTTCAAATATAACACCTTGGCGATTAAATGTTACTTTGCAAATTATAAAACTTACAATTTAAATAATAATGCAATGTCATCATAAAACTACCTAAGGGCATTTTGGACCCAAAAAAACATCTCTTAAAAGTTTAGGGTCCATTTCGTAAATTTTCAGAATTATAATCATTATTTCAAACACATAAAGAAGATGTTTTAAATGGTTTTGGTCCAATTGAACCATTTTAGAAAAATTTGGGGCAAATTTATAAAGATAATTTCTTCTATAAAGGTTTTTTCATCAATTTTGTATTAAATAGGGGCTGATTTGCATTTTCCAAAACTCTAAACCCGTCAATTCTAAAAATCCCGTCAATTCAAAACACATTTCAACTACTTAATCTTACCAACTTCAGTTAGCAAATGAATAGAACATAGGGACCTTACTTCGCAATTTTCAATACTTTCAATTACAACCTGTAATTCACACATTTTAGCCAAGATATGAAGCAATATAGCACAATAACAGGCTATTTCATAGCATTTTAACAAAAAAAGAAGACTTTCCATATCAATTTTGAAATAATTCAACTAAATTAGGCACCATTTATAACAATTTTACCTAAAAATATGGAGTTTCCATATACTTTTCAGAAAACACAGGGCCTAAAAGTGTAATTTTTTAGAATAAGTCAACTAAATTAGGAACCATTTATAACAATTTTACCCAAAAAATGGACTTTCCATATATTTTTCAGAAAACACGAGGCCTGAAAGTGCAATTTTTGAAAATAAGTTGTAGAACTTTAAACAACTTCACCCAAAACAGGACATCAAAAAACCTCAAACACATATCATATATCATATAACGCAGGGTAACAAGAGAATTGCTATATATCACCCCTATTTGCTTCACCCTTATTTCACCTCCTATGTGTCACCCTATGTGGCATTAAACAAAAGAGAGAGAAAATAATTAATTTGGAGAGAGAAACGATCTTATTGGTTTTTAAAACCTCCACGTAGGAGGTGATATAAAGGTGAAGGCAAAAAGGGTGATATATATCTTTACTCGGGTAACAAATTGCAAAACAAATTGATTTCTAAAACCAGGAGTAACAAATTGCAGAGCATCCAAAAAACCTCAAACACATATCATATAACGCAGGGTTCAAAGCCTTATACTTACCAAAGTAGACAATAAATAAACCATCAACAAGAAAAACCAATCTTCATCAACAATACACGCTTTCAACATGCCAAGAAAGAAAACAAACAAAAATTAGAAAACGAGTAAATATAAACCTTAATTTCATTACTTACATTAGTATTTTCAAATTGAATATTAAAAGAATGAACAATTCCATAAACCCTCACGAAAACAGAAAAACAAATCTCATTAAGATGCCAGAAATATTGAAAAATCGAAGATAAAAGAATTAGACAAACTACCATAGCCATGTATTAGACAAACCACCCATCACCACCACCATAACCATGCGTTATACAAACCAAACCACCACCAAAGCGCCACCGAATAATCAAGCCACCAACACTAAACCAAGCCACCACCAATTAATTTCTCCATGGCTAAGATAAGAGGCGTATAATTGATGGGAATGTGGGTTTGGTGAAATGAATTAATGCGGAGGAGGGATTGAGAGGGTGGAGTAAATGGGGTCGGTGGGGTTGGGGTTCTCATGATTACGCGTGTGGATGGGGTGAAGTGAATGGGGCGGTGGGATGGATTTTATTATATATTGATTTAATTAAAAAAAACCTTATCGGTCTGGTCCATTCCAGACCAGTTCTAAAGGTTGTTTTTTTAAGAAGAACCGGACCGCTGGAGAGTTTAAAGGTTCGAAGCGGTTTGGATCCTCCCATTGCACCGGTTCTGTCCCGGTTCCAGAATCGGCCGATTCGGTCCGGTCCGGCAGACCAGTGAACCGAAACCGTTAGCCACCTTGAGTACTATATAAAGAAGATTCAATAAAAAAAGTTTCGAACAAAAAATAAAACCAAATAAAAAGTAATCACGACCAAAAAAATCAAGAGGAAACTACAAATAGTAGCCCAAATCCCTACTTCATTATTTTTAAGGCCTAACTAGATTTTTGTTCTATTTAAAGCCTAGTTTCTTTTTTCTGGTTACATGTTTTCCAATTTTACCCTTTTCTATTTTTTTTATTGCAATAATTCGTTTTTATATTTTTTTTGTTCTTTCCATTAAACGGATAGGTCTGTACCAATGGGTACGGACCTATATTGGTTTTTCGTTTTTTAAAGTTGTGTGATTTTTTTTTATAAAGTCGAAATACACTAAGGGTTGTACCCAAATCCCAAATCCCGTTTTTTGTATATATTTCCATGTCAATTGTGTCACTCGTGTCAAATTATATACCCTAGGGGTTGTACCCAAGCTTTTTTTGTCTAAATGTATGTCCAATGAAGTCTGTATACCCTAGGGCCTATACCCTTTAATCCCATAGGAACTAAAAGAACAACATCAATTTAATTATAAGAGAGGCTGGACCCAAGGGGTAGTTGTATTAAAACACCAATTTGAATACTTGTTGGACCCAATTAGCTGGCCCAAGGGACTGGAACCAAGGGGCTACAACATAAGATCTGTAATTAAACAAACGGACTAAAACAAATGAACGTTTTTTTTTGTTCAAAAAAAAGAAAAGGAAAAGGGTTGTACAACAAAAAGCAAGCCCAACAAGGGCTAAAGCCCATAATAATCTGGACCTAACAACTCACAACTCGCAAGAACTTAAAAAAAGAAAAATAAGGGTCTTCCAAACGGGTCTGGACAAACGGTGGTGGTGTCGCCTAGGGTGTGATAAAAATCAGATAAATATAAGTCAAGAAAACTACGCACTCTCACCCTAGACAGGAACAGTACTGCAAGTATTACAGGACGTACGCAAGTTTTAGTTAGTAAGTTGAGTTCGTTCTCAGGGACTTAAGTGTGTTAATCACGTGGGTAGGAATAACGAGTAAGAAATAATTAATTAAAAGACAATAAATTAAAGAGAGATTAAATTTGAAATTAATTAAACTAATAAAATAAAAGACAGTAAATAAAATACGAAGAATATGAGATGAGAGGTATAGCTTAGGTTTTGCTAGTATGCACTAATCCTTCTAATTATTTCTATTAGATCTAGTTAATAAGGGAGAATATTAACTCTTGTATACTTAGTTAGGATTCTAAATTCCCATTCCTTAGACCTTGAGAGCGACTAAGGGGGCTACGGCACAACCAAGAAGCTGTTTCAAATAGGGTTATCAAATGCTACTAAGGCCCCAAGCAAACAATTTATTCAATTGGTGATATGGTGATTAAATCATACCCTAATGACTATCTAGTTAGAATTAGTTTTGTCAGGACTAATATCGACACTAGACGTTATGTGGTGTTTCAATAATTAGACACCCAGTTAAGGTGATCATCTAACTACTATTAAGGAAACCCTATACTCGTGCACTAGCAAGGAAAACAGTCATTAAATCAAAACACATAAACAAATATAAGAGTAAACAGCTAATATCAATTTAAAACATATAATTCCCAAAGAAACTTATATAGAAGAATTAGAATTCATAGTTTATACATGATGCAAAACCCAAGCTATGGGGAGTTTAGTTCATACCTGATGGAAATAAACTAAAAGAAATTACAATAGACATCATCTTGCTCTCTACAATAAACTGGAAGAATAAAACCTTAAGGACTAATTACTATGAGGCAAGGATGATTTACAAGTGATATAAGGGTGTATTTATAGGTGTTTAGAAGACCTAATTTGTTTTCTTGAGGGAGAAGCAAAGTAGTGGACTCCAAGCCCAACTCAAATTCGTATGGAAATAAAGATAAATTCTGCTGACTTGTTTTGAGCATATCTTCTTCGTTATTGGTCGGTTTTTGCTCCACAATATACCAAAAGAATCCTCACCGAATTATCTACGTCCCTATGAAAGGAATTTACCAAAATCGGCTTGCTTTTGGAGTTATCACCACTTCTTTAGGCGTTGCTGCAGAAATTCAGATTTAGGCAACTTTTCCTTTTCCATATTTTTAGCTTTTGTTTCCTTATCTCCAATTACCATGCTAATCTCTTTCCATATCTTGTAGTCTTTGACTTGGACTCTTATTAATCTCCATAATTATCTTTAAAGCTTCACACTAAATAAACAATTAAATCCAATATGCTCTAAAAATATTATTTTACTAAATCAAGACTCAAACTAGGAAAGTGCACTATTTCTCAAGAAAATCGACTATTATGACTTCTAAATCACTAAAAATGATGTCCCATCCTAATATAAATCTATCACAAATGAGGAGACATCAGGTGGTGTTGGTGCTGGACCTTCGATCTGAGAGTCTTGTGGCGAAACAGATCTGAACGGTGAAAAGGTAATAGGCAGTAGAGGTCACGTGAAGGTGAGGAGGTGGTGGGACGAATGGATCCGGTGGTGGAGTGTGGTGGAGCAATGCTTACCTGTAGACACACGATTGAGCGTGGTGGAGCGATGCTTACCTACATATCTCGAATGGCGGAGCAGACTGAGTGATTAGGGTCATGTGCAGCAGATCCGGCGAGGCGAAGTCTCCAGTGCGCAAGGGCGGAGTGATGGTGGTTGATCTTGCTCGTCACAACGGAAATAGAGTGGCGGTGGTCTTCCCCAGCGGATCGCAACACGAACGGAGGAAAGGCTTCAATGGTGGTGGTGGTCTTCTCTGCCAGGAAACGGAGGGAAGAGGGCGGCGATGGTGGGAAGGTTGGAAGGTTGGAAGGTGGCGCAATGGTGGGAAGGTGGCACAGTGGTGGGAAGGTGGGAAGAGGGCAGGCATATCTGAGAGAGAATGTACATAAAGAGAAGAGGAAAGGTGAATGGGGTTCGGTGGAATAAGCTATATGGTGTTTTTGTTTTGCTATTTTGTTATTCAGTGTGGAGAGAGGGGTATTTTGGGGTTTTCCCTCTATAGTAGTTAGGTTGTAATGGGGAATTTGGGTTTTTTTAGTCAAAGCATCTTATATAAAGAAGAAATAAAAGGTTACAGAGAACCTCTGTTTGACCAACCAAACCCGGAAGTAAAAACACAACGAAAAACTAAAACAGGAAACAAACAACAAGAACAAAAGAGGGTGCGAGGTAAACTCAGACATCAAATGAACCAGAAACAAATGTGCCACCGAAGTAGCAGGCGGGGACCACTGAGGGTCAAGGGACCATGACCAAGAAGAAGGATAATCTCAAGCCTCGAGACGAGGGGGAGACGATCGACTACCATTTCAATGATAAACGGGATAGGCAACTCAATGGCCGAGGCTACAACTGCGGTGCCGAAGATCTTGGTAGTTCTCTGATCAAAAGATATATCACTAGCCCAAGTGATAAAAACGGAACTCGAGACTGGACGGAACGAAATAGTAACCACGCCCCCAAAAGAAAAACACAGAACCTGCTTCTCCAGCCAAACCAAACAACCACAAGCCAAAGCAGTCAAACAAAGAAAATCCGAGCATAATCGACTCCAAATGAACGGCAAACACTCAAAGTTTCTTAAGTCGGTATCAACTGAATGAAAAATTGTGGCTAAAGATAAATCACCACCTGCGAATGTAGGGGATCGACAGGAGCTGTAGGAACAATACACGCAACGAAAAACCACCTCTTATGCCAAACAAACCAAGGACAAGTCAAACTAACCGGACAGTAAGGTCTCGAACAGAACAAGTAACGGGTGAACGGCAAACACCCGGAACTCCAATAGTCGAAACCCAGTGAACAAGTTACAATAACCTCGAGTGCATCACCACAAGCCCTTAGAGAAAAGTAACAAAAGACGAGGCTAACAAAAGCTACCCACAAACACACCTCCACCAAAATAGTACCCTGCCAACCCACCTCAACAACCTCCGCGAATGAAGAACCCAAAAACTTCGCCACAACAGCACACCAGAAAATAAAGGACAAGGAAAAGAAAAAGCCACCCTTACCATTATCACAGTGAGGCAGATCCAGCAACAAATAAATGTAGTTCTCCAGCAATGCAAGTAAGAAACCCAAGACCAAGCTTTAACTGTCATGCTAAAATTGGTTTTGCTTGAACCGTAACTCCAAGCGGATGAAATTGATTAAATGGTGATGCCAAACAGTCCGGAAGAAGACACATGACTAGAAAAGGGAGACGCGGTAGAGGAGATTTTCTTTAGTAACAGGCTTGAAGGAAGAATGACCATTGGGCCTGATTGTGGGCCAGATCTGGAAGACCCGCTTGAAAAATGAAAGAGATTCTTGAACACAGGCGGGCCGCGTTGAAGGGAGAAAAAGAGATTGTCACTGCCAAAGGAAGAACACGGATCGTTAACAATGAAAATTAATTTTGACAGAAGTATTTTGGCGGCATGAAAGGGAAACCAACAGTAGAGGAAGAGAGAGGGAACAAGAAAAGAAAAAAGGAGACAAAGGAAAGGAAGGGGGGGGGGGTCGCCATCACCAGTAAAAAGGCCACCGGTGACAGGAGTCGGCTAGGGTTTAGTGTCTGTGTAAAAATTGAGAGAGTATTTTTTGCCTGATGTAAAAATAGGGTTTATGTTAAAGTTGTGAAAGTATAAGAATATTGGCAGAAATGCTTTAATTGGGGATTTTGGTTTATAGATTGTTAAGTCACATGCGTGGGGCTGTATTTTTTATAGTAGAGAAGAAATAAGTCAAAAGGAAAAGGGCCCGTATTAATTTACTAATAAACCATTGTACTCGTGTAGTGTAGATTTATCTACACTATATATATACACGCCTCGTAGTAGGTTAAGAACAGAGTATAATTCTTTCCAACACAACTATTTCTTTTTCTTTATCATCGTCAATTTTCTAGAAATGAGTGAATCCAAAGTTAATATACCACCCACTGTATCAAACGAAATGAATGAACTGACCAAGATCTATATACCACGCACGGTGTCAAACAAAATGAGTGAGGTAATTGATATACCAACCCGTTTGTCAAACGAAGGAGAGGGAGAAGATGCGACTAATATTGAAGCTCCATTTATGGCTGATCAAGATGAGATCTCCGACGCTGCCGTTAACAACATTAATCGACATGTTCCATTTATTAAACATAAATGGATCGCACTTATGTCAACTTTTCTCTGTACAGCGGCAATAGAGAAACTCAATGATACATCACCACTATACAACCTATTCTATCTTATGCTACTCATCGCTGGTGCAATTATCTTTTTGGCATATAACCTCTCATCAATTTATCCATATATATCTTCCTATTTAGAGAAAGGTGGATATTTTTTGTGTTTTGCAGCATTTTTTATAGCCATGACGCATTCTTTTCCAGCAGCTTGGAGAATTGTATGTGGTGTTGTTTATGCGTTTGTGTTTTTATTTGTGATCATCATCGAATTCCGTCATCATCGTCATCGTTAATCACATCGAAACACCCTCCTAAGTCATTCAGAATTTCTCACTACTACGAATTCTATCATTACCTTAAATGTTGTGCTATGAGAGTGGGTGACTTCAACGTTCGTGGTAATGTTCGAATTCCTTGTCCCCTTTATATTTTGTTCCAAGGTCATTTTGATAAACAACTTTTTCGTGTTTCTTTACTTTATTTAGTTATTTATTTATTATTTATTTTGAACACAGATTTGTTTTTTTTTTTTTTTTTTTTTTGTCTGAACACAGATTTGTTCAAAAGAGTTGTGGTAAGTTTTTAGAGTTGTAATTCTTGAAATTTTTATATATATAAAAAGTGTTATGAAATTTAATTTCATCCTCCTGAATACACACTCAAGAAGAAGAGAAGTTCAAGAAGACAAGTTATTTGGAAGAAAGTTATATTTTCCCATAAATAGAAGTGTACTATATATTGTATTATTTATCTCAATATTATTATCAGTAAAAGTAATCATCTTCTCTTTTTTGGGTCTCTTACTTAATAAAAAGTATAAATAATTTTTGAAAGTATATGCTAAAATCCTAATTAAAACCTCGCCGTGAATATAACTACGTCCATGCGAAGAACCACCCCTCCCTCCAGCAGCTTGAAGCGAAAAGCTTGGCCAGGCGAAGAACCACCCCTCCCTCCAGCTTGGAAGCGAAAAGCTTGGCTCACAGAGCTGGATTCGATCTGCTCCAGACCAGATCGCCTTCTTCACAGAGGAGATGGCCTCGAGAGTTTCGAGGTTGCAGCAGCGGAGATGAAGCTTCTCCGGCGACTTTCGAGCTTTCTTCTCCGGCTGTTCGAGATGTTGCAGAGAGCAGAAGCGCTGAGAAGAATGGTGTGAAATCAAGATCTGTTCGGCTCCCGTACGGATCTCTTCTAGATCTGCTGGCCTGAGTAGATCTAAACTCAGCAACTCGGACGTTATGGTTATGATCCTACGGCATTTCGTGAAGTTATGGCTCGAAAGAACTGGAGCTCCGTTTTCCGTCGTGAGCAGCTGTCCAGCCGTGAGAAAAACGCCGCCGCCGTGAGAAAAAGCTGTCCAGCTTCGTGAGGAAGCTCCAGCTAGAGTTCCTGAGCAGCTGTCATTTTTTTGGGTTTCTTTTTTCTTCCTAGCAGCTGTTATCTTCCTGAGAAGTTATGGTTATCCCTTAACCTTGTACAGTACAGATCAGCTTTTTTTTCTTTTTTCTTTTTTCTTTTTTCATTTTTAGTTTTCTTGTTGAGTATTGTAATAGGGATTTTTCTTTAATGCAATAATCAGACAACATTGCCGACTCATAAAGGAGATTTCTTCCATAAAACCATAAAACCGTTGTAGGTACAACGGAATGATAAAGCGCCACGTGGCGCTCAGATGATGACGTGGCGCCATCTGGTTCGTCCGCCATTTTATTAGTTTTTAATGATTTTGCAAATTGACCCTATTACCCTTCTGCAGGTAATCATTATGTGTCGTCACATCGGTGAATAGTTTTTTTTTTTTTTTCGTTTTTTTTTTTCGAATATTATTTTAATGTATATTTCGTTCCCAGTTATATTTATTTTGGCGGCGTTAGTGTAATTTTTTGTTTCGTAAAAGACGGCGCTTGTTATTTTTTGTTCCGTAGTCAACGGTTTCAGATTGTCAACACTAAATTACCTCATACACGTGTCACGTTCTCGGTGGTCCATTATTATATTATTATGTCCCGTCGAAGCAAGTGGATCAGCATTTATTGATGTAAAGCCTAGTGTATTTATATGTTCGTATAATGTGGGGATTATGTGTATATTTTCGTTCCAGTGTAGACGTTAATATTCGTTTTGTCGTTTTGTGATGTTTATTCTTTTGAACACGTGACAATCCTAGGGAATTTTGAAATTCATGATTTTGGTGAATTATTTTTTAGTTAGTGGTGATTATTTCTTGTATTTAGATGTTAATCGGATTGGATTAAACCAAGTAGGTGCTAAATAAAGTCATTAATTGTGACGGGATAGGTGGTTGAGTTTGGTTTGGTAGCAAATTTATTGGGCCTTTAATGACTTTCCAACCACCTACGAGTTGTCGGTATTAATGCTATTTGTAGGAAGTTTGCCTATAAAAGGAAGAGTTGGGAGGAAGCATGAATAATCATCCATAGTTGTTTTATCATTTGTAGTGTGTAGTGTATCGGTTGAGGAAACATCTAGAGGAATGTCTTCAAATGGTTAGTTCTTGATTCTAATGTAGTAGTTAGTATTTTTTTATTAGGGTTGTCGCTATATTTTAATTATTGTGTTACGAAAATACTAAATGTGTCGTTGATAGATAATATTGATGTGTCAAACTAGGTAGGAACAAACTTAACACCCTAATTGTTGGTTTATACCCTTAACCCCTTAAATGTATTTTTTGTTAGTTTTTGAAGATTTATATTAGTATATTATTAAATTTATTTATTATGGATGAGATTTATTATTTTGTTTAAAGTTTTCGGAAAAAAAAATTGTTTGATAAACATTTGCTATTTATTTATTAATTTGTTGTAAAATTCTAAGAAGATGTTTAAATGTAATGTTCTTATGTCCGGTAAAAAAATTCATTTGCTCTTTATTTTACACGACTAATTTAGTTTTTTAAATAAATTTCGTAATTTTATTTTGTTTAATATATTTTCATTACACTTTTATTTATGATAGAATTAAATTTATTAATGCATAGTTGACAATTATATCTTTTTGGATTATTGGTGTGTATTTAATTAATTTGTAGGTGATATTGTGGAAAAAAAATCCAAAGACCCATCTACATCAAGCTTTAAGAATACATTAGGTTTTTTTTTATCTTAGATACAAAACTTCAATATTTCCTATTGTTTAATTATATACTATATATAATTTCACGGCTAATATTTTTTTTGTAATTTAATTAAACAACTTTAATATATTATAATTTTTATGTATTCAAAATCTATACTATTTTTGTATACAAGGTAGATATAAATTCTGAACTCTACTAGTTGATACCTAATTCAATGAATACTCGTAGACCTTGTAGGAAGTTGTTCCGTAAACGTTGGTGCCAAACCGATCGAAGATGATGTTGTGACATCGTTGACCCTTTTTGATGTGATGAAGCTGAGGTTTGCTAGCGAGGAGGAAGCGTATATGTTCTACAACACTTATGGCCGTGCAATTGGTTTTAGCGTTCGTAAGGATCGGGTCTATAAAGCGGCGGGTAGTGGTGGTGAAATTGTTGGTAGGTTGTTTCTTTGTTCTTGTGCAGGAGTTCGTCAGAAACAGTACATTGAAATGAAAGATAGAGTTCGAGGTCACAGAGCAGACACAAGGTGTAATTGTAAGGCACATCTACGTATTAAATTCGAGAAAAACCTTGAATGCTTCGCAGTGACTCGAGCCGTCTTAGAGCACAATCACGTTTTGGCTCCTCCCGCTTCCGCACACTTTCTGAGGTCCCACAGGCGTATAGACGAAGGGCATCTCCATCAAGCAATATCTTTGAGAGACTCAGGTATACCAACAACAAAGATAATGGACTTGTTTGTTAGAGAGGCTGGTTCATACCAGAGCGTTGGTTTTGTGAGGAAAGACTTGTACAACGTTCTCGGTCGTTTAAGGTCGGAGGAGATTATTGAGGGGGATGTTAATGTGACACTCGCCTACTTAGAAGGTAGGTGTGAGACAGATCCCTTGTTTGTTTTTAAATACACGTTGGACGAAGAGAAACGTTTGGAGAAGTTGTTTTTTTGCGATGGTAGATCGAGGAGAGAGTTTGCGATTTACGGGGATGTCCTCGTATTTGACGCCACATACAAAACCAATGCCTACGGTTTCCCGCTTGTTGTGCTAGCAGGGGTCAACAACCACCGTAAGACTTGTATATTCGGTATTGCGTTGATTAAGTATGAAACAACGGAATCGTATGTGTGGGTACTGGAAACGTTAACTGCGGCAATGAATGGGAAGAAACCTAGATCGGTTGTTACGGACGGTGATAGATCAATGGCATCAGCGATCGAGATCGTATACCCTGGGGTAGGACACCGTTTATGCTCTTGGCATTTGAGTCGCAACGCTGTGACCAACGTGAAAGTAGAAGGATTTGGTAGCATTTTTAAGAAGGTCATGCGGCTTCCGGTTAGCGTTGATTTGTTTGAAGAAGCGTGGTGGAAGATGGTGGGAGACCATGACCTATGGGAGGACAAATGGATACGTGAGACGTACCAGAAGCGAGCTATGTGGGCGGAGGCTTATCTGAGGGGTAGTTTTTTTGGTTTCGTGAAGTCAACGCAGCGTTGCGAAGGTATGAATTCCTACGTTAATAGGTTCCTGAACAGGGGTGTCAAGTTGATTGGATTTGTCAAAGCGTTTTTGAACGGCATGATAACAATTAGGGACAACTCAAGTAAAGAAGAGTATCTCACGAACCAGACGAGTCCTATAACTACGACGCTCTTGCACGATATTGAGTTAAGGGCCGGCAAACAATTCACATGTGCCCTTTTCATGAAGGTTAGGAAGGAAATTGTCCAACAAGGCGATATAACTCATGAATCAGTGTCACAGACATATGGATCTCGCACTTTCGTTGTTAAGTCATACCAATACCCAACGTTGATCAGGAAAGTATGTATTTCTAGCGATGGATCGACGTTGAGGCTAAATTGCACTTGCTTACTTTATGAATCACATGGAATACCATGCAGGCATATGTTTTACGTGATGAAATTTGAGGGGATGCGACAGATTCCAGATAGTTGTGTATTGTTTAGATGGTCCCCTGGTAGTAGTATTAACATTAGGGATAAAAATTTGGCCGATTTAAGTCAATCTGACAAGGAGATTGGACGTATGGGATACCTGAATGCGAAATGGAAAGACATGCGATACCATGCGGCGCGCAGTGACAGGGGATATAACGATACACTAGAAGCCATCACTAATGTGGTTGCCCGGACAAGCAACTTTCCAAACGCGGATGGTACGCTTCTCGAGAAGCCCTCTCAACCTATAAGGAAAATAGCGGAAGATCCTGTTCTAGCACGTCCGAAAGGAACCACCACTGCTCAACCGCGTAGATGTGGTCTATGTAGACTCCCTGGACACCAGAAGAATACATGCCCCAAAAGAGGTGGGCGTCTACGCGACGAGGAATTAGACGACGAAGGTTCGCCTAGTGAATCTGTTCCTGAATTCGCTTCCCAGTTTATGTATTATTAGCTAATTGTTAAGTAATTTGATTGGTATTTTGCTTAAAAATATGAAATATATTAAATTTTTATCTATTTGTGTTCCTTTTTATTAAATTTAATATATTTCTTATTTTATCAACTTTTTATCTATTTGTGTTCCTTTAAACATAACTAGTGGTTAGTAAGGTTTCCATGCAACTTGGGTTGACTTTTGGTCAACTTAGGGTTCATTTATCAACTTTTTATCTATTTGTGTTCCTTTAAACATAACTAGTGGTTAGTAAGGTTTCCATGCAACTTGGGTTGACTTTTGGTCAACTTAGGGATCATTTATCAACTTTTTATCTATTTGTGTTCCTTTAAACATAACTAGTGGTTAGTAAGGTTTCCATGCAACTTGGGTTGACTTTTGGTCAACTTAGGGTTCATTTATCAACTTTTTATCTATTTGTGTTCCTTTAAACATAACTAGTGGTTAGTAAGGTTTCCATGCAACTTGGGTTGACTTTTGGTCAACTTAGGGATCACTTATCAACTTTTTATCTATTTGTGTTCCTTTAAACATAACTAGTGGTTAGTAAGGTTTCCATGCAACTTGGGTTGACTTTTGGTCAACTTAGGGATCATTTATCAACTTTTTATCTATTTGTGTTCCTTTAAACATAACTAGTGGTTAGTAAGGTTTCCATGCAACTTGGGTTGACTTTTGGTCAACTTAGGGATCACTTATCAACTTTTTATCTATTTGTGTTCCTTTAAACATAACTAGTGGTTAGTAAGGTTTCCATGCAACTTGGGTTGACTTTTGGTCAACTTAGGGATCATTTATCAACTTTTTATCTATTTGTGTTCCTTTAAACATAACTAGTGGTTAGTAAGGTTTCCATGCAACTTGGGTTGACTTTTGGTCAACTTAGGGTTCATTTATCAACTTTTTATCTATTTGTGTTCCTTTAAACATAACTAGTGGTTAGTAAGGTTTCCATGCAACTTGGGTTGACTTTTGGTCAACTTAGGGATCACTTATCAACTTTTTATCTATTTGTGTTCCTTTAAACATAACTAGTGGTTAGTAAGGTTTCCATGCAACTTGGGTTGACTTTTGGTCAACTTAGGGATCACTTATCAACTTTTTATCTATTTGTGTTCCTTTAAACATAACTAGTGGTTAGTAAGGTTTCCATGCAACTTGGGTTGACTTTTGGTCAACTTAGGGATCACTTATCAACTTTTTATCTATTTGTGTTCCTTTAAACATAACTAGTGGTTAGTAAGGTTTCCATGCAACTTGGGTTGACTTTTGGTCAACTTTTGGTCAACATGGGTTCCAATTGTCAACTTTTTATCTATTTGTGTTCCTCTAAACATAACTAGTGGTTAGTAAGGAAAAACATTATACATAAGTAACCAAAGTATTAGTAACATCGTAACACACCTAATATTACCCCTACAATTCAGAAATTTCTCAACTAGAAATCTTAATCTACTAGTGCAATAAGTAAGAATTACAAACTACCACGCTAGACACAGTGTCACAAACTTATGTTTAAATTTTCCTAACTAATAGGTTTTATAGTGCCGGTTTGCTCACCGGAAGCAAGCTCTCCTTGAAATGCTTGATATGAGTAAAGTATATTTGTCTCCTTCGCGTCTCTCCTGAAGCTACGTTGAATGTTACCAACTCCTCCTCGTAGCGATTATCGTTTGACCTATTCTCACTTCCACAGAATATCACGTCCTCTGGACAATACAAGTAACATCTTATATTTGGTGAAAGATCCACTCGTGTTTGTATTGCCCATGAAGCCTCTACACCATATTGATTCATTACCCATACGTCCACAGACCAACCTAGTTCTCCTGTTAACGCGTTGGATACTCTAGCGAACATGGCTAGACAACCATCCACCAATCCCAAATTGTTTCCCAAAACCCCCTCCGGTATACGTATTACTCCGAAGTCGTGTGTGGTAACATTACCTGTCAATATCGAGTAGTGGCCATCTTCTGCATTTTTGTAGTTTGGTGATTGATCTGTGTCTAGTCTTTGCCTAGCGGTCCAGTGTAACGCACCGTTGCATGGCACACCTGTACCACTTAAGACTGGGTATGCGTAAGCCTTTTTTGACCATGTATTCCTTGTCAGGTTGTATACACATGGTATTCGTGCTCCATAAATTTCCACGAACGCGAATATCTTGAACTCGTTCGTAATGCTTGAATAACCTAGCCCAAAACATGTGACGAATGAAGGTATCTTTGATCGTTTAGAACTTCGTGAACCCTCTTGAGAGCGAAATCTTGGTAATGTCTCGTGGATATCAGGGATTTCTCTGTACACCCTTGTTGCAGGGTTAAACATGACGAGCCTTTGTTTATCACATAAACATATTAAGCCATGTGCAGAACACGAAAGTGTTGGAGGTCGATCAAATATTGGAGGAGTAATCACAGATCTTGCATACATGTCCAGCGTATAAGCAGAATAAATAGAAAACGTACGCACAGGATGGATGAATAGTGAGTTGGCTGTAATGAAATAACCGTTATGGTTCTTGTGTGCATCGTGATACTTCTTTACAAAGTAGTCACACTCGATCAGTGAACGCCAACTTCGACACACAAATTTCAGTTGCATGAGATGAACTACAGAAAAGTTTAACAAACATATAGCGAGGACGTGATCAGGAAGACAAAATTCGTTGTTATCCATTTCGTAAGAGTGTGAAATACCAAAAAGATAGAGATATCTTACCGGGTAATTAGTTTGGTGGTTACAATGACTCCAGCGTGAGTGGTTATATAGAGAGTACAGCGTACGTTAACTTCTATTTTGCAGTTATGAACGAGAGGAGGTTTTGTGTCGTGGCCACGTTCTTGACTTAGTGGATGATGGTGTTTCGTGGGTTAAACAGCCTCTTCGACAACTACACTGTAAGTACTATTTGTTTTTTAATTTACATTGTAACTTAAGATTACAAAACCGTTCATGTACTAACTGTTTAGGAACTAAACAGTTTTTGTAATGTTACGTTAAACCATGGTGTGATATCGTGGTAGTATATTCCAAAGGTTTTAGTCGTGTACATTAATGCGTATTGTGGAGGAGGAAAAAAAAAATTATAGCCCGTTATGGGCAGGATAGATGTAGGGACGGCTTGGGGTTTCATTTCAACGCCCCCAGGCAGCATTTGCGTCATGCATACCTATACACGTTATAGGTTTTAGATCATGATTATTGTAGCCACCCTATTGGGTACATCTGTCTTGTCTAATTTACTCATAGCAAACCCATCCATCATCCCTCCATCGTCCTCAGAATTGGTCACACACCACTTTCAAACGCCATAACTGAACTGTAAAAACCTCCAAAACAAGCCATGGCGGAAGAAGAAATCTTTGGTTACCCAATCACTCCCTACTTCATACAACGAAGTGAATCAGTTGGGTCTCAATCCCATACTAATTTGACTAACGCTGTTCCCCACGAACCCACTACGGAGAGTGCCATGAAGGAGGCCTTCCTGGGGTTGAATCATCATGTGCGCACACAGCATAGAGGCGAGTTCACAGCACAGGTTATGTTTCATATCTTCTCCATTATAAAGTTAAGGAGGATAGGGTTTTCCTTCTTCGCGTATTTAGTATCGTATTTGTTACAAGTAATCTACACCTATTAATATGCATAGTATTTTTCTCTTACGCTTCAGTTATTTAATGAAAGACAGAATGATTCAGTGTTGATAGTTATGACTCCATTTCGTGATTGTAACTTTAATATATTATTAGAAGCTTCTAACTGTATTTTTATATTTTTTTTGTTCTAAACAGCAAAACAACCCCCCTTTGCGTGTTTATGCACGAAGGACCCGTCTTCAGGTGGTAGATATAAACTCAAATAGTAATAGCACTCTATTGACTCTCAGTGGGGTTCCAAGCACACCTTGTTCTCCTTGTAGGATATCTTTACTTGAAGGACAAATATTAGATATGCTACACGGTATTACAAAACGCAACCTGTATTTGGAGAGGAAATGCGAAGAGTTTGGTGAGCGTATTAGCAACTTAGAGAACAAGCTCATGGCTAAGGTTGGCGACGATGTTGGAACATCTTGTTTGGGAAAAAGAATGAGGGAATTGGATTTCCCATAGTTGTCCATTACCCTTTTCTCTTTACGTTGGTCACAAAACTGAAATGCGTTCTTTGTCTTTGCATTTCAATTTAATTACACAAGGTTTATGTATTGAGTGAAGTGGCAGTTTGATTTCTTGTTGTTGGACTCATTTTCATCGTGTTTAATTTTAAGTATTGCAACTTGTAATAAGTCCCTTTTGGGTGGTGTTTTTTACGTAATTGTAATGAGGTACTTTTACTTTGATTATCAATGAAACAAGGATATCATTTCCTTTTATCTATCTACGTTTAAATTCAGTTTGAAGGATTGTACTGGACGAGAAATAAATAAAATCATGTCCCTTGCGAATAATAAGTTGTGGTTCTAACGATAATGCACAAGTATTTTCCCTTTATCTATATACACAAACGAAAAATATATATGTCAACCATCTTTCATTTACTTAAATGATGCGTTTGTATAATTTTACAAGATATGATATATGTAGTCTACTGCAATAGATAATACTCCATGATGGTATATAACCCAAGCATTAATTAGCGTCCATTCCAAAATCTTGTAATAATCACAGCCATTCACAAACCCAATGAAATCGATTATTTAAACGCAAAGGGTTGACACAATATTAGCCCTATATAAGTTGTAACAACCCCAACATATTATTCACTAACAAATCTGTAACCTTTACAAATTTCTTAGTGAGTCCCAAGTATGGCCGATCAAGCAGTTATTCAAAAGTTTGACAGAATATTTAAGAGGAGGTCTAACGACACAAACAACTACTTTCCCATTCAGCAACCAGCACCATATCAACCCAAGAAGACACGAAGATGGGTGAGTATGTCTAACCAACCTGAGCGTTCAAATACCGAAGAGTTTCCAGAACTTCATCAAGTTGGGGTAAGTTTTCGAACCCTAGCGTCAATAACTTTTTCCGTTTCTAAAACTAAAAACAAGAAACAGATCTTAAACATGCAATAGTAGATATCAGCATTTCTTTATTAATTGGTTCTGAATCTTTTGGTAATGTTTACGTTCTACTCACAGCCAGTAAAATTAGACTTTTCTCAACCACCTTCAAGCGTGATGTTGGACAGAACAACGTCCACGAACTCGTATATAACTTCTGCAAACCCATCTTACGCAGTAGGTACCTGGGGTAATACGCAACCCTCAAATGATGTGTTGATGACGATGGTAAAAGATCTATCAGAGAGAAATAGAGTTCTGGAAATGAAGGTTTTGAACTTTGAGTGGAGGATGTTAGGAATGGAACAGAAGTTTGAGTCTTTAACGAGAGAAAGTCATAATCCAAGGATGGAGCACAAGTTTTTTTAGTTTCACTAAGCTATTTACGTAATCATATCAGAAACCAAAGATATGTTGTAGCTATTTTAGTTTTAACATTGTCTTTTGTTGGTCTAATTGTCCTGTTTGACTAATCCTTTGTTAGCATACCAAGGTTTAACTGGATTTGTCCTACCTAAACCTTGTTTGATAACATTGTGTCCCGCGTTAAACTCTATCTCGTTATTAATAAATGTGGAGATTTCGTTTTATAATTTAAGCAAACCTTTGTTATGAAATTCTTTAACTACGACACAAATATTAAACTACTAACTAATGTTTGTGATACTAATTTGTTTATTATGTAAATTAGAGGTGTTCCTATTTTACTGAATAAAGTAGTGTACTGGTGGTCCCAAAACGACATCCTGATCTATAAATACAAGTGTAGAAACCCTAGTTTCAATAAACGCATGCCTCATTTTTTCAAAAATGTTACTTGCAGCAAATTACTCTTCATATCAATAATGGTAAGATGTTATCAAGATAGCTAATATGTCTTAATAATTACCAACTATCTTATACGTCTATTACTAACAAAAACTATATTTGTATGTATTAGTTTTTTGAATCGTCTAGTGATTCCTCTGCCTCAACGGTATCTGGTGAGGTAATGTGTTTAGGGGACTCCAATGACATCGGTGAAGATCCAAACATGGATATGCGTTTCCATGAGATCTTATGTCCAAGGTTTGGATGCTTTCGTCCTTGTATGATACGAACCTACCCTTTCCACCTCCACAATAAAAAAGACAAGCTTTACCACGACTGTCCAATCCATGGATATGTAAAGTTAGTCTCACCGTATAGAGTGATGATCAAAGATTTCGTACCAACCCCGATGAGGAGATACGCGAAAGATGCCATAATCGTGGGTATGGGATTTGTCATTTGTTATTTGTCATTCATAATCCTCATGCAAACTTCATTCAATGCTTAGTTCTTGTGAGCTAAAAAAGGCAGCATTCTAGATGTATTTCCGTTATTTATTGCTTTTGCTTTTGTATGTTGTGTTGTACTTTAATGAATGTTTTTATTTCGCAATGGATTTTACTAAATGAAGTAAGATTTTCTATCTGTTACTAATACGATGTAATGGTAAAATGTGATTGTTTCCGTTAACAAACATACCAAAAATGGATAGATTAATGTTGGCCATGGTGAAGCTATTTTGATTCATTCATTCACGCATATAATTCAGAGGATGTAAAAATTAAAATTAATAATTATTGCACATTACCATCACGTCAACCTTGTCAATCTGTCACTTGGAGTGTTTATTTTTTCCACCAAGTCACTTCCCATTGGGAAGCTAAGTCATAGGGGTTGACTTTAACTTTCCCTATTTTCCCCTACTGTAATCATATCGTCTTCTTCACGAGTCTACCCTAATAATGATGCGCATCAAATGAAATTAAGAAATTAAGGAATTAACGAAACGAAATAGTAAATAAGGACTGTAAATTTGGACTTTTATTATCAACTATTACAAAACACTAAAAACCACCGCGTTGAGTATGGAAATTTAATACACTAACAACAATTTATTTGAAACACACAACTACCACTAGTAGAAATAGCAAGAAACAGATAACCTTCATTCCAATCCTGTACTCTGCTATGGCTTGGTTTAAGTCTGCAGATCTGGAAGGATCTTCAAAAGAGCTTACAACAGATGACGACGTCTCTCCAACCTCCATATTAACTCCACCTTCTCGCATGGGTAAACACCAACTCCAAAAACCGCAAAAGTTGCAGTAGAAGTATAGTGCTCCAAAATTACCAGTATGTTCATTCCGAGTAATGGAAGGGTCCAGGTGATTGGGTGGGTTACATCGACATTTCACTGGAGCGACGAACACGGACCCTTTGCTTCGTTTACGACCTGCCATTGCGTATCCAAGCGTTTTATGAATTTATTATGTAATTTGCATAAATGGGCAAGGAGTCGTTGTTTAAATGGGCATGTTCTTGAATATAGCCGTTGATTGTGCAACGGCATGATTTATATTGTTATTTAATTGTATGAACTGTATACGAAAAACTATCCAATAGTTTTTTTTGTTTTTTTTTTTAGTAAAAGCTAATAGGGATAAAGAAACCCATCTACCCCAATATTTGCTCTTCGAAGTCCACAATTTTATTTTATTTATTCGAAGGCCCATTTCCATAAGCTTTACTCTTTAAAGCACACACGCTTTACTCTTTGAATCACACATATTGCAGCGGTAGGTAGTAGTATTCGAATCGGAAAGATGAGATCATCCAAGCCATCAACCTTTGTTCCTAGATTCACAAAAACGTATAACTTGCCCAGAAAAAATAAGGTGTTTGGAGTAGTGAAGAAAACATCAATAGATAAGAAGGGGCTTATTGTCAAACCAGCCCAATCAGATTTCGATCTAGTAGATTATCTTCACAGAAAAAAGGTGGGGGATTTAAGGTCTCCAATAGGGGGAGCGGGGCAATTGGAGGTTTTGAAAGAAGTACTTGAATGCAACAGAAGAGTTCTATCTGCAGTTGGGCAAATGGATCAAAGGCTGATGAATCTCGAACAACACTTGGCTGTTATAAATCCGACTACACACCCAATGAAAGAATTCAAGTTTTTTTAGTTTAATTTACTTTTGTTTTGTATCAACTATCTTAATGATTTGAGTAATTGTTTGTACCTGGTGTTTGGATTGTTAAAATGTAACCCCATAACTTCCTAGATCAACTGTGTTCGTTATTTGATTTATATAACATCTGTTATAATTTATATGTTTGTGTGTTTGTTGTGTATGATACGTGTTTTGATTCCAGTCAAATAACTAAGATGATACAAGCACAAAAGAATTATGAGTTACTAAGTACTATATAATTGCATTACACAAACATTACATTAGATAGATCATACCAAGTCCCAACATGTTTAACAAACAGACTTAATATAGTTAAGAAAACGAACATTAACAATTACAGTACATAAATTACCAAAAGAGAACACAAATTGTTACAGACCATCGTCCCCAACATTATTTTTTTGTCCAACGACCAGCAAAACAACTAAATCATCGTTAAAAACCACAACACCAACAAGTCTTACTTACTTAATTATTACAAGGTTCAATAAAATATCTAAGCGAATTGTAAGGACATCGGAAGAGGAATTTCGCCAAATCAAATCGCCTTTTAGCCGACTCCTTGATACCCCAGTTAATAATATCACCTGGATGCATCATCATGTTGCATACGTGTAGTGCGCAGTCAAAGGTATCCACCTGCTTGGGCACCCAAGTAGGATAATTAGGCTTCTCGATATTAAGAGGAGGTAAAACATTGTTTTCATCAACCATTCCCAGCCATTCAACTAGTCCAGCAGCCTATAGCACAAAATAAAACCCATTCATTCAAACAAACAATTTAATCAAACAAGTTAACAAAATAAAACTTTTACATACCACACTTCTGAATTGTTTTAAGAAAGAAGCACGTGGTTTAGGGGTGGGAAGCATTGAATCACAAAAATGAATTTGTTGGGCTTTGAAATCAACTATGTAGAGCATCCAATGATTCTTACGCGAGTTAACAGGTATAAACATCTAAAAAAACAACACAGCAGTATTTGATATCCAAGCAAGCTAAAAAAAATAGTATCTAGTTAAAGAATTTACCCTTTCCAAATTCTTTACAAAACCTTTGTAGTGCTTCAGTTCATAATATACACGAACATTTTCCTCCAGTGTGTGCATCCCATTAACCAATTGCGTCTACGACAGTTGAGTCATTGAAATTAGTACATATAATAGGAAGAGGGTTAGGGAAGTACATTAAGAGAAAAACCTACAGCGAAATAAGTGGACATGTACCAACTCTTGCAATGCGGATCAGTTAACTTGCTTTGCTCACTCAAAAACTCCACAACCAAATCAATTACCTAAAAGAAAATTTAATTTAACTCAAAAAAACCACGATTCTAATAAAAATGCAAAAAGTATCAGAACTCACATCAGCTGACACATAGCAAGCAGGATCTAGTAGGTTACGCATCTCATTCCGACTCAAATTGTAAAACGTATAGGCAATAATAGATTGACTTAAAAAATCATGAATTAGTAACAATTATAAGTAAAGGGATTAAAATAAACGAGACACAAATTGAACATGGTATACAACTCACCTGCCATCTGGTCTTGTATCACTAAGATAAGTAAGAAGCTCCTCGTCACTTTTGTTAAGGCTAATAGAAAAGGGAGACCACCCATTCTCAGGACCCAACTGAATGAAATATTGCTTATTCAACCCCTGCGTTGGAGTCCTGCACTCGCTGGAAACAACAAGAGTTTCATTAATGCCCTTACCCTTTCTACGTTGAACATCCTTACTAGGAGACTTGTACATATCGACAGGGGTATGGTTGCCTTTGTGAACACTTGATTGAACCATAGGACTTGGCGTTGGACAACCCATTTCGACATCTCTTGATACCCAAGAACCCTTTGGCGAAACAACTTTCCTAGGTGTTTCTTCAGCGTTTGTATCTAAAATTCCCTTACCCTTTGCGCTTACAGACCCAGCTAAATTTTCCACGACACCCCTCAAATCTTCAAACTCCTCCCTACTAACAAATTTCTCACCAACACTACCCACAAATCCACTACGTTTCGTCATCCCCGACGATGGGGTTGCAAAAACTTCTTCAAGGTTATCATGCATAACCTCCTCCCCTTCTTCCTCATCAGGTAACTCCAACTCAACAAATCTACACCTACAGTAGTCAGTCCCCCCATAATTATTAAGCTCCTTCACTCTCTTACCAGTTTGTTTTGTGGGCCAATTTATACAAAACGGTATATTGGCTGAAACAGGTTTGTATTTGTTTATACGCTGTACGTGTTGAAGAAATAGTACCTACCAAACATAGAGAACACTATCACCACAGCAAAAAAAACCAACTAATACAAAAATTTAAAATATCTTAAGTACCTGCAACACGTAAACGCAACCTGGAAAATATTTGGACTTAACAGTAGGGTCTGCAGAATTAAACACTCCAATCCCTGTGCAAATCTGGTCATACACAAACCGAGACCAATTGTATTTGGGAATCATTTCTGCGTCAACAACCGCGTGAAAAAATGAGATATCAAGGCCATGCACATTAGGCGTACTTAGCAAGAATGCAATCACGTATAACATAAACAAACTCTTAAACAAATCTTCATGGCTTTCACACTCCAAAAATCTATTCTCTATGATTGTCATATGAACAGCTTGCTTCTTTATAATATACCTCCTAAACGCCTTCTCCAAACATCTAACTTTACGGGGGTCTCCACCACTTAAAGGGGGTAGTACATCACCATCTTTAGGAATGCCTAGCACTCTATGGACATCCATGTACGAAAATTTCAGCTCGCTTGTATTCAATTTAAAAGAACTAGTTTCTGGGTCAAATGCTTCACACATGAATTGGCAAACTTCCGCCTTCAAAACGCTCTTTGGAAACTCTAAAAGACTACCAAAACCAATCTCAATTACAGCATTTTTTTTTTTTGGGGACTCAATTTGTCTTTTAACGCGCTTATTTTAGTCAACGACACCCTCGAAGAGAGTTTGATCTGCAAAACAACAGAAACCACAAATGAATTCATATCACACCTAATCAATTGAGTTTAAATTATCTCAATAAAGGAACTACGCTATACACTGGCATTAAATTGATTGGTGCACTTTGCTCTTCCAAATACAGATATATTTCGCATTTTAAGTTACATTATAGCGTCATACATACAACACAAATCATCCATACAACCATAACCTATCATTTTTATTATCAAAAAACGTAATCTAACGACACAAAATTATAAACTCATCTAAATAGGAACTACAATCATCATACACAAATTGAATGGGTTCAAAATCAAGTCAACATACCTGCGACTCCTCCCCATTATCAGTACTTCCTTCTTCATCCAGCCCCTGATCAGCTTCATCCATTTGCTGATCTTTATCAACACGACCCTGTTCTTCAGCACGTCGTTGCTTGCTTACCAAAAAACCATCTTCATATACCACTCTTCGACTATCAGGTAACGTATAAAACAGCAGCTTTTGTGCCTCCCAATCCATAATTACATTGGGGCATTTAGCATGAAGATCACGCGCCATGCATTGCCTATTATCACAAATAAAATCTAACTAGATATTCCGTACACAACATTAATTATTCAAAATTAACTTTCTATAACAGATACTATATTTTACTTACGCAAAATACTCTGCAGGATCCGTGGCTGGAGGAAACACTAACGAATCCGACTCTTTCCGAGCACCACTATCACGGAAATACAATCAACGAGTTAAACCTCTAAACAAATTAATACAATTAAAAACTTAACCTAAAAAATTACCCTTTTTGTGTCTTATCCTTTCCACTCTTCTACACCATTTTCTTTTTCGATGTTAACTTTTTAATACCCAAATTTCCTGTCATATTAAAGGGGTAATCAATGGAGATGAATAAACTGAAGATGGAGTGTGTAAAAGAGTACTTACCTTCGACGATATATAAGCTACGACTTTGCAGAAATGGAGTGTAGATTGTGAGCTAGGGGAGAGGGAGTAGTCTAGGAAGATATAAGGTGAAAGGGCAGACATTGAGCCTTGCGCTTCGGTTTTTTTCTTTTCTTTTGGTATTAAAATTAAAACAAAACAATGCATGTGTGACACGTGTAAAAGTCAAACAGTAGCATAAAAGTATGCTTAATTATGTGAGAACGAAAAATAAAACTAGAGTAATGGGATATACAATAATAAGTAACAACGTAGGAACAAAAAAATTAACTAAAGCGTAAAGGGTAAAATAGTAAACACACATCAAAACGAAAAATTAAACAAAATACTGAACAAAATTTTTCCCTCAACATCGAGCCACACAAAATAAAGTACAATTTAAGGGTATATGAGTAATTTTATAAATAATTTTTTTTTTTTAGGAGTGTGTAGGTACAACGGATGTATGGAAGACCGACTCATAAACTAGCCGTGGTAAACCTTGTTGGAATATTTGAAAGTAAACAAAAGTTTACTTCCCACATCGGTGGGTGGAGGGAGTATAAAACAATTTTTATACTTGGTAATTTCAACAATGTTCAAAAGCCAACACCCATGCACATGGCAAAGCAATGATCTAACCCACACGCGCACCACCACTACCCCCCGCCCGGCCCGACACCGGCCCCGGCGGCGGCGTGGGGACGTGGGTCGTGGCTCGTGGGGAGTTTGGGGAGTTTGGGGAGTCGAAAAATGAAACAAGTTTTGGTCCAGCTCTTATAGTGAAGTAGTGAAGCTGGCAAGCAATCAAAAGGAAAGACAAGTGTGGATTGAAAACGTGGGTCAACTCGTCAATCAAAACGTGGGGGAATTAAAAGTCAGCAGAAACGTGTGGAATCAAATAAAATCCAAAACAGTGACCAATCACGGACGTGATTGGTCCGTTACAATTGACAAAGCCTTTCAGAACTTCCCCTCCCCTATATATAGAGCTCACTCTTCACTTGTAATCTCACCGAAAATCAACAAAGCAAAAAAACACTTCTCCCTTTCTCTGAGATAAAGCTGTAATAGTCGTCTTTCTGTTTAGAAGATACCGGTACGCCGGAAAATCTTTTTTAACGCTAGGATTACTGTTTTTCCGTGTATTAGTGTCTCGCTTTCCGTGTAAGTTGATTTTCAGTTGTAATTTCAATTCTTGTAATAGTTAGTTTACATTTAAATCGATTTTACTTTTCATCTCTTTCAAATCGTTTCTTCCACTTTGATTTAAACGGTGATATTTTAACTCACAATTTAAAAAAGATTTCCGTAGCGTTTTTCTTATCACCGTTTTTTTTTTAATGGCTTTTCCAAACACGGCAGTTGCTTCATCATTGAATGCAAAGGCCTTTCCCAACGTGAATCAGGTGGAATCTCTTAATGGTTCCAACTACAAACGTTGGGCACAAAAGATCCTTATCTGTCTTGAACAGTACGAACTGGACTTCGTTTTATACGAGGATCCTCCACATTTAGTGGACAATGGGGTTCCCACTGAAGAAGAACAGACTAGGCATCTTGCTCTGGAAGCCAAGTATAAGCGAGCTAACACCATGGCTCGAGGATGGATGTTGAACAACGTGTCAAACCTCATCTTTGATCTTCTTGCCAAAGAAAAATCGGCAAAGATCATATGGGAGACACTTGAGAAAAAATATGGGGCTGAGGATTCGGGTAAGAAGAAATATGTCACTGGGGCCTGGTACAACTTTCGTCTCACCGATCAAAAACCCATGACCGAACAACTCCATATCTATGAGAACCTTTGCGCAGATGTGATTGCTGAAGGTATGAAAATGTGTGAAGTTCTCCAAGCCAATATCTTGTTTGAAAAATTTCCACCTTCCTGGAGCGAATACCGCAATCAACTTAAGCACAAAAAGAAGGAAATGACACTACAAGAGCTGATTAGCCACATTCAAGTCGAAGAGGCTAATCGACTCAAAGACAGGTCTATCTCTTTTCCTACTCAATCCTCCAAAGCTAATCTTGTTGAAAGTTCTGGTGAAGGTAACAAAGGCAGGTTCAAAGGAAAGGGTAAACAACAAGGCCACAACAAATCCAAATCTAGGGGAAACAAGAACCACGGCAACTCCAAAGGTGGTGGGTTCAAAACCTCTGGTAAGATTCAGAAACCCAAAGGAGCTTGCTACGTTTGTGGGAAGGAAGGACATAGGGCTTTCGAATGCAAACTTAGAGCCGATCAAGGTCCTAAACCTGCCGCAAATCTGGTCGAGACTGAAGAGGTTATCGCTGCAGTAATGGTTGAGGTAAACCTAATTGAGAACAAAACCGAGTGGATCCTTGATACTGGAGCTTCTCGTCATTTCTGCTCAACGAGATCCATGTTCAAGAAATTCGAAGAAGCAACAAATGGTGAATGTGTCTACATGGGTGACTCCTCAACCGCCATGGTCTTCGGTAAAGGACAGGTTTCTCTCAAACTCACTTCTGGTAAAACCCTAGAGTTGAATGATGTTCTCTTCGTCCCCTGTCTCCGTAGGAACCTAGTTTCCGGAGCTCTTCTTAATAAAGTAGGCCTTAAACTTGTATTTGAAGGGGGGGAAATGGTTATTACCAAAAATGATGAATTTGTGGGGAAAGGGTACATGAATGGTGGTTTGTTTGTTTTAAATACTGTACCAATGAATGAGAATGCCTCTGATTTTGCTTATGTTGTTGAATCTATTGACACTTGGCATGGTAGACTAGGTCACCTTAATATCTCCTCTATTAAAAGGCTTAAAGAACTTGGACTAATACCCCTCAATAAAATAGATGACTTTTCCAAATGTCAAATTTGTGTAGAGTCCAAACTTGCGAAGAAGCCCTTTAAGCCCGTGACCACTAGAAAGACTAGTCTCCTTGAATTAGTGCATTCTGACTTAGCTGATTTTAAAAACTCCGCTAGTAGAGGAGGAAAACTTTACTATATAACCTTTGTAGATGACTACTCTAGGTTCACTAAAGTGTATCTTCTTAAAACTAAAGACGAGGCGGAAAACGCGTTTTTAAAATACAAAGCTGAAGTAGAAAATCAACTAGACTGTAAAATCAAAAGACTTAGGTCAGATAGAGGAGGCGAATATAGTTCTAATTCACTTAAAGAGTTTTGTGAAATAAATGGGATAATCCACGAACTTAGTGCCCCCTATACACCCCAACAAAATGGCATAGCTGAGAGGAAAAATAGATCCCTTAAAGAGACTATGAATGCTATGTTAATAAGTTCAGGTTTACCAACCAACATGTGGGGGTGTCTGGCTAAAGTCAAACTACCCAATTTTAAAACAGTCACTGTTGGACCCAAAACCATAGACTCCGTTTTCATAGGGTATGCTCAGAATAGTGCAGCCTATAGATTCCTATCATTAGATGATAACTCCGTTTTTTAATCTAGAGATGCTGAATTTTTTGAAAACATCTTCCCTTTGAAAACTTTGCATAGTGTTGATGCTCCTTTGTCTTCTAGTAACTTATCTGATGAGGTTAATGTTCCTTTATGTGATAGTTCCCCTGGCCCCTCTACCTCCTATGTGCCTAGTAGTATTCCTGAGGAAGAACCTAGGAGGAGTAAGAGGCATAGGACCGAGACCAGTTTCGGACCTGATTTTATCACAGCCTTCTTAACCGAAGGTTTTCACATTGACCTGATAAGTGAACAGGTTGTCACCTGTCTCCTCATGGAGGAAGACCCAAAAACTTATACCGATGCTTTGAGATCGGTAGATGCTAGTTTTTGGAAAGAAGCTATCAATAGCGAACTTGAGTCTATTAGAAGTAATCATACGTGGGAATTAACTGACTTACCCAAAGGCAGCAAACCCATAAACAGCAAATGGATTTTTAAGAAAAAGTTGAGACCTGATGGCTCAATAGAAAAATTCAAAGCTAGGCTTGTCATTAAGGGTTTCACCCAAAAGAAAGGCCTTGATTACTTCGACACTTATTCCCCTGTGACCAAAATCGCCACCATTAGGACCCTCATCGCTCTTGCGGTCATTCACAAACTGGTCATACATCAGATGGATGTTAAGACTGTGTTTCTGAATGGGGACCTAGATGAAGAGATCTATATGGCCCAGCCTGAAGGGTGTGTGGTTCCTGGTCAATGGGATAAGGTGTGCAAGTTAAAGAAGTCTTTGTATGGCTTAAAACAGGCACCCAAAAAATGGTATGAAAAACTCGATAGTACCCTTATCTCCAATGGGTTTGTGGTCAACACTTCTGACTCATGTGTTTACTCCAAAGTAAGAGGATCAGAGTGTACTATCATCTGCCTGTATGTAGATGACATGCTCATCTTCGGCACTTCTCTTCATACCATAAATGAGACCAAACGCTTCTTGTCTTCTAAGTTTGACATGAAAGACATGGGAGAAGCAGATGTAATTCTTGGGGTAAAAATCATTAGGAGCAGTAATGGTATTTCCCTGAGTCAGTCTCATTACGTAGAAAGGATGTTGAAGAAATTCGACTCCTTTGAGGTGACACCTGTAAATACTCCCTATGATTCTAGTATTCATTTATCTAAAAATTCTGGAGATGCTGTATCCCAAAATGAATATGCCAAAATCATAGGTAGTGTGATGTTCTTAATGAACTACACTCGACCCGATATTGCCAACGCCGTAAGTAGACTTAGTCGCTATACTCATAACCCGAGTAATGACCACTGGGTTGCACTTCGTCGTCTTCTAAAGTACCTGCGAGGTACTATGGACCTAGGACTGCATTACAGCTCTTTCCCTGCAGTTCTTGAGGGATTCTGTGATGCAAACTGGATCTCTGACAATGACGAAGTTAACTCCACCAGTGGTTATGTTTTCTCCTTAGGAGGAGGTGCTATATCGTGGAAGTCCTCTAAACAGACTTGTATAGCACGCTCCACCATGGAGTCTGAGTTTATAGCACTAGAGATGGCTGGACAAGAAGCTGAGTGGTTGAGAAGTCTCTTAGCAGATGTGCCCCTTTGGGAAGGTAAGGCCACACCTGTGTGTATCCATTGTGATTCACAAGCAGCCATTGCAGTTGCTCATCAAAGTGCTTACAATGGAAAGAAGAGACATATACGCATCAGACACGGCTCAGTAAGACAGTTACTGAAGAATGGTGTGATAGCCTTGGAGTATGTACGATCAGAAGAAAATCTTGCTGATCCTTTTACCAAAGGCCTACCCAGGAGAGTAGTTCTGGATACGTCGAGGGGGATGGGGTTGAGACCCATTAATGGGGAACATGTGACTCTTGAGTCAATATGATCTCCATTCATCCCTATGGCATAAAACTAAAGCAATATGGATTCATAGCCACTTGTGGTGGTCCTTTCGAGAAGGACTTGATGAATCAGAATTCATAACCTATATGGTGGTCCTTTTGAGAAGGACTTGATGAATTCAAGGGTAGGAGCAAAACCCCAAACCTTTATAAACAAAATGTCAAGGAGACGTCCTTGAACAAATGTAAATAAAGGTATCCACAAAGTTCATAGCCCACAAGGGTGGTTCTTAGAGAAGGACTTGATGAACCCAACAAAAAGGTGAGGTTCGAGGAGACCATAACCTTCAGCAGGGTAGAGTATGTGTTGTGAGGGCCTCTATCGGAAACCGTTAAAGTTCAAGACTAGGTTCACTTTAAACGGAATTCGGTGGTTGCCTCACTTCACTACGTGACAATTTAAATCGAAAGATATTGGCACTTAAGTACAATTCACCCAAACGCTGAAAGTCGTGGAAACCTGATCACCTTCTCTTCAAACTGTTTGTTGACCTTCAAATATGTGGGGGATTGTTGGAATATTTGAAAGTAAACAAAAGTTTACTTCCCACATCGGTGGGTGGAGGGAGTATAAAACAATTTTTATACTTGGTAATTTCAACAATGTTCAAAAGCCAACACCCATGCACATGGCAAAGCAATGATCTAACCCACACGCGCACACCACCACCACCACCACCCACCCGCCCGGCCCGGCCCGGCACCGGCACCGGCGACGGCGGCGGCGTGGGGCGTGGGAGCGTGGGTCGTGGGTCGTGGGTCGTGGCTCGTGGGGAGTTTGGGGAGTCAAAAAATGAAAAATGAAACAAGTTTTGGTCCAGCTCTTATAGTGAAGTAGTGAAGCTGGCAAGCAATCAAAAGGAAAACGGAAGACAAGGCTCCACCAATCACGCTCCCATCAAGATGATTATTCCATTAGCAGGTCAACTCGTCAATCAAAACGTGTGGATTGAAAGACAAGTCAACCAGCGGTTACACTTGCATTCAAAACGTGGGGGAATTAAAAGTCAGCAGAAACGTGTGGAATCAAATAAAATCCAAAACAGTGACCAATCACGGACGTGATTGGTCCGTTACAATTGACAAAGCCTTTCAGAACTTCCCCTCCCCTATATATAGAGCTCACTCTTCACTTGTAATCTCACCGAAAATCAACAAAGCAAAAAAACACTTCTCCCTTTCTCTGAGATAAAGCTGTAATAGTCGTCTTTCTGTTTAGAAGATACCGGTACGCCGGAAAATCTTTTTTAACGCTAGGATTACTGTTTTTCCGTGTATTAGTGTCTCGCTTTCCGTGTAAGTTGATTTTCAGTTGTAATTTCAATTCTTGTAATAGTTAGTTTACATTTAAATCGATTTTACTTTTCATCTCTTTCAAATCGTTTCTTCCACTTTGATTTAAACGGTGATATTTTAACTCACAAACCTTACACCATATGCATATTTATGAACGAATCACAATAGCAGATATATCGAATATACGCAGCGGAAAAATATTGCAATCCTAAAACCATCTAGTTGCGATTTAAGAATTTAAACATAAACAAAAATCGATTACATACCTTAAGCCTTTGTATGAGAATCGAATTGACTGTGACCGAGCTTCAAAATTCTTGAAGCCTCCACGCTTTGCACACCGAGGATTTGAGCCTTGCTTTCAGAATCAAATTCTGACTTGGAGACAAAGGACTTTTGATTTTCCTTGTGGGTTTTTTTTTCTTGGAAGAAAACTAATGGAGGAATTAAGTTCTGTATAATGACTCTCATTATATTTATAAAACCCCAACAGAAGAAAATGAAAAGACAAGAATAGGAAAAGTGAAGAACGTATAATGAAATTGATTATCTTAATAATCTAGTCCATTACCACTTGTGAAGTGGATTTGGACCTTCTACATTATACAAAAACAATTGACTAGCCTAGCGGTTAGTGACACATTTCACACTACTAGAGGTCCGTGGTTCGATCCACAAACTTGTCAATTTTTTTTCTTTTTCTTTTTGTCTTAGTTCGGTCTTATATTAGAATATTAAATTGTGCTAGCAAATTAATATACCAATATTCCAAGTATATATTTAATTAATATTTATTATCTAATAATAAAATTAATTAACGATATGAAGCAAGATCAATACACTCGTTAGTGTGCGACTACGTGGGTTCATCGTTAAACCGGTAGTAGTTAACTTAATTAACTACTAATCGAGGTTGGCGTCTAACAACACTCCTCAACGACCGGATAACGTGAAGTAACTCTGTACAAAGGACCCGGTAAAGGATCATACACGTATTCCCTCTATCCTTACAGCTCCGGATCATCCTGGGATATGGTACAACTGTCAAATCCCATTAGAAAATCAATTACGTTACACGTCGATTATCAACGATTGACGAATGACCTAAGAAACTCCTTTCTTCATTCATTCTATCACCTTGGCCAAGGATTTGATACAATCGTTATAATCTTATGACATCGTAGAGCTCAAACTCTTTACCTAGAGTTAATAGATTACATCTTGACTCATCCCTAGGAGCATATATACTTAGCTACGTCCAATATCCTTTCGACTAGCATTATGACACACTAGTAGTCCAGTATCAAAACATAACAAGCACATACACAACTATAGTGATGATCTCAGGTCAAAGGATTACAAGTATAAAAATCCTTATAGAGATTAACCTACTTGACAGTTCAAGGTAATTAACCATTAGGAATCTCTAGTTTTAGTCGGTTCGATAATCACATCTCTATGTGCATTATCTATGCACCTAACTCGGTAAACGAGAACTACCGATATTTATCCAATAAATACTTGTTAGCTACATATTAATCTAACTGGATCATCGAGGTCCTAACTCGATGATCCTACGATTAAGAACAAGTTTAGATTAAGTCCTATAAGCTAGATTCTCATTATCATAACACCTTATGAGATCTAGTTCGTAACTTAATCAAGGATTTGCCTTTATATTATGTAGATTAATACCATAATCATAAAGGCTTGCCATAGATTCAAGGAAACAATTTCTTTAATCAATACCGTAGTGATAACTATTATCGTGTACAGTAAACACTTGTGTTCAATTCATTACAAGACGATCGGGGCTAGGGCATAATTCCAACAATCTTCCACTTGGCCTAGACCCAATCGTTCAAGTACCATAATTCATGAATAGTTTGTTCTCATCAGACTCTTCTGATAGACACACTTAGATGAATAGATATACATCGTGTTCCTTCCTTCTACCTATTGAATGTGAATATCTTCATGTTCAATTATATCTCGAATCAAGCGGTACTACTGCAGAATTTGTTTGGATCTATAGTTTATTCTAGGTTTCTTTAGCCATACAATATCTCAAATATTGTCATTGTATAAAGAAAAAATATCTACATTGTGAAACAACACTATGTATATATAAAGAACTATTTTATCCAAACCACTGGCATAGTTGCATCTTATGCTGCTATGTTTTCTACTTCTAGTAACCGAAATCTGCTACAGTGTCTTGATTGGAACTATTCCAATTTACTTCTCCTCTATATAGACACAACCATATCTTGATTTTCTATCATCCACGTTTGAAGCAAAACAAGCATCTATATACCCAATTAGCTTCAACTTATATTCTCCACATATGAGGAATTGGTCTGTAATACTTCTTAAGTACTTAAGGATAGTCTTTACTACTTTCCAACATTCCTCATCAAGGTTACCTTCATACCTACTCGCTACTCCTAGCGTGTAGTGTACTTTAGATATTATACATTTTTCATGGTGTGTTAGATAGATCCTTATTGTTTTAACAAATAGGACTATACACATTCATTCTCTTACTTTTAGGGTCCTAGAACAAACCCTAACATTAAGAGTAACTCCAAAGCCTATTGTCGAATAGGTCCTCTTGGAATTTCTAGGCGATACTTCTAAAAAAGTATAAATGTAGAAAGATTGATATAGATCAAGTAGCTTCTTTGATCTAACTCTGTAGATAATATAAGCTACTATTCTAAATATTTCATGGAGAACTATTTAACAATCAAAAACTTGGTTAATTGCTTGGTTGGCATATCATATCCCTATGTGATGATATGTCATCTACATATAACACTAGGAAGATAAGCGTACTCCCACTAGTCCTTTGTACTCTTATGACTTATTCTAAAATCATAAAATCAAACTATTTGATTGTATGAAAGAGAATAATCCAACTTAGTGACATTTGCTGAATTCATTAAATGGATTATTGGAACTTACATATTTATTATGAGTAAATGGCAATATGAGACCTTTAGGATTGGTCTTAAGGACGTCATAGACTCCCATTTAGTGAAAACTATTCTCACATGATATTACCATATCTCATAATAATAGTATGTAGTTACCAATAGTAGAATCTGAAATAAATTAAGCATTTCTATATAAATGTTTTCCTTTTAATTTAAAAGCTTAGCAATTAGAAGGTCGTTATAGGTCTCTACCTTAACGTCCAATCCAATCATTTCCCTAGAACCCATTTACTACAAATGGATCTTACATCTATTGAAGATTCATCCAAAGTACTATGCTTTGTTGATTCTTATAGATACTAATTCAGATTCTATGGTTCTTAACCACTTGTCACTATCTAGACTAGTCATAGCCTCTCATAGGGTTTTAGGATCATCACTTGATGGGTTATCATCTATATGATTCCTCATCAAATATCACCATTATTATAATTGATTTTGGTGTATGATGAAATCTATATAACCTTTAGGAGGCTTGTGTACAATAAATACTTCTTTCTCTTGATTTGTTAACTTCATTTTTCCAAGAAAGGTTCATGAATCGTCCCTAATTCCTCAAAGTGTGAGACTTGAACCTTAAATGAAACTATTAACTCATCAAGGAAAGAAAAACTGGCATACATCGGACGCTCTTTAGCTTGTATAAATAACTCTGAAATCTTTATTTCATAATTATAATCTATTTCCACATTATGAATTCCTTCACTATGGAATTCCAATCTATAAAGGTTGTCTACCTTACCACAAACCCTTTGTGTTCAGAATGGTGTGGAAATATTACCTCGTTATTTTATTTGGGTATCCAACAAATCTATATTTGAAAGATATCAACTCAAGCTTAGCCATCATAAGTCGTTTTATATAAATCAAACATTTCAAAATCTACATTTTAAGGTTTGATTTATATCATCTCCATACCGCATATGGATTTTATCGACTGTTTAGTGGGACCTAAGAGTTCATTAAATATGCAATTGACTTTAAAACATAATCCCATAGGAATATTTAAAACCTAGTGAATCACTGAGACAAAATCTAATTTTGTCATAGATAATCTATTAATTCATTGCTAAGATTTCCACCTATACAGGTTGATATCCTACTCCCTTCATACTCTTATATACTTGCTTTCAACTTCACTCAATAGTAATTTGAACATTTCAAATTATTTATATTGGTGTTACATTTGGTAAACACATCTATATCAGTTATATAGTTTGTGAAGGAGATGAAGTAAGAATATCTATCTTTGGCTAAAGTTTAGACTGACCACATACATCAATATATAGTAGACATAAGAACTCATTAACATTGTCTCCATTTTCATAAAAAATGAGATTTAGTCATATTTCATTGAGATAAGTCTCACAAGTTTCATATGATTCAAAGTCATATACTTCAAGGAAATCTTCCTTGTGAAACTAGTAAACTATTTCTCACAATTTATGACTTAGTCTATAACACCAAAGATAAGGTTTGATTAGTACGATTATCTATTTTGATTTATGACCAGAAACAATTCTAACACTGTTACGTAGTTACTTTAGGCAATTATAATCACCATATTGTAAGTATCCAATGGGGTGTAATTCATCACTATGAAAAACTCCATTGGTCATTTTATATTACATTAATACACCATAACTATCTTATGATCAAATGACTATTTTTTTCGAAAACAAGTTTACGAATAAAAACAGTTTTCTTACAATATGTTTTGCCATATGCATCTTTAGAGAATTAGTTATTACAATTGTGGTTGCAACAATTGCTCTATTACCGAAATTATAATTTAACTTCTCTTATTCTTATTTGTCTATTAATCTTTAGAGTATGCAACATTTTGCATATTCCTAGACTACTACGAGTATCCAATACCCTTTTCGAGTAATTAATAGAAGTTCAAGAAATTACGGAAACAATTTCCATTAATGCCCTTACCTTGTTTCTTGGTATTAGATAACTGGTATCTAAAGGTCATACTAAGTTACTTATACATCTTCTAAAGATATTTAAGGATTCATGGGAATATCATGCTTAAAATGTCTTTTGGAGTTCATAACTCATGGATACAAGAATATACACATAGTACCATTACTAGGTTCATATTACTTTAGACATGCATCATATACATTCTATTCATCCTTAAGAGACACTTTAGTCAATAGCTTATTGAGCCTATCAATGAGTCTCAAGTGCATAAGAAAGACTCTCAAGTTGCGGTCACAATTCTTGAGATTACCCAACCAACTTGGGACGATTTGAGAAGTGATTTAGCAGAAATATCGAGAAATCTAATCAAGGGAAGAAATAGGAAAACAACGCTTTAAGAACACTATTATATAACTGTCAAAGATATGGACTATTATCTAAGAGATATATAATTGGAAACTTTAAAACATGAATGAGCCCCCTGGTAGTCAGGTCGTTTCTCATGCATAATTAAAGTGAATAATGAAACTTTAAACATGAATGAGCCCCCTGGTAGTCAGGTCGTTTCTCACTCATAATTAAAGTGTGGTACATTACCTATTTTATCATATAAAATAAGAGACTCAAAACTATTTAGCCCCCTGATAGTCAGGTCGTTTCTAATTAGTTTAGAATTTTATAATTTGTACTCGAACTACAAGTCCACCTGGTAGTCAGATCAAAACTTGTAAACTTAACAAATTAAAAACTCTACTTGCGATAGACACGTCTCACGAAATATCATATATATCGTTTATAATAAACTCAATAATTTCAATATCAAGTGGGAATAGCCTAGTATTCATAATCTAAGCATTTAGATGGAAACCGAACAATCAAATCGAAGTGATCTAATCAGACAATCGAAGCCTACCATATTAAAAATTATCATTTATTTATTCTATTACCAAAACGTTTTTAGCAATATAAAATAAAAGTCAAATTTATATATAGTAGCTGTATAAATAAAAACCTTTTTTTTTCTCAAAAACCAGTCACTAAAACATTTTTCTTAATCCGTTGTATACCAAAGTCATTGTAAAATAGAATCGCTCGATAAACATTTATCAAAATGAATTTATATTACATAGAACAAAACAACACTTTGCTAATGTAAAAAGACTTTGTGGCACCATGCCATAAAAACAACGTGAATCAAAATAAAGAAAAACCAATAGCTAATACTTGGTCAAAGAAAACCATTTTCGTTTGAAAATAGAATTTTATATCACATCTTGGTCAAACATCAACATGTTAAAGGAGTTTTTCTTTTCTCAAGATAAAAGGAAATAATCCACTTAAAAATGATAAAAAATTTATTTGTAATGATAACAACAATACAACCATCATAGCAGTATCAATCGGCAGACAATATATACAACTGTTACCTAACAATTTAGGTTACTAAGCATGCAAACTTGCTTCCTTTTTATATATACACTTAAATCATTAAAAAAAAAAATTAATAACTTAACAATAGCCGCCGACTAACCATAATACATGGACTATCCATATCAACACAGAAGTGGCCTGCAATTTTATTTCTTACAAAACGAATAAAAACAAAACACAGAAACAATTTTTTAATATTTAGTTTTAATACGAAGACAGGTATACAAAGTAATAAATACCAATCAAAAAAAAAATTCCTTTTACGATCGAATCAAAGAAACGAACATCGTAGCCTTTTAACAAAATTGAATATTTTATTCCATAAACCCTTAAACCAAGATCATATATTATCAAATAATATCTTGTTTAAAAAACTTAAATCAGAACAATTGGCTCTTATACCAATTGAATGAATCACAATAGCAGATATATCGAATATACGCAGCGGAAAAATATTGCAATCCTAAAACCATCTAGTTGCGATTTAAGAATTTAAACATAAACAAAAATCGATTACATACCTTAAGCCTTTGTATGAGAATCGAATTGACTGTGACCGAGCTTCAAAATTCTTGAAGTCTCCACGCTTTGCACACCGAGGATTTGAGCCTTGCTTTCAGAATCAAATTCTGACTTGGAGACAAAGGACTTTTGATTTTCCTTGTGGGTAGGAATTAAGTTCTGTATAATGACTCTCATTATATTTATAAAACCCCAACAGAAGAAAATGAAAAGACAAGAATAGGAAAAGTGAAGAACGTATAATGAAATTGATTATCTTAATAATCTAGTCCATTACCACTTGTGAAGTGGATTTGGACCTTCTACATTATACAAAAACAATTGACTAGCCTAGCGGTTAGTGACACATTTCACACTACTAGAGGTCCGTGGTTCGATCCACAAACTTGTCAATTTTTTTTCTTTTCCTTTTTGTCTTAGTTCGGTCTTATATTAGAATATTAAATTGTGCTAGCAAATTAATATATCAATATTCCAAGTATATATTTAATTAATATTTATTATCTAATAATAAAATTAATTAACGACATGAAGCAAGATCAATACACTCGTTAGTGTGCGACTACGTGGGTTCATCGTTAAACCGGTAGTAGTTAACTTAATTAACTACTAATCGAGGTTGGCGTCTAACAACACTCCTCAACGACCGGATAACGTGAAGTAACTCTGTACAAAGGACCCGGTAAAGGATCATACACGTATTCCCTCTATCCTTACAGCTCCAGATCATCCTGGGATATGGTACAACTGTCAAATCCCATTAGAAAATCAACTACGTTACACGTCGATTATCAACGATTGGCGAATGACCTAAGAAACTCCTTTCTTCATTCATTCTATCACCTTGGCCAAGGATTTGATACAATCGTTATAATCTTATGACATCGTAAAGCTCAAACTCTTTACCTAAAGTTGATAGATTCCATCTTGACTCATCCCTAGGAGCATGTATACTTAGCTACGTCCAATATCCTTTCGACTAGCATTATGACACACTAGTAGTCCAGTATCAAAACATAACAAGCACATACACAACTATAGTGATGATCTCAGGTCAAAGGATTACAAGTATAAAAATCCTTATAGAGATTAACCTACTTGACAGTTCAAGGTAATTAACCATTAGGAATCTCTAGTTTTAGTCGGTTCGATAATCACATCTCTATGTGCATTATCTATGCACCTAACTCGGTAAACGAGAACTACCGATATTTATCCAATAAATACTTGTTAGCTACATATTAATCTAACTGGATCATCGAGGTCTCAACTCGATGATCCTACGATTAAGAACAAGTTTAGATTAAGTCCTATAAGCTAGATTCTCATTATCATAACACCTTATGATATCTAGTTCGTAACTTAATCAAGGATTTGCCTTTATATTATGTAGATTAATACCATTATCATAAAGGCTTGCCATAGATTCAAGGAAACAATTTCTTTAATCAATACCGTAGTGATAACTATTATCGTGTACAGTAAACACTTGTGTTCAATTCATTACAAGACGATCGGGGCTAGGGCATAATTCCAACAATTTATGTATTATGATTTATGGAAAGAAACAAGAATGACTAGCGCGTAAGCATTAAAAATGGTGAATTGTGTGGCTATTTTGAAGCTAAGAGAGGTTTAAGGTAGGGGACCATTGTCTCCCTATTTGTTTGCTGTTTGTTTGTATGCAACAAAAAAGTCTTTAATTCCATCCCAAATGTTATGATTTGAAGCTAAACCATATCATCTTTGCTGATGATTTACTGATTTTTTTAATGCCGACATTAAGTTAGCTAAGTTTACTAATGAGGGGTTGAGTATTTTTTCTAGAATATCTGGTTTAAAAATTAATAAGCAAAAAAGTAAGATTCATTTCGGAGGCACTTCTATAGATATTCAAAAAAAAAAAAATCTGAGATATTTTTAATATTAAAATAGAAAACATGCCAGTTAGATATTTGGGTCCGTTGAATTCCAAGAAACTTAATGTTATTGATGGTAATATTTTAGTCGAGAAGATTTGCCAGAGCATTTTATACTGGAGCTCTAAATTACTTGCTTGTGCAGGTAAAACTGAGCTTATAAAAACTGTCCTCATAGATCATCTGCAAAGATTAAATAGAAATTGGGGACTTGACGATGAAGGCAAATAGGCAACCATTCTCCTCCATTACAAATTCCCAAAATCAAAACAGATAAACGTTCCATACAAAGTACAAAAATGTAAAAGAAAAGAGGGGCTTCGTCACTCCCCAAAAAACACGAATATTCTATCTAATTTTAAAATAAGTAAAATTATATTTTATTAAAATAAATAACTATTTATTATATTACATTACATGATTTAAAATAGATAGTTATAAGCTAATAAATAAAAAAAATATATTCTTCTTCTTCAACTTGTCCTGTGTTACTCACCAGATAAATTAATCATATGATAATAGAATAATACAATTACTCCAATAATAACGAGATAAAATAATTCAGATAAATTATAACACATAGAATCCAAAATTATCGAATTATATATATTACTGTATAATTTGAAATAGGGTTAAAGATAAACATATTGAACATAATTTAAACCCTCATACAAGCCCGCCAATAATTATTCTCGTCCCCATACAAGCCCGGGATGGTTATAATTCTCGTCCCCATAATTCTCGTCCCCATAGCCGCCTTCCTAACCGGGATGGTTATAATTCTCGTCCCCATACAAGCCCGCCAATAATTATTCAAATTCCTAACGTTAATTGTTAACTATATATAGTCTTGAATAAAACATTGGATTAATTTGGTTAATAATAAGTAAGAGGGGTGTTTACTACTTTTATTAAAATATTTCTAATATAATTTGATATACAAATTAAAAGAACATATTTGTTATTTATAGAAAATGGGGGGACCAAGAAGGTCATGCCAGTTTGTTATAATTGGACATTTGGAGGTAGTTTATCTTACTAAGGAATAGTCTATGACTAAGTGTTTACTAGGAGAGGTTTATGAACATAATATTGACATCCGTTAGTGACATAATACTAATTACTAAGGACTTATCTTTATAATGTTAAAGTGACATCACTTTGCATGGTATGCTCACTAAATAGAAATATGATTTAAGTATGCATTTAGTGAGCATTCTTATGCAAAAGGCAAAAGATGATCAGCCTAGAGCAATGATTAGCCTAGAGCTTCAGCCAAGACCTCTTAAGAATGGGAACTGAGAAAGTTGACTTTACGCCTAATGGAAGTTAGTTTTTCACGCTAAATTGTAATAAAAAGAATAAGTAGCATCAAGTTAAGAAAATTGAGAAGGTAAAACGAGAAAAGTTCCAGGCATTTGTTCTATAATTATGAACTAGCCTCTGCATTCCAAAAGAGTGATAAACAAAAGACTTCAATTCAAACAAATTTTACATCATGTAAACTACAAAACATTCTTCCCAAAACTCAACACGTCTGTATATTCAGGGGAAATTATTTAATATCCTCAAAAACATAAAGTAAAATATCACCATCAGGTGCAAATAAAACTTCAAAAGTAATTTATTTCGTCACAATCAAAGAGGTAAATAAAGCCAATAATTTCTTAAGCTTCCTCCAAAGCCATTGCTCCAGAAATAATCTCAGTAAGCTCAGTAGTAATAGATGCTTGACGAGTCCTATTTCACATAATTAAACAAATATACCAATCAGATTATTCAGTTTTATATATGTGAGATTGTGATTCAAAAGGAAAAAAAAAAGAAAAAGAAAAAAAGACCTGTTATATGAGAGGGTAAGTTTATCAAGCATTTCACCAGCATTTCTGCTTGAACTATCCATAGCTGACATTCTTGCCCCTTGCTCACTACAAGCATTCTCTAACACAGCATTAAACATAACCTGCATAAATCATTAACATTAATTCCATTTACACATTTTACATTTTTTTAAACAAATTAAATCATCAACACTTACACAAGAGAACTGAAATTCGGTAAGATTCTGAAGGATTTCTGACTTTGTCTCTCCACCTTCGATTTCGTAAGAATCCAACTCACCGATTTTTCCAGCGTCAGATTCTCTCTCCACAATCTGTGTATAATTTATTAATTTTTCCATTAAATTACTTAAAATATAAAATACGAATTAAAATTACCTCAGGGGATAACACAGTAGCTGTAGTGGGAAGAAACGAGACAACTGATTGAAACTTGTTGAAAACAATCCTTAAAGCATCAAACTCAACATTCTTGAGGACTTCATCAGCAAGAACAGAAACCTGCAAGTGGGCCCCACGTTAAATAGTTCATATGATAAGAACTAGTGAAGTAAACATACCTGGGTATAGTTCAAAGGATTCTTTTGCAATTCGGAAATAGTTAACTCAATATCATTCCTAGAGTCACGCACTAACTGAGCCTTTCCTTTTTCTCCTAGTACAACATACCTAGTTGCATTTTCGGGTCCTACAATGTAGTAGTAATATAATGATCATAATTTACCATAATAGACCTTAGCAGTAAAAAAAACACTCACAAACTTACCAGAGTATACTTTTTTAAGGGCTCTACTAACTTTCACAGATGTGGAGTTAATACCACCACAAAGACCTTTGTCTGAAGAGATAGTAACAATAACGTTTTTCTTAACATCAACACCTAATACAAACGAAACATATTTGGATTAAATTTTACCACATAAACAAGATCTAAAACACGAAATATAATTAAAAAAAGTACATACTTGGTGTGTCACCAAGAAGAGCAGTGAAAGGTTGCCATAATCCACGAGAATTTTCAGCTCGAGTTTGAATAGCTCGTAATTTCGAAGCTGCAACCATCTTCATTGCCTTGGTAATTTTCTGAATACTCTTAACAGACTTCATTCTGTTCCTTACTATTGTGTATACAAGATAATTTGCATCTCAGAAAAAGTTGAGTGTTTGAGTAAAATATGAATTAATTAAAATGTACTCACCAATTTGAGTTGAAACATAACGTACTCCTTCAACAGAGAGCTCCCTGGAACAGTGAAATCATATAAATAAAATTGATCTAGCAGCTATATAGACCCACACATAACAGTATAGTTGCTATTTTTGAAACACAAGGGTATATTTGGCTATTCTACATAATACAAGGAGTGACAATGCAATTTTCCCTCGACCAAAAAAATTGACATATCAGCAGAAACGCAACAATTTTTGAAACAAAAAACTCATTAATCAAAAATCAATTCGTAGAAGTGTCTCCCAATATAAATCCAAAATCAGGAAATAAAATCTAGATCAATTATAAACAGCATTTTAATGAAAACTGACACAAGATCCTCGTCCCAAAAATATAATGAAATTATACAAATTTGAGATAATTGTACCGTCATGTATATTACATATATACGATATATCTGTGAGAGAGGAAAAGATGCATACTCGGAAGGGAAGATAGATGATCGGAGTGGAGTGATGAGAGGGGTGGCGAAACGCTTGCCCTCGCGTCTGAAAGCTGCCATCGCCATTTTACCGTCGACGGGATCTGAGAAAGGCAACGATTTGTATGGATCGAGTAGAGAGAGAGAGAAGCTTAGCTAGGGTTTGTGCGCGAGTAGTAAAATGATTTTGTTCTCACCACAGTCACAGGTAGGATGCTTCAGCGGAGACAATTTCCTTGGGTTATTAATACAGTATACGACGTCGTTACTAAGTGACCATTAATTTTTTCTTTTTTCCCGGATTAGCGATAACAGGACCACGTGCTTTTTTTTTATTTGTTCTTTTGTTTTTCTTTTTTAGAAAAATAACATTTCTACCCATGAATTATGAATTTTTTTATATTTTGCTTCCTAAGTTTTTCTTACTTCCAACTTTCAATATGTATTATGTTAACCCTTTTCAAAGATTTTTGTTCATTTTGGATTTTGTATATTAAGTACTTATTTAATTGGTCAAAATAAGTTTTATAAAAATACTCATTATTATAAAAAACATGACCACAAAGTTCGATAATTGATCAACCAGTTAAAGTATTCATGCGGTGACCAAAAGGTCCCGAGATTGAATCTTGCCCGAATCAAAATGGATTCAAGTGAAAGTGACGCTCGTATCTATTAAAAAAACATAAACTCAAACTTATTGATGTCTCCTCATTTGTGATAATATAATATACTTCAGAGACATCATTTTAGGCGTATTTATTAGTTTATAGGTCGATCTTAGCTTAATTTAGTGCACTTTCCTATTTTGAGTCTTGATTTGTAGAGTTATTATTTTTAGAGCATATTGGGTTTAATTGTTTATTTAGTGTGAAGCTTTAAATATAATTATGGAGATTAATTAGAGTCCAAGTCAAAGACTACAAGATATGGAAAAAGATATGCATGGAAATTGGAGATAGAAAGAAGCTGAGTTCAATTAGGAAAAGGAAAAGCTGCCTAAATCTGGGATTCTGCATACACGTCCAAATATATGCGTTTTTACCTAAGAAATAGGCCGATTTTGGTAATTTCCTTCTAATGGGTCAAGATAATTCTGTTGCGATTCTTTTGGTATCTTATGGAGCTCAAACCGACCAATAACGAAGAAGATATGCTCAAAACGGTCCAGCAGTGTTTATCTTTATTTCCATACGAATTTGAGTTGGACTAGGAGTCCATTACTTTCCTTCTCCTTCAAGAAAACGAATTAGGTCTTCCTATACCCTATAAATACAGCCTCTTAACACTCAAAAATCATCCTTGGCCAGACCTTAAGGCCAAGAGGAAGCTGCAACACAAGAGAAGAAGTCTGGAGGGAGCTGTGCAACAACTATGTCTCCTTCAACCTCTTATTTTGTAATTCTTTTCTCTTCTCTTCTTAGTATGAATTAATTCTCTTTAGTTTGAGTGTTTAGCATATATGTATGAACCCTAGTTTTGATTGACATCTATCTAATTTGGGAACTTAATGTTTTAAATAGAATTATAGTTTTTATTCTCTGTTTATGTGTTTGGATTTATATTCTGTGTTCTTGTGGATGCGCGCCCATATAGAATTACCATCTAGTAATTAAGTCACCATTGACAACGGTGTTTAATTGCATGTTTAGCACATAACGTCTAGTATTAGGTCTAATCTGACAACCCAACCTAGCTAGATAATCACTATGGTTTAGTTCTTGTGACTATTTACCAATTACAGGAAAAGTTTGCTTAGGAAGCCTTATTGACACAGGAATATCCTATTTTAAACTACCGATAGCATATTGGGACCGATTAGGGAAATACTACATAATTTACCCTTACATGTTTAGAACGGCAAAACTAGTGGGGATTGCATGCTAATTACTCAAGCTAGACTTTCATACTATCTTCTTTTCTTTCTTTTATTTATTTTCTGTCTTTAGTTTATTAGTTTAGTTTATTTATTAGAAAACCAAATAAATATTTGTCTATCTCTTCTTCCTACTAGCGTATTAGCTTTTCTACCTTTAATATCTGCACTTGATAAATTGCATAAGTTCTCTCTAACTTTCGTCAGTCCCTGAGGAACGAATCTTCTTATCATTAAAACTTGCATACGTCCTGTAATACTTGCAGTACCGTGTTAGCTTAGGGTGTTTATTTGCACTTATTTTATACATCTTTTTATCACACCTTAGGCCACACCAAGTTTTTGGCGCCGCTGCCGGGGACTACATCGTTAGTCCTTGTGCAATTATCTTGTGCTTTTATTTTAGTTAGTTCTATTTTACGCTTTTCTTTGTAGTTTTTGTTTTACAGATTTTTTTAGGCGAAAGCAGATTTATTAGGAGATAAAGGTTTCGTGTTATTAGATCCTGAAAAAGCTAATTCAAGATGGAATCTTTAAAGCTCAAGGAGTTAAGCCAACAACTTGAGGAATTACGAGAACAATCGCAACAACTAGCTCGGAGGAATCTAGTACATACATCACCTTCATGTCCTAGTTGTGGAGCAAGAGATCACTCGTGGGGACATTGCATGAACAATCCAGCTTCAATTTCCTTCATGCCTTATCAAAGAGACCATTATTATGATGGTTATTATCAATCCCAAGGAAATTACGCTGAGTATCAACCCCCGCAGAGTTACAATTGGGTCGGAGATCAACAGGATTATAATCATAATAATCATTATAATGATGAATATTATCAACCACGACCACAATCCTACTATCCTCCACAACCTATCTATCAAGAAACGCCGATTTATAATGAAGCTTATCAAGAACCACATCCTTATTCAATGCAGCAAACCATACAAGAACAACCTCCGAGTTTGAATTCAAGCATGGCTAAGATGATGAATCTAATTGAAAAGATGGAGAATAACCAGCAAAGAATCCAAAACTCGGATGATGCGATTGACAAGCTTGTGCAGACAATGTCACAAATGGTGGAAAAAACTAAAATCCTTGCAGAAAGGCGACTCCGAAGTGATACTAGTGCTCCAGAAAACAAAGTTTGTCATGCAGTTGAATTAGGAAGTGGAAAACAACTACCTCCACCAAGACCAGAACCAGAACCAGACCCTATTCCAGAAACGGGGGGAGAAAAAACAACAGAAGATAAGGTCGAAGAGGTAGTTGAACAAAGAAGTGTCCAAGAGAAGACACCAGAAAAGAAAGAGAGCCCAGTGGTAACCAACACATGTCCTCCTCCACCATTCCCTTCACATGTCAGAAAGGACAATGACCTGGAATTCAAGAAGTTCGTTGACATGATGAACAAGTTAAAGATCAGCAGCCCGTTTGTAGAAGCTCTCACAAGAATGTCAAGATACGGTCAATTCATGAAGGACATTCTTTCTAACAAACGAAGATTCGAGATGAATGGATTGCCAGAGGAGTGTAATGCTACAAATGAATTAGAGTTACCATCAGAAACGCCTTCTCCCACGAAATCTTGGATGGTACCATCCATGATTATAAAGAATCTAGCTGAAAAGTTCGTGGGAATTAAAGGCAAAGGGTGGAAATTTCGTCATCCTTAATCGAGGTAACACGTCTAACTTTGAAAGACGTTAAACAAAAGTGCTATACGGGAGACAACCCGTAATTTCGTTTATGTTTTTACATTTTTAGTTTTTTTTTTATTTATTTATGTGTAGCTTAGTTAATTTTAGTTGATATTGCATATTTGAGAAAGGTGTTAGTGTTTTTGATGATTAGGTATTGGAGAAATCGAGTAGGGAAGCGAGCAAAATTTTTTCGGACAGAAACTTCGGCAAGTCATATCTTTGCGCTCGGATGTCGAAATCAGGTGATCTTTGAGCCTAAACTGCATAACTTTTCGACATCTAGCTGATGGGGAGGTTTTTGCAAAGTGCGGTACACCGGACCTCAGCCGCGGTGCACCGCAGGGTAAAAACCCGTGCCACGGTAGCAGACACGTGTTGTGTACAGAAAAGAAAAAAAAAATAGCTGATGGGTCCGGTATACCGGACCCTATACCGCGCCATGCACCGCACAAACACGTGCCACGGGGTCCTACCACGGGTATTTTGACGTAGGAAGCGCGGAGCACCCCCGCGGTACACCCCATGGTCCGCAGGGGTAGCCCGCACGAGCCGCCAGAGAGAGAAAAGAAAGGGTTTCAAGGTTATATGAAGATCTAATTCTCATTATTCCGAATTTTATAAACCTTAAACCTCTTTCTCTTCCCTAAAACTCTCCCAACTCCATTGGAGCTCATAAAAAACCTTCACCAATCATCAAAACACTACCCAATCACCATGAAAACACATCCAATTCATTCTCCACATCATTACAAGGAAGATTCAACCACCTATATCATCCCAAAACACCTTGAATTCAAGATCAAAAGCTTAAATTTTCAAAAATTCATCCTACAATTTCTTAAATCCAAGCCAATCCATGAAGAATCCATCTTACCCACATAGAGAATCATCATCCAATCACTCTTCCTAACCCAAATAAAGCTTGTAGAACCAATAATCAAGAGTTTCAAATTTCAAGAGTGGCTAAAGCTTTGAGTTGGGGGTCAATTGAGATGATTAAGAGAACATGAACATTATCTACTGTAAGGGAGATGAAGAAAAGCAAGGTATTGGATGTAATTGAGAAGAAATCAAGTGAGAAAAGTCCTAGTTCCAGTTCAAAGGGTAAAACAAGTCAAGAGAAGAGAGGTTAGCATGCTGTGTTTGACTCAAAGAGCAAAAAGATTCCAACTTTAGTGAAGAAGACAACACAACCTCTACAAATCAAAGACCTTACACCCAAGAGAAAAAGAGAAAGCTTCAAGGTCCCTGATAGCTTCTCCGAAGAAACAATTAAAGGAACTACCTTTCTCTTATAAGATAGTATTTGAAGAAGAAGTTGAAGGAGAATACATGAAGATTCGTGGAGATTTGGAATGATGGGGTTGTCTGTGAATTGTATTATGTGAGGAGAAGAGGAAGATGTGGCACAGTTGATCTATGAGGAGGTGATACGAATTTTTGATCTCTCCCATGACGTTATTTAATGCAATATCCTATTATGATCACGTGTCTTGATCGAAAAGCGAATAAGAAGTTGGGTGAAGAAGATACATTAGATTTAATCCGAGTATCGACAAGGCGAGGTAATAGCCTCGAAGAGTATGTTTTCTTTCTTCCCTACCATTTCTTTATGTGCAATATGTATGCTAATTTTAAATTTTATTTTTCTTGAGTCTTTTCGAGTCGTGGGGACACGGCTCATTTTTGAGTTGGGGGTGGGGATTCGTTGTCCTCATCTTCCTTTTTGTTTTTCATAAAATTTAAAAAAAAATTGGGTTGAATTAGGCATAGAATATATTTGAATGTACCTATTGAGCATGATTTTATTAAGTTAATGATAGTAGGTAGTATGTTTTTGAAAGATGTCATATATTTGTTTAGATGCATGTATGAAAACAGGAATTAAAGGATAGAAAAGTTAATGAGCAATGCTAAGAAATCACGTTGAAACTTAGGAATAGTTATTTGGTGTGTAGAACGTGAGGTTTGAAATTAGTTGAAAACCCACTTGTCTATGAACTAGTAGTAAAAAAGTAACGAAATCCGGTAGTTAGAAAAATGACTAAGGCAGTTCTTTCATGATAAAACACTTGAAGCCTTTTAACTTTCTCACCCTTTTATTTGATTATTGTTAGTATCCGTCTTAGCCCCTCTGAGCCTTTCTAAAGCCTTTTATTGAACCACATTATAATCCATACCCTTAGTTTGTAGGACTTATCTATATGACCCGCACTCGAATCGCAAAACCTGAGACAACTCGTTTTAGAGCTTGAGTTTGGGGTGGTGGGTTTCATCATTAGGGAACTTTGGGATTTGGGTATTATCTTTGTGATTTGATGATGAAATTGTTATTATTGTAACCCTTTGCCGGGGTAATAGTGAATGGAAAAGAAGCTACGAGCTAAATTTGCCAACAAGGGCATAAAAAGAATCAATATATATGAAAAAAATAGTGTGATATCTCAATCATCAAAAGAGAATCATAGTTATACAAAAGAAAAAAATTGATATGAAAAGAATATATATTCGGACCGGCAAAGTGGAATTTGTAAATCATCACTAAAGGTTTTATTTGGATTATTGGGGATGCAAATCAAAAGCATCAATCAATTGGGTTGAGTGAGAACATCTTCGAGTGAAAACTCAAGCTCTAGGGCGATTCGTTGATGGCTAGTGAGGATATTATAATATACTTATTGATGTCTCCTCATTTGTGATAATATAATATACTTCAGATACATCATTTTAGGCGTATTTATTAGTTTATAGGTCGATCTTAGCTTAATTTAGTGCACTTTCCTATTTTGAGTCTTGATTTGTAGAGTTATTATTTTTAGAGCATATTGGGTTTAATTGTTTATTTAGTGTGAAGCTTTAAATATAATTATGGAGATTAATTAGAGTCCAAGTCAAAGACTACAAGATATGGAAAAAGATATGCATGGAAATTGGAGATAGAAAGAAGCTGAGTTCAATTAGGAAAAAGAAAAGCTGCCTAAATCTGGGATTCTGCATACACGTCCAAATATATGCGTTTTTACCTATGAAATAGGCCGATTTTGGTAATTTCCTTCTAAAGGGTCAAGATAATTCTGTTGCGATTCTTTTGGTATCTTATGGAGCTCAAACCGACCAATAACGAAGAAGATATGCTCAAAACGGTCCAGCAGTGTTTATCTTTATTTCCATACGAATTTGAGTTGGACTAGGAGTCCATTACTTTCCTTCTCCTTCAAGAAAACGAATTAGGTCTTCCTATACCCTATAAATAAAGCCTCTTAACACTCTAAAATCATCCTTGGCTAGACCTTAAGGCCAAGAGGAAGCTGCAACACAAGAGAAGAAGTCTGGAGGGAGCTGTGCAACAACTATGTCTCCTTCAACCTCTTATTTTGTAATTCTTTTCTCTTCTCTTCTCTTCTTAGTATGAATTAATTCTCTTTAGTTTGAGTGTTTAGCATATATGTATGAACCCTAGTTTTGATTGACATCTATCTAATTTGGGAACTTAATGTTTTAAATAGAATTATAGTTTTTATTCTCTGTTTATGTGTTTGGATTTATATTCTGTGTTCTTGTGGATGCGCGCCCATATAGAATTACCATCTAGTAATTAGGTCACCATTGACAACGGTGTTTAATTGCCTGTTTAGCACATAACGTCTAGTATTAGGTCTGATCTGACAACCCAACCTAGCTAGATAATCACTATGGTTTAGTTCTTGTGACTATTTACCAATTACAGGAAAAGTTTGCTTAGGAAGCCTTATTGACACAGGTAAATCCTATTTTAAACTACCGATAGCATATTGGGACCGATTAGGGAAATACTACATAATTTACCCTTACATGTTTAGAACGGCAAAACTAGTGGGGATTGCATGCTAATTACTCAAGCTAGACTTTCATACTATCTTCTTTTCTTTCTTTTATTTATTTTCTGTCTTTAGTTTATTAGTTTAGTTGATTTATTAGAAAACCAAATAAATATTTGTCTATCTCTTCTTCCTACTAGCGTATTAGCTTTTCTACCTTTAATATCTGCACTTGATAAATTGCATAAGTTCTCTCTAACTTTCGTCAGTCCCTGAGGAACGAATCTTCTTATCATTAAAACTTGCATACGTCCTGTAATACTTGCAGTACCGTGTTAGCTTAGGGTGTTTATTTGCACTTATTTTATACATCTTTTTATCACACCTTAGGCCACACCACTTATCATCTTCTTCACACATGCCTCCACAATAAATACTTATCACGCATGACGCAATTATAAAATGATGAAAACAAAATAACTTAAAAAGACAACATTATGATACCTATGAGCAAAGGTGTACAAAAATCCCAATTTACATGTAAGATTACGTGAGGTCATTAACGGATGCAACAAGGCCTTGAATTTTAGGAAGTGGGAAACAAACTTGAGGAGTTTTGGTTATAAAAATAGGAACAATGGAATAGACAAGATATGAAAAAGATGTCTTACATTTTTTTATCTTCATTTGGGAGAGAGTTTTATGTCTCCATTTATGTGATAGATTAATCTAGTCGTGAGACATCATTTTAGGGTTATATCGTGCTTAACTGAGGGATTTTTCCTATATATTGATAGATTTTTGTTTCTTGATTAGTTTTGGAAAACTGTTAGTTTAGACTTATCAGTGTGTAAATTGTGTAATAAGTGTGTATCTCTTAGGTAAACCCATATCAAGGAGTAAAAGGAAGATTCGACCACTTTTGGAAAGTAAAATCAGTTGTCGACCAGATTTAGAAAGTGACTTGTATGAGTTACCAAACGAGATTGATGAAGACTCCGGAGGATTCCTTTGGTTTCTATATATTACTCGGAGTTAGTAGCGCGTAGAAACTGGCGGATTGTGATTTGGAGTTGAATTGAAGAAGTAATTAAAGTTGCAGTTGTCGTGGTTCGAACAGTCCAATCTTCATGAAAAATGTTTTTGGGTTGGATTAGGTCACTTAAAAGAGGCCCACAATACATTAAACATATTTGGACCTTTGAATACCAGTTTTTATCGTTAGAGAGGGTAACTGATTTAGTTTTTTAGTAGAATAAGAAGAGCATAGAGAGAAAATCGACCAGAGGAGAAGACCACAGAAGCGGGACTTTACTGCACCACTCCTACACCTTTCCACATCTATCTTTACATTATTTAGCTTTAGTTTCTTGTCTTAAACATAATTCTAGGAATCTTACTATTTAGTTTTATTTCTTTAGTTATGCCCTAAATTCTCTTTAGCTTGAGTTTGCATCATGTATGAACCTTGAATATTTAATTGATGTTTTTATGCTATTTGGGATTTACTTTAAATTGAATCGGGAGAATTGTTTATAACTTCATATAATTTGTATGAATTTAAGCTTTTTATAACTTGATCACCTATAGATAGACCTAAGTACTAACATAATCACCCTGGCAGGGGGTTTAGGAACAATTCTGGTTCATATTCGTCTAGTGTGCGGTAGTGATCTTAATAGGCATGCCTAACTGGATAATCATATAGGGATAGTGTATATCGCCAAGCTTTTGCACAGAATAATCTCACCAGAGGACTTTAGTAATCGTAAGGCAGCCTTCTAAGCTACCCTGGCGGGATTTAGAATCCTGATTAGTTATAATACCCCCAATTCTCCCTTATAGTTGAAACATCGACTTAGTAGGCTAGGGGAATACTAGCAAACTCGAGCTAATTCTCATCCCATCCTCTTTAGTTTATTTATTTTCTTTCTTAGTTTAATTAATCTAGTTTTGTTATTCGTGTCTTAGTTTTTAATTGAAAAACCAAAAAAAATCTATTTATTTCTATTATGTCTTTAGTAGTTAGCAACTGGATCATCTACACATTCTATAGACACAAGCTCGACATTAAAGAATTTGATAATCCATGTAGAAACGATACTCTTTACATCCTTACTTTATTCATTGTCAATTATACGTACTCTTGCGGTAGTTAGCTCTCTCAAGGTGTGTATTTATTAGCATTATTTTATCGTACCTTGGGAGATGACGTAGTTCCTCGAAACACTTTTTCATGTTACCTTTCAATTTAATAATATTTTCAAGTTTGCTCGTGTATTTTTCAAATTCAGTTACATAAAATACTCGTTGCTCGAGTTCTTCCTGGTTTTTTTAGCTTTTGGGTTGTTATCAAAATCGTAAATCATTACATTGGTTCTCTCATTATTTGAACTATCTATGAAAAACGACACCCAACTCAAAGTTATTGATAACACTATCAAAAGCTTCAAACTCTCTTTAGTCCAAGTTTCTCACATAGATTACCATCCACAAACTTTGGGTGATTTGGTTAGTAGGTTTACAATGATTGATGGTAAAATGGAACAAATGCTACGCTGGTTAACTAATTTAAATACTCTTTAAAGAACTACTCCAACAGTATAACGTGTGGGTTCTTCTTCCTGTTTCAAGTGGTTTTGTTAAATTGTTCAAGCGTGGTTATAACTAAATACTCTAATTTCAACGGTTTTTTTTACTTTTTATATATTATAATGAGAACTTTTTTTTATAAAACTAGTATCATATAACATGTGGATATTATATATCGTCACATGAAAATATGTGAAGGGTCATAAGTTTTATTTCATTTTCAAGTATATCCTATATAATGGTGACATTGATGGGTTAGTGAAAGGTCTAAGAGTTTAATTAGATTGTTACGTATAGAGTAATTTGTAATTATTTTTATGGTGCACATGATTAATATAACTCCTCTTTTATCTTGTTTTCTTTTCATCGATCTATTTATTTTACAACACATTATTAGTACGAGTTTTCTCTTCTGATCTCGTGGAAGAGGTAAGTAATTAGGTATGACTTATATATTTCTCATTCTTATGTTATATAAATATATTGTATACTAATATTTATTTGAGTATAATATTGTAAGTACTCTACATATAGAAAAATTGTAGGCTCGAATCCTAAAACAAATTCTGTATGCCAGAAGCATATAAGAAAATATATAGGCCTGAAGCGTACATCAAATTTATATGCCAGAAGTATAAAAGAAATTATATAGTCCCGAATCTTACAACAAAATATCTATGTCATAAGCATATAAAAAATTTACAGGTTGGAAGTCTACAATAAATTTTATATGCCTTAATCATAAGTCAAATCTATTGGCCCGAAACCTTCAACAAATTTTGTATGCCTGAAGCATACAATAAATTTTATAGGTTCGAAATTTAGAACACGGTTATATGTCTGAAGCATATATTAGCCCGAAACTTTCAACAAATTTTGTATTCCTGAAGCATACGATAAATTTTATAGGCTGGAAGACTAGTTTATTTTTATATTTTTGAAGATTCAGTTTATTACGATTCCTTTAAGTTTCAAATAAAATTCCATACAACTCGGTACATATTAATCTAAAACAATACTCATTTTAAATTTCAGTATTATGACAAATATCACCAAACTTGGATTCAATGTTCTTGATGTTCCCAGAAGAAACTATTCAACTTGGGTTCTTGATGCTAACATCCAATTGAGTGCAATGAATCTAGAAAAAATATTTCGTCCGTTCCTAAAAGGTTGTCACATTTGCTTTTGCACACAAACTAAGATATGTCATTATTCTCTATGTGATTACTAAACTACTCTCCTTAAAGTGTCTTGATATCTTGAATAATTGTTGAAAAATATAAATTATAATATTTAATTAAGGGTAGAAGTGGTATAAGAAACTAAAAAAATGACTTGGTTTTCTAAAGTGAAACATCTAGAAACAACTATTTATAGTATAAATGACAACCTTTTGGGAACGGAGGGAGTACCATTAAAGAAACAAATACAACTAGTGAACAAGATAAAGAAAAAGTGATGATTTTCCTTTGCATCGCATTGATAACGGGCAAAAATTCGAATATATTGGTATAAATGACCCAAATGTTCTATGGAAATATTTGAAATAAAGGTATGATCACCTTAAAAGTGTGATACACCCAAGGCTCGTTATAATTGGATGCATTTGAGGTTGGCAAGATTTCAAAACACTGAGCGGATATAACTTTTCATTGTTCAAGATTGTGTCTCAAATGAGATTGTCTGTAATGAATGTTGCAAAAGAAGATATGTTAGAGAAGATATTCTCTATCTTTCACCAATCTAACATGATCGTTCAGACCACATATCGCGAAAATGGGTTAAAAAAATTATTCAAAATTGATTTTGTGTCTCTTTGTTGGTAAGCTAAACAATGAACTTTAATAGAAAAATCATAAATTCCGTCCTTCTGGATCGATGTCATTTCTAAAAGAAAATGATAACGATTCATTCCCAGAAGTAAATGAAAGTGATTTTGGAAAAGAACATGTCGTGTTCGTGGTCGGGGTTAGGGTCGTGTTCGCGATCGCGTTCATGGTCGTGGTTATGGTTGTGGTCATAGCTCAAACAATATTTGAAGTGGGACAACAATGGTGGGGACAAGATAAATTTAAGTGTGTGAATCATGACGCCTCTGAAAATTATGATGATGGTTGTCATAGGTGTGGGATAAAGGGTTTCAGAGTTGTATTTGTCGTACACCAAATCATTTGGTTGATCTCTTTCAAATATCTATTCAGTAAAAAGGACGAGAAAAGGAAACATATTTTGCCAATTTAAACAATATCGTTGAAAGCAACCCAATGGTATTCACTAATTTTAATGTTGATGATTTCCTAAATGAGATAAGTAGAGGAATGGATTGGATTGAATTTGTTGGTGGTGACACCAATGATGGAATTAAAAATATCAAATATGATTAAATAAATATCATATTTACTTATTTTGCCGTTCTCCTAATAATAATTTTACTTAACTATATTTTATTTAAGTATTTGGTTGTAATGCAGCCAAACTGATAAATATTGTTTTATCACGGTAATTCTTCTTCTTGTTATTGTATCTCTTACATTATTTACTTTGTAATTTCTATATAGAAAATGGAAAATGTTATGAGCAAATGTGACATGAGTAGTGGATATTTTTGTTAGTCCACAGTGTAACAACACATACAATGCTTCGAGATAAAATATATTTTATAAACTTGATTTGGAAACAGACAAATATTAGTACAATTTCTGGTACATCTGAACTAATTAAGGGTTTGGAAGAAGTAAACATAACAATATCGAAGAAACAAATATTTTAATGAAAGAAACATTGTATTGTAGCAATAAAAGAAGAAACTTACTGAGTTTCAAAGAAAATGGTTCATATAGAGACAATGAATGAATGAAGGAAATAAAAAATATCTTTGTATTACATCAAATATTTTATGCCAGAAGCAGGTGAAAAAAAAATACTCCCAATTTTTTCGTCGAGGTTATACTATGCAACTATAAGAACTCTGGAATCAAATATTCTTATGAACCAAAATTTCAATGATCCAAAATTATTTATGTTCTGGCATGAGCGACGTGGACACCGTGGATCAACAATGATGCGTCGAATAATTGAGAACTCACTTAGATATTCCCTAAAGAACTAGGAGATTCCCTTACATCGTGAATGTGTATGTGTTGCTTGCTCACGATGGAAGTTAATCATAATACCATTTTCAATGAAAGTTATCCATGAATCTCTAGCATGCCTACAAAGAATTCACGGGGATATTTGTGGACCTATTGATCCACCTTGTGGATCATTTTGTTACTTTATGGTCCTAATAGACGCATCATCAAGATGGTCACGTGTGAGTTTACTGCCCGTATGAACAGTTGTTTTTGCCAAATTTCTTGCTCAAATAATAAGATTGACAGCACAATTTCAAGATTGCGTGTCAGAGTCTTTTATCAGAAGATTGCAACTGAATAACTGATTGCTAAACCTTTGCTTTTAAGGTCAAATATACCGACATTTGTATAAGGGCATGCAATTTTACATGCTTTTTCATTGGTTCGTATTAGAAAAAATTTATTTCAACAATATTCACCATTACAACTTGTTTTTTGTCATCTACATGATGTCTCAAACTTAAAAAAATGGGTTGTGTGGTTCATGTTCCTATTTCCCCACCACAACAAACACAGATTGGTCCATAAAGACATCTTGGAATTTGAATTGGTTTTGATTCCTCGTTTATTATTAGATATATTGATCGCCTAACAAGTGATTTATTAAAGAGAGATATGTCAATTGTCATTTTGATGAGACAACTCGAAAGGAAAAAAATGGATAAAGTCAATTATTCATATGAGGCATATCTTTTCTATTATTTTCAAACTCGTGAGCTCGTAAATTGACCATATATGATGATCTTTCTTATCCAATGGTCTTGCCTTAACCTAAACAAGTCGGTGAAATATATTGTCATTACTTTCCACTATCAATAGAGGTTTGATCTTACAACGCCGAGTTTAGAAGATTGATAAGTGCACCCACAAGCTTATGAAGATATCGACAAAAAAAGACAACGGTGTATTTATTTCACTTGACGAGTGAGAAAAAATTTAATTTTCGAAGATGTAACCACATTTCATAAAAACATACCCCAAAAAAGTATAATGTTGTACTTTTCGTATTTTGTATTATATGTACCAATTTTTTCCTTTAAGAATGATAATGTACTTATTCTCAATGTGCACTAAGTTGTTTAGGTGATAAAATTGAAAATACTACTTTAAAGTTTTGGTTTGAATAATAAATTTTGACATTTATAGTATATAATTTTGATACTAATACAATTGTTTACCTAAAAAATAAAAAAATAAAACAAGAAAAATGAGATAGAGGTACTTGTCAAATATATTAGAGAAAAATTATAATGGGTTTGGAGGCAAAATAGAAAGAGTAAGAATAATAAGAATTAGAGTAAATTGATTTGGAAAAAAATAAAAGGAGTAATAACAATAAGAATCAGAGTAAGTTAGAATTAAGATGAGAAAAAATAATACGAATCCACGTTAATTTATGTAGCGCATCTGACCTAAAAATGTCAAAAAAGAATTAATACATCTAAGAACCATTTGAATTCGGAGTTATCTTTTTTTTTTTAATACATGAGAGAGCCACTTTGGACTCGGAATAAATGACTCTAATGAGATTCGATCCCAGAACCTCTTGGTCTCTGCGGAGTAACCTAACCACTAGGCCAGCTATCGATCTCAATTCGGAGTTATCTTGAGTCCACATTCATTCCCAGAAAACCTTTTTAGTCTCCTCACTGACCTGACCAACTATCAATTTTAAAATTGCCAACTTTTGCATTATAAAGTAAACTGATTCATTCCTACCTCGACTTATATAATCTGGATTTTTTTTTTGGTTCACGCTATATTTTAACTACTAAAATAGTGGTGAACTAAGAACGATACAAAACAAGAGATAGTCAATTAACTCAATTATTGAAACAAACATTAAACTAACATACTAAAAATTATAGTCCTAATAATTTTATTTATTAGGACTATAATTAAGTAAAGAAATCCTACCTAATAATTAAACTGAATTATTAGACTATCGGTTCTAATAATTAATTAAGGAAATTCTACCTAACAAAAAGTCACTACTAATAATGAAACTGAATTCCACTAATCGGGAATTGGAACCCTCTTGGATACCATCGCAACACAAAGTTTTCCATTTTTATGACGGAACATCCAAAAGGTGACGTAATCTTGAATTTCTTCTAAACCATTAGTTTGGTAAAACTTCTTCCAATCTCCAACAATGACATTCATTTTACCACCTACCCAGGTTTTATAGACCCCCTCAAATGTTCGGCCATATGCATCATACAAAGTCACATCAATTCCCTTTTTCAGGTCTTCATTAGAGTTCAACAAGGGATCACATCCTAGTTCCACGTCCTTTTTGTTAATAAGAAGTCTATTGTTACTATCCTTTAAATCACTTGCAGTCATTTGCTTCTCAAAAGGCAGACCACATTCAAGTATCACCTCATGCAAACCCTCGATAGGTGGGAATCTTGGTAATTCTGTTCCATCAAAGGAAAATCCTTTTTGTGGCACTTGAACAACAACTTTTTGTCTCTTTTTCTTTTCTTGCTCAACAACGTTTTCTCTCTTAGTACCACCATCAGGTATATGGGCCCAATATGCATGATTTCTTTGTTGATGAACACGACAGATTTGTGTATCCTTACTCAGTTTTACGAGTGTCCAGGCTGCGGTCTCCATCTCAATATCATATCCCATATTTTCCTGTTTAAGAATAAAAAAGAAATATATCACAAACAACACATTAATAATTTATATATTTACAAAACAAATATTAACTATTGGGTCTGCCCTTAACTGGAAGAGTACCAAAAGTGTATACATATAATATACTTTTTTGGTAATTAAACATGTTTTATTTTGTTGAAGTTTGACCACATGCAACAAAAATTCACTTTAAAAAAAAAAAAGAATTACTGTGATGAAGAATACATGATTAATTGAAGGAATTGTATGATAAAAGAAAAACAATTGTAAGCATATTAGTTGACGAAGAGATGAAAAAAAATAACTACAAATTAAATAATTAATCAAAAACATTTAAAAAGTTAAGGTTTGTCTGAAAAAAGTACATAATACGCACATTCATATTTTATTAAAAAATTAAAACACAGTTAATATATTAAAAAATTACATAACCTATTAAAAAATAAATTAATCAATTAAACAGCAGAACTTTTTCAATAAAATTAACCATCGAATCTATTGGGGAAATTATTTTAATATTATAGCACTATGATGGGCAGTAGAGGGTTTGCTAAAATAAATAAAATTATAGCACTATTATGATAATTATCTTCAACCAAAAAAAACTTAGATAATAAAGAATTTTTTCATACACAGAATTATACAGAGTATAGTACTTTAGGTATAGCAAAGGTAATCAAAATTTTATGAAATTATAAAATTTAACATTTAATAATCAAATTTATCATAATTTATTTCAATAACTTAGTTCTACAATTTGAAAAGATCAAAAGACCAACAAAAAAGAAAAATATATTCATCTTTCGTATAAATTTAAATATAATAATGACTGAATAGATATATACTTGAAAATGTATGTCTGAGGTAATGATTAATGTAAACTATTTACACATATTTATAGTTTGTTTAAGGTAGTTGTTATTGAGTTGAAGTCGTTTCATATAGAAATCCTAGATAGTGTTGGCTTAATAGACTTTTACAATAATTAATTATTTTTTTCTGTTCTAAAATAATTATTATTAGAAAATACATTTAGAATTCCAAAATTCACTTAATTTATCAGAAACCTCGAAATATCATGTAAACCCTATATCATAAACAGCAAAAAAGACACAAAAATTTAACCGCCTATAATAAATAAATTAAAAAAAAAAACTCATTACCTGTTGAATTACTCGTCATGTGGACTTTAATGGACAAGCCTTTAAAGATTTAAGGACAGGTCCTTCATCCAACAAGACTTGAATACAACTTAGGACTGAATTTGCTAAAGCATTAAGATTATATCATCCTTCAAGTTTATGTGACGTGATATTTGGTGTGGACTAAAGCTATATTTTTGTCTTCGGCCTCCTTTGCATCCAAAATAACACATCTAGAAAAGAAAAATCCATTAAACCAAACTAGAATACAACTTTTATGCCACTGAGTCGCACAAACACAAGGGTATATTTGGCTATTCTACATAAAAACATACAAGGAGTGACAATGCAATTTCCCCTTACAAAGCTAGAGTAGAGGCCGACAAAAAGTGTTGACACATTAGCAGAAACACAACAATTTCTGAAACAAAATCCTCTGAATCAAAAAATCAAAAATTAATACATCACAGAAGTGTCTCCCAAATTAATCCAAAATTAGCAAATAAAATTTAGATCAATCATACGCAGCATTTTAATAAGATAAAAACACAACATCCTCATCCCAAAAATATGATGAAATGATACAAATTTGAAAAAATTGAACCATCATGTATATTATATATAAGTATATATACATGATTACATATAAGTGATGTATCTGTGTGAGGGAGGTAAAAGATGCATACTCGGAAGGGAAGATAGATGACCGGAGTGGAGTGATGAGAGGGGTGGCGAAACGCTTGACCTCGCGCCTGTTAGCTGCCATCGCCATTTCACCGTCGAAGGGATCTGAGAAAGGCAACGATTTGTATGGATCGATTAAAGAGAGAAGCTAGCTATGGTTTGTGCGCGAGTAGTAAAATGATTTTGTTCTCACAGTCACACAGTGAGACAATTTCCTTGGTTTTTTTTTTTTTGTTCTAAATTTCCTTGGTTATTAACACAGTCCACGACGTCTTTCCCAAGTGACCATTAATTTTTTCCTTTTTCTTGAATCGGCGATAACGTGCTTTTTTAATTGTTCTTTTGGTATTCTCTTTTGGAAAAATACATTTTTTTTTTTGGGCGTGGAAAAATAACATATCTACCCATGAATTATGAAACTTTTAATATTTTGCTTCCTAATTTTTTTTATTTCCAACTTTAAGTATGTATTATGTTACTCTTTTTCAAAGACTTTTGTTCATTTTGGATTGTGGATATTAAGTACTTATTTAATGAATGAATTATATATAGGGTCTTGGAGACCATCTTTCTTCTTTATAGAGTAGTTTAAAAAATGTTATTTTTCTTAGGGACCTCATTTTTTACAATAGTCTTTCCTACCCTTACTAACACTAAAAGACAAAAAGTGTGATGTCATTGTTTCTCTCTCCACTACCTACCACTACCCACCTACCTCCAACCTCCCACCACCCACCACCTACCACCTACCACCGACCTTCGACCACCGACCCCCGACCACCGACCTCCGACCACCAGTCACCGGTCACCAGTCACCGGAAAAAACATAGAGTATCGAAAAAAAACATAGAGTACTCTATATATTTGCTGAGTACTCTATTGGTGTCGCCTAGGGTCTGATAAAAATATGATAATATAAGGTCAAGAAAACTACGCACTCTCACCCTAGACATGCACAGTACTGCAAGTATTATAGGACGTGTGCAAGTTTTAGTTAGTAAGTTGAGTTCGTTCTCAGGGACTTAAGTGTGTTATTCGCGTGAGTAGGAATAACGAGTAAAAGTAAATAATTAAAAGACAATAAATTAAAAGAGACTGAATTTCGAAATTAACTAATTAAAACTAGGAAAATAAAAGACAGTAAATAAAATACTAAGAAGATGAGATGAGAGATATAGCTTAGGTTTTGCTAGTATGCACTAATCCTTCTAATTCTTGTAGATCTAATTTATAAGGGAGAATATTAGCTCTTGGTATACTTAGTCAGGATTCTAAATTCCCATACCTTAGACCTTGAGAGCGACTAAGGGGGCTACGGCACAACCAAGACGTGGTTACACTCTTAGAGTTATCAAGCGCTACCAAGGCTCTAAGCAAACGCAACAATCAATTGGTGATATGGTGATTAAAACAAACCCTAATGACTATCTAGTTAGAATCATATTTTTGTCAGAACTAATATCGACACTAGACATTATGTGGTGGTTCAATAGTTAAACACCCAGTCATGGAGACCATCTAACTACTATTAAAACAATCCTAAAGTGATCAGTTCTAGGAAAGACAATAAATCAAAACACATAAACAAATATTAAGTAAGAAGCTAATATCAAATTAAAACATGTAATTCCCAAAGAAACTTAGAGAGAAGAATTAGAATTCATAGATTATACATTATGCAAAATCCAAGCTATGGGGAGTTTAGTTCATACTTGAAGGAAATAAACTAAAAGAAATTACAAAAGACATCATCTTGCTCTCTACAATGACTAAAGAATAATTATAAGGTTTTTCTAAGCAAGGATGATTTTACAAGTGATATAAGGGTGTATTTATAGGTGTTTAGAAGACCTAATTCGTTTTCTTGAGGAAGAGATAAAGTATTGGACTCCTAGCCCAACTCAAATTCGTATGGAAATAAAGATAAACACTGCTGGACCGTTTTGAGCATATCTTCTTCGTTATTGGTCGGTTTGAGCTCCATAAGATACCAAAAGGATCCTCAAAGAATTATCTTTGTCCCTGTGAAGGGAAATTATCAAAATCGGCCTATTTCTTGGGGTAAATAGCACTTCTTTAGGCGTGTGCTGCAGAATCCCAGATTTAGGCAGCTTTTCCTTTTCCATCTTTTTAGCTTTTGTTTCCTTATCTCCAATTACCATGCAAATCTCTTTCCATAAGTTGTAGTCTTTGACTTGGACTCTAATTAATCTCCATAATTATCTTTAAAGCTACACACTAAATAAACAATTAAACCCAATATACTCTAAAAATATTATTTTACTAAATCAAGTCTCAAAATAGGAAAGTGCACTATTTCTCAAGAAAATCGACATTTATGACTTCTAAATCATTAAAAATGATGTCTCATCCTAATATTAACCTATCACAAATGAGGAGACATCAAGACCCCCAACTCAAAGTTGTATCGTCCCGATACAATAAAGATAAAAACAAAGGGAAGTCTATAAATACACACTTATAAAATTCTCAATACAATGGGAAAAAGCATAGCAGAATATAGATAATAAACCTAAAGCAACATCTCAGAAAATTTCATGCAATAATATTCATAAACTACATACCTGTACACTTCTCAGATCCACAGTCAACACGGCTTGAATTCAAGATCAGATTAGTTTCGCAATGTAAGAAGGATTGGGACTTTACTCAGTTCCCCAAGAAAGCTATAGAGTGTTTCTCAACTAGCTTGGATCTCACGGCCTACACACTTCTCAAGGTTCCCTGAGATCGAACATACTTTCTATCGCATTGCTCACTAACCTTTTCTTTACTATCAACGTGTGTTTTCCTGCAAATACTCAAAGCATACACATAGGATAGCTCATAAACATACTGCTTACTATCATCAATCTACTGAGCTTATGCTTTCAAGCTATTAAACACACTCTACATCTAATTCCCATGTATCAAAAATTTTAATTTCTACCTAAAAACAGAAAAAATGGAGATGAGCGACAACGAATCCCCACACCCCCAACTCAAAAATGAGCTGTGTCCCCACGACTCGAAAAAAACTCGAAAAACAGAAATTAAAATTAGCAGATAAACATATTTACAGAAATGGTAAGGAAGAAATAGAACATACTCTCGAGGCTATTGCATCGCTTCATTGATATCCAAGGTAGGATTTGCTGGACCTTTCGTTAATTGCTCAAGGAGTTTCATGATGTGCACTTGATTAGCGTTGATTTGTGCCACATCATTGACTAAGGAAGTTTGAGCTGCTTCGAATTTCGTTAAACGCTCCTCCATCTTCTCTTGCCAATTTTGCTCCTTTTCTTCTTTCGAGACTTGCGTAGAACCCGCTCTTCGAAAGATATCTTTGATTCAAGCATTATCAATACAACTCGTCTTAAACTCGAGTTTCTCTTCTTCACCCAATGTAACATTCGCTTCTCGCACAAGACACGTGATCATAGTAGGAAATTTAACATTATAAACTGATTTAGGAGAGACCGAAAATCGTATCACCTCCCCATAGATCAACTGTGCCACATCAACTTCTTCTCCTCTCAAAATACAGTCCAAAAGTAAAGCGTACTTCATAGTCACATCCAAAGTTCATGTGTTTCCAAAGATATTAGGAACAAGGAAATTGTTCCAAATTCTCGCATCTGATTGAAGATATTTGTAAGGCCAAGGTGCCTTCAATTCCCCCTTATGTGATTGTACTTTCTCCTTGTCTAATACATGATCAAAAAGTAATTCCTCATCAAAGATTTTTCGTTTAGCAACCGCTTCTTCAAATTTGCAATAACCTTTCAATTTCTTAAACTTGAAGTGGTTTCTAATCTCCTCAACTGTGAAAGGAACTAGCTTTCCTCTAATCGGAACACAACTTTTACTATCTCGGCTAAAGAGGCCTAAATAGAATTCCAAAACTAACTCATGACATAATTCAGAACGTCTTACCATGAACGTAGACCAACCCAATTTCTCGCCAAGCTCTAAGAATCTCTCGTATTCTCCTGTACCAACTTCTTCCTTGAATACTTTCTCATAAGCAACAGATAGTTCTTTCAATTGTTTCTCTGCAAAAGTTTTCAGGGTCCTTGAAGCTTCCTCTTTCTCTTTGGGTGTAAGACCTTGTGGAGGTTGTGTTTTCTCCTTTGCATAAAAGTAAAGCTTTTTACCATTACGATCAAACAAAGGTATTGCACTCTTTTCAACTCTATCTTTACCCTTTGATTTAGAACTAGAACCTTTGTCAATTGATTTCTTCTTGATTAAATCCAGTCCCTTGTTACTCTTTACCTCCATCTTGTTAGCTAAAATTGTTGTTCTATTAGTCATCCTCAATTAACCCCCAACTCAAAGCTTTAGCAACCCTTGAAATTTGAACTTGTGAATTATTGATTGAACAAGCTCGATTTGGCCTAGGATAGGTGAATTGATGATGATTTTCTATGGGTTGGCTTGGATTTAAGAAATTGTAGGATGAATTTTGAAAATTTGAGCTCTTGATTCTTCAATTTATGGATTTGGTGAGGATTGGTTGTTTGATTTTCTCTTGTAATGATGTGGAGAGAAGATTTGATGTGTTTTTCTTGATGATTGGGTAGTGTTTTTATGATTGGTGAAGGTTTTGATGAGCTTCAATGGAGTTGGGAGAGTTTTGGAGAAGAGAAAGAGGCTTTAGGTTTATAAAATTCGGAATAATGGCTTAATACCTCATTTATACACTTGAATCTCGTTTCTTTCTCTCTCCAGCGGCGTCGTGCGGACCATGGTGCGGACCCGGGGTGTACCGCGGGGTGTACCGCAGCATCTGATGCTCGAAATTTTTTAGCCTCTGCTCAGTACACGTGGTACGACCCCGTGGCACGCGTTTAGCTCAGCGGACCAGGGGGTACACCGTGGGGTGTACCGCAGCATCTGTAGTTGTCCTCGTCAAAATACCCATGGACCTACCCCGTGGCACGGGTTTTAACCGTGCGGTGCATGGCGCGGTGCAGGGGGGAAGACTGCAGGGTCGGTTTTTTCCGTCTCTGGATAAGAACCGCGGCTCCAACCCGTGGTACGGGTTTTTGTCTTGCGGACCATAGCCGCGGTATAGGGGTACACCGCGGGGTAGTCCGCACCGGTCTTTCTTCCGCTCCAAAAAAAATTTGTTTCTTCCCTAACTCGATTTCTCCAATTCCTACACACCAAAAACACTAATACCTTTCTCAAATATGCATTATCAACTAAAAATAACTAAAATAAACATAAACTAAAAACGTAAAAGACATCAAAGCATAAAAATTGCGGGTTGTCTCCCGTATAGCACTTTTATTTAACGTCTTTCAAAGTTAGACGTGTTACCTCTATCAAGACTTGCGAATATAGCCTCCCCAACAACGAGTAAGGCTATGAACGTCAACTAATCTGCGCTTGACCCCAGTTTTGGGTTGAATTTCTATCACCTTGGCTGAAACAACCTTAGTGATAATGAATGGTCCCATCCACGAGTCTTTGAAACTGCGTGGCCTATTCTCGCGTTTGTGAGCTTTCCATAGAACTTCATGGCCAACCCCAAACTCAATGTTTGGCTCAGTATCCACAGGCCTTAAGTGGATCTTCTCAGGAGGGACTTTGTGATGTGAAAGGCTGTGGATGACAGGAACGGTGGGATCTAACTTCCTTGGTTTCTTACCCAAGACATAGAAGGTCTCGGATACATTCTTTGCATGAAGGGTGATGGTCCCTTCTTGGAAGTTGATGACACTTTGACTGGTGGCCATGAAAGGCCGTCCAAGTATGATTGGAACCTGCTTATCTGCATCAAACTCAAGAATAACAAAGTCAGTAGGGATGGCGATATTACCTGCTCGGACTAAGACGTCCTCCACTGTTCCCCATGTCCTTTTAACTAAGTTGTCAGCGAACTGCAACTTCACTGGAGTTTTGTCTGATTTCTGAAGTCCAAGTCTTTTGAACACGGACTTAGGCATAAGATTCACACCAGAACCCACATCGTACATAGCTTTCACCTTGAGCATACCATGTAATTGAATAGGAAGGTTAAAGCTTCCCGGATCTTTAAGCTTTGTTGGTAGCTCTTTTTCACTTCTTCTTGAAACCCTCAGGTTCTCTCTCGGGATCTCTACACTCGCTTCTTTCTCAGGAATAACTTGCGTAAAAACTTGTTACGGTGTAAGTCCTCTCTTCGCAATCTCAAGCATTTGGGCGTTGATATTTTCAGGTTGGTACGCCTCTACAAATGTCTTGAGTACAGTGTCATCTTTAGGATTTGTATCAGGAATAGTTGATGACACTGGTTGAAAAATAGGTGGCGATTCCACCTTCTCTTCTTCTTTCTCTTCATGCACAGCAGGTGCAACCTCGTCTTATGATTCCTCCTTTGAGGCTTCTTTCTCTTTCTCTTTAGCCAGCTCAGCTTCATAATCCATAACCAATCGAATTTCCTCTTGCATCTTCCTCAGTAGCTGTATAAATTCGGCTTTCTCTTGATCGTCCTCCACATAAACCTCAGAACAGTCAGATTCCACGGGGCTAGACTTGGTTGGTTCTTCTTCGGTACTCGGAACTTCCACGGCACTAACGGCAGCATGCGGTACTTCCTCTTTTTCTTCTTCAATTTCAAGGCAAATAGCCTTGCAAGCTTCGAACCCAACATTGTTTTCACCTCCTTCGATTGCCTTTACTTCCTTTTGTTCCATTAAATTTGTTAAAACTTTGTTTAACTGTTCTACTTGAGTATCTAACATCTGAAGTATGGCATCTTGTCCTCGGACCTTCTCTTCCTGAGCATTCATAGTTGTGGTCAAACGGTCCAGAGCTTGTGCTATCTGTTGATTGTCCATAGATCCTTCTTGAGGATACTGAGGTAAAGCTTTCTGATCTAACGAGTCGGTATATGCATCTTGACCAGGTTGTTGAGGGGGAGCAGGTCTATTCTGATATTGATTATGATACTGACCTCTCTGCTGGAAAGAGTTGTTCTGGGGGCGCGGTTGATAATGACCAGGATTAGCGGCCTTTTGTGGATTTGAATACTGCATACCCGGATGGTTTCGGTTACCCCATTGGTAACCTCCGCGATTGGATATAAAGTAAACAGATTGCGGATTTGATTCGCACTCTTCCCATGTATGATTGTTAACCCCACATTGTTGACAACCTTGTGCTTCTTGTACTACGTTTGCAGCGGCTAAGTTCTTTTGCATCTCTATTTTCAGCTCTTTGATTTGATTTTCTAATGCGGATATTTGAGTTGAGTTCGCAGTTTCTGCATCTAAACGAAGCGTTCCTCGGGTCTTTGCTACAGAAGCTCGCGTTGAAGGCCAACTTCTTTCTTGTTCCATAATATTTTCTAAAACCTCGGAAGCTTCATTGTGATTCATGGACACAAAATTACCCTTTCCGATGTTATCCACCTTCTCTCTACCTTTATCATTAAGACCTTCATAGAATATAGCAAGTTGTAGAGCGGGTGTATAACCATGGAGAGGACATCTAGCTAATTTTTTTTGAAATCTTGTCCATGACTCTCCTATTGTTTCTCCATCCTCTTGGCAAAATCTTGCAAGCTCGGTTTGATCTTTGAGTCTCATGCTCTTCGGATAAAAATGGTTAAAGAACGCGGCTTGAAGTTCTCTCCAAGAAAGAATTGTTCCAGGTGGTTGTCTTTCTAGCCAATCGCTAGCTCTACCGGTCAAGAAGAACGAAAACATATGACAATACAGTTGCTCGCGTGTAATGCCCGGAGTAATGTAGGCATCACAAATCTGCATGAACTTCTGAATCGATCTTACCGGATCTTGAATTGTTGTACCAGTGTAGAGTCCAAAACTTTGAAATTGACTAAGCATACCCGGATCGGGTCTAAATTTGATATTCTGGATCTCTGGAGGACGGAAACCGATTGGTTGAACATGGAATGCTACATGAAGGCCAGGAAGGTCTTGTTCAACTCGGTTTTGTTGATTATTAAGGTTATTCTGCCCATTACCTCCTCCTACTGGTAGTTGTACACCAGGTGGATCTTGTTGTTGGATCCCTGGTGGATTTTGCTGTAGTCCACCAGGTGGTGGTGGACCTCTCGGATTTACTCCAAGTTGGTCACCAAGTGGTGGATCTTGATGGGCTGCCATTACTCTTCTTAAGTCTCTTTCCTCACAAACTCGCTTGTTGTAAGGTCTGAAGCTCCTCTCAGGCTCCGATAAAGGAGGCCAAGAATTAAACACTGTGAAACTTGAAAAGGACTAAAGCAAACCACAAGCGTAAATCTGGAAAAATAAAAACTAAAAACTGAAAAATAAAAACTAATTAAAAACTACTACTCGAAATAGATAACCCACACGCTAACGAGACACAAGTCCCCGGCAGCGGCGCCAAAAACTTGGTGTCGCCTAGGGTGTGATAAAAATATGATAAAATAAGGTCAAGAAAACTACGCACTCTCACCCTAGACAGGCACAGTATTGCAAGTATTACAGGACGTATGCAAGTTTTAGTTAGTAAGTTGAGTTCGTTCTCAGGGACTTAGACATCTGGAGTGATTTGATAATCCTTGTAGCTTCCGACCCTGCTGCCTTTGTCTCAACTACAATTGCAATTAGTGGTTTATGACGTTGGCGCAAGTCAGCGAAAGCCAGCCGAAAACCTGCACTATTAGAACCTCTACAATTCCAAAATAATACATTAATAGGGTAAATAGTCGAAGACCAATTACCATTACATATATTAGATGTAAAAGCCATAAAATAAACGAGAAGAAAAATACAACCGATTAGGCGAGGGAAACCATTTCGCCCTCTTCAATGTCCACGTCCACTAATTCAGTTGGAGGCCCATCTGATTTAGTGTTATTACCTAATTGTGAAGATTCCGAGTCTGAATCATCTAAGAAGAAGTCCTTGTAATCCGGCGCATTCTGTTTATCTACAAAGAATTCCTTAAGCGCACGCTCCCCCATTTTCCCATCACATGGCTTATCTCTAGCGGTAGCTTGCTGATGCAGCTGTTGGGAATATGTATGACCTCCTGGAAGGGCCACTTGGGCCGATCTGATAAGCAGTCCCTTCAAGGGTTCTCGAATCCATGGCTGCAACAGACCCACACTGCAGGCCCTTATCATGCATAACAGCAGCTGGAGATTCATTCCCGCGAAGGATACGGTTCTACCGAGGTGAGCTGCTGTTCGGCGGTATTGCAACAGGTCTGAGGAGCCCTTGACTTACACAAATTGCATTCAAGTCCCTGGAGGCACCTTCAACTAGAACATTACTACTACTATACGGTTCCAACACACTGTTCTGACAAGAATTATCCACCATAGGCCCAACTGAAATCGCCCCATTTATTCCATCCACCACACCCCCTATATCAGTCCTACTTCGATCTACTTGAGCTCCACTTTTGTCCCACCTTGTTACCGTTATTATTCTTTTTCCTCTCCTTACAAGTAGGAGCTGGCCCAACCTTCTCGCCATCAGTAATTCGAATCCCGTCACCACTGAAAAAACCCTTTCATTTTATCACCCACCGAATCAATAACGTTATGTTTAGGTAATTCATGTCTACATGTTTCCATTTGTTTCGATCCCTTTTCTCGAATCTCACCAATAGTTGGAATTACCTCCTTACTTACTTGATTAACACCACTGGTTTCCCCTCCTTCAATATCAATCAATATCTCATATCTAGACCCCGAACTCTTATTACCAGAGGGTACATTTTGTCGTTTACTTGGCGTAGCATTAGTCCTATTCACTCCTACATTGGTACCCTTGGGATTTCCACGCGTAACCTGATTATTATTACTTTGACGAGGTCTACCCCTTCCCCTTTCAACGGTCATCCACTCACCATATAAGGCGGGAGGGGTATCTTTATCCATGTCATTCGAACCACCGGAGTGAGGAGGAACAAAATCTTTTCCTTGTTTCACCCCCTGTCCACCAAGACTCGGGAAGCTGTCCTTTACACGGCCAAACTTACCACAGTTGAAACAAATCAGGTGTAGTCCCTCATATTCTACCTTCTGCAAATGATCACCAATTCGGATAATCGAAGTCAATGGCTTCTCTAAATCTACTTCCACGACTATTCTCGCGAAGTTACCCCTTGTTCTTGATCTAGTAACCGGATCCACCCGCACCATTCTACCCACAATATTCCCTAGAGCTGATAAAATCTCGCCTGTATAATTCATGAGTGGTAACCACGGAAATCTAACCCATACCATAGTTTTGATAATAGGGGCATCATGAGGCATAAAGTAAGGGTCCCAGGCACGAACAATTAAGTATGTGTCTAATATTATCCATGGTCCGCCCCCCAAAGCCTTGTTATAATCCTCCATATTCATGAAATTTACCATAAAATACCCAAATCCAACCTCTATTAAGTCCATATGAGTTTTTGGGGACCAAATTTGTGTCAATTTATTAAGAAGATATTTAAATCCCACATTATAACCCAATAAGCAAATAATAAGCGAACGTTGCCATACCTTGCACCCATTTACTTTTTGCTTAGCTCTTCATATTAATTGCGGATAAGTGGTGTCGTTTGACGGCACATCGTCCACCATCCCATATTTATCATATTCCTCCCCCATCTCTGTTGAGTCCCTTATATTGTTTTGAACCCCCGAAGCAGTATGCGCTAAGTCGTCTTTCGGATCCTCTTCGCTTATTTTATTCATAGCTGCTTCCCTGTATGATCTCGGAGGTTGTATCTTTTCCTGTTCTGTTGTTGACTGGGAATATTGATCAATTCGCACGGCATCTCTACCCTCATTACCTGCATCACCCAGCAAAGAAGCAATTAAATTAGGCCCAATTAAGGTGTGTGTACCTGCTGGCCCCAAGGGCAGAAGCGCATGAGAATTCGCAGGCTGTTTGTTCATTACAGACGGTGATTCTGACAAAACGCCATCTTGCTTTTCATCAGCCAACAAGAAAGTCGGGTTTTGGATAATGTTGGACAACTGATACGTAGGTTCACTTTCCGATGTCGAGCTCGTAATAGCCAATAATCTCCCGCTGTTCTCCATCGGTTTTCTCTGATCATCACCCGAATTCGCCGGGCTTGTACTGATTACTGGAGATAATTCGTCTCTATCCCGGTAACTCAAAGCTCTCTTAGAGCCTCGTTGAACTCCACTAACTTCATAATTCAAGCCTCCCTCACCTGGGCTCCTCCGTGAAGACTGTGGTGGAGGATTAGAGAAGAGTTTCAGCCTTTTTGTGGATAATTTTTGCACGCTATTCGGATTAGGAGAGTGATTTCTTGGAATTGGTGTCGATGGAAGCGAAGCGGAGCGACCGGAGCCATCCTTCGTGTGAGACGGTCGCTGATTAACTGTTTCCGACGGCTTGGGCGGCAGAGGCCTCCCTCTCCCCACCATAGGAAATAGCCGATAACCACTACAGAAGGAAAGTCAAAGGATCGAAAAGGAAATAAAACTAAAAAAGGCAAGAGAAAAATTCTATTATGCCACCGTGAATGGAGAGAGAAAAGTTCAATAACTTTTGCCTTCTTGAATTTCCATGAAGTGTTTCCTTTGAGTGTATGTTGACAGTGACACTGTACGTGAACTACAACTATTCCAAGTCCAGACCCTTTCCACATAACATCTTGTGTTGCATAAACGTTTGACCAAAAAAAGAAGTGTGTCACACCTAATATATATATATGCCATATTTTTTAAGAAATACTCAGTTTCTTCTTCTTCCTTTTCCTCCTCAGTAGTCAGTACTCATCTCAGAAAATGGGATGCATATCAAATTATCTAAAGAAATATATCCCCGCTGCCATAAAAACACAGCTGGAGTTTCTATTTTCAGGAGCATCTGACCAACCATTATCATCCACATCTGAAACTAGTACACGTGACGGTGACCATGAAGCCGCCATAGCCATAGAAAATGATCATCATCTTCCGGCCGTTCCGGCATTAAATGACATTCAATGGCCTGCGTTAATCACAGCATTTTGCTTATCATCAGCTGTCCAAGCACATAAAGAAGGAGCTTCCACTAACTCTTTACAATATAACTTATTCAATCTCATTTTGATACTTGCTGTGTCTTTATTGTTCCTGGCAAAATACTTGTATGTAAAGTTTCCAAAGAAAGCACTAATGGTAGAGCATGTTGGGGTTTTCTTTGGTGTCACAGCCTTCTTCATTGGTGTCACTGAATCATTTCCACTCTCTTTAAAGATCACTTCTTGGATCATTTACTCTATTACTCTTTTACTAATATTTTTTCTCCTGTAAAATTTCTCAACTTTCGTAAAACTTTTGGATATTACAAAAGGCCCGATTTGCATGTTTGTTTAGTAAAGCCTTTCTTGTTTTCCATCATTCCGATTTGTATACTTAAATTTGTAAACTATACTGGTTTTATATTGTTTTTTTTTTTTTGTTCAAATACTGGTTTTATATTGCATGTATGTGTAAAAATTGTTCGCTCTGTTTGTATAATAACTATTCTGTTTTTTTTGTTTTATAGAAGCTACATAGTTCAGATAAATTTGATTCCAAAAATGTGATTAATGATAAGTTTTTTCAATCACAGGAACAACTTCTTACCTTAGTTATTAGATCACTCTGTTTCTATAGTGGTTAGAGTACTTTGTACTGATCAGCAAGTCATGGGATCAAATCTACTTTAAGTCAAATGACTCATATATTCATAAAAAATTCCATTGCTTTTGCAAATCATGGATAATAAAAAGAAATCTTTTAAACTCTAGATTCAATAAACCTCCTTAATATCGCAGAAACAAGAATAGTCAATGGGTTGACCATATACAAATCAAGAATAAAGTTTACACCAAACGTTGTTGGGAATCTGATACCGTTTAAAAACATGGAATTCATAAGCTAAAAAATTACAAACCATTCGCTCATGAACCTCAAAACACACCTAAAAAGCGAAATATATTCACAACGGTTTAGTAGACGATTCATGTATATAAGCAATCGCTTCCTCTTTCGAAAGTTGCCCTCCTAGTACTAGTCCTCTCACCAGTGTACTCGCATACTCTTTACTTGGTTCACAAATAGGAACCTTCCCAGTTTTAAAATTCTCAACAGCTTCATTAGTACACCTGAAACAAATACAAGAACATAAACATCCTCGTATTATCTTCATTTTGTTAAGGTTGTAATGTAAGAAGATGATAAAGGGTCTAAAAATATGCTTACGTCATTGTTAAAATCGGAATATCATTCTCTTTTCCCAAGTACACAACATTACTGTACCATCCCGTCTGTATAAAAAATCAAAGCAGTTTAAACAAAAAAATTATGCAAAAATTGCATTATAGGTCCCTATATTTAGTACCTCGACAGCTTCAACGGAGATGGACTTTTTAGTTTCAATATCATGTAAAGCAGTTGAGTCAAATAAAGGGCATTTCATGTCAAAGCTAGATACATTCTCCTGAAGTAAAACATCATTAAATTGCTCAAGCCTGTACATACAACAAAAATTACTTAATTTTAAGTTCCATAGATTTACAAAAAAGTTACAAAATGGGTTACATACGTAATTTTGTAAAGACAAAGGTAAGTTTTGTCATTAATGTTACTTTCTGGTAAAAGAAAAGCGACCCCTCCAACGCCCCAAGTAGCTGTAAAATCGCGAGCAAAGAATAATCGGTGAGGGAAAGTCTTCCATGTAATCTCTTTAGGGTCAGTTTTGTCATTTGAACCAGTACATGGTTTTTTCATCCCTTCCACTTGACCACCTTGTATATAGCAAAGGAATCTCGATAAGCTCATGTTTGATCCAAAACATGCATACCATATATCAGTTTTCGAAAGCTCGGATCTCCATTTAGGTTGATCTGTAAGTAAATTATATATTAGCGAGTTTAAGTAAAAAGAAAAGAAAATATAATTTTATTCCTTGTTTTTACCTTGACCATCTTCTTTAACTGTCAAGTTTGAAAATGGTTGTATAACATCCTTAAGAATCTCCTCTATACGTGAATCATTTTCATTCTCAATCTCAGAATCTGAACTCAAGTACTAAATTGAAAAATGATAAATGTCAGAAAGAACGGTCTGGATTGTGCCACGTGTACAAATAAATTAATGAATGAACAAATGAAAAAAACGCTTACGGTTATTAGAGGTGTATGCTTATTAGTAACTTGCTCTGGTAATTTCTCAGCAAGTATTGGCCAAAATTCACTTAACTTTTCACGTACCTGAACATATCATATATCACTATATATCTTGAACAACAAAAAATTAACATTTAATAATTTAAAAAAAAAAAAAAAATTACCTGTTGAATTACTTGCCAGGTGGATTCAAATGGCTGAGCCTCTGAAGATTTACGAACAGGTCCTTCATTCAACAAGACTTGAACACAACTTAGAACTGAATTTGCTATAGAGTTAAGATTATATCCTCCTTCAAGAGCCATTACTATTTTACCATTCGCAAACTCCTTCAACTGCATAAAAATTTAAATTTATGTTATTATAAAATAGAAAATAATTTAATAACAATTTATTAGTGTAACCTTTTCCAACATAATAGCATATCCATATGGACTAACAAGACATCCTCCAAGCGGATCACCAGCAGCTATTCAATAAAAAAACTCAAATTCCTTAGAAAAAAATATAATAAGAAATTGATTAAATTTCAATATATATTTAAACTAACCTGCATCAAATCCTGCTGAAACAATAATTAAATCAGGATTAAATTCCTTAGCAACAGGAATTAATATATGATCCCAAGCTGCAAAATAATCAGCATCGCCACATAAGCCATTTTGCCATGGTACATTAATGTTGTACCCTTTTCCGGAACCTTCTCCAATCATGATATGAGATCCATCATTACCAGTTGGATAAAAACTCCCATATTCATGCCTTATAAAATAAGAATATTCTCTGATTAATTAAAATAAAGTGGAATTACTATTTAGTAAGGAATAAAAGATATATATACCTATGAACTGAGAAGAAAAGTACTCGAGGATCTTTCCAGAACATTTTTTGTGTACCATTTCCATGATGAACATCCCAATCAACTATTAATATCTTCTTAATACCCAAATCTTGCTGAAATTCAAGAAAGAAACGAATAAGAATGAGGTGAAATTCCTATTTTGTCCCTCTAGTAAATCAACTTACTCGTTCATTTAAGAGAAAACTAGTGGCAATAGCAACATTATTGTGTAAGCAAAATCCCATTGGTTGATCTGTTTCTGCATGATGACCTGGAGGCCTTATTATAGCAAAGGCTGAGTTTAATTCACCTTTCGCTACTTTTTCAGCAACCTGTCTCAAAAGAAACTTAATATTAATATTATTTTCTTGGAGACTCATTATTTAAGATATTTAATTTGAACTTATTTGCAAAGGATAGTGCTACCTCTACTACAGATCCAGTGGCAAGATAAGCTGCTTCAGAAGAGCCTTTATTAAAATATATCGAATTATATTTTGCAGCAGTGAAATTTCTTCGAGAATCGAATTTTTTGGAACTTATATTCTTGATCAAGTTTATGTGTTTTTGGGTGTGGACTAAAGCTATATGTTTATCTTCTGCTTCCTTTGCATCCAAAATAACACATCTAAAAAAAAAAAAAAAAAAGATAATTACTATGACCTGTAATGAAAATGCTTCACTTGTAAATCAGTTCCCATTAAATGGACAAAGAGATTTATTCAATATCAACTACCAAATGATTGTTCCAAAAAGACAAATCTGTACTAAAAGCCCATATTCAATAAATTAAATTTCAGGTTAAAGCAAAAAATTCCATAAATGGTTAAAGAATCGGAAATAAATACCACTATTCATCTATAATTGAGGTCCTAAATCAAAAAATTTACACCCCAAGAAACCATTATTTATATATATACAGGACCACAGGTTTGTTAAGAAAAATTTCAAACAAAGAAAGCTCGAGTAGAATCACATCCAACATTTGTATCATTTATGATCAATCAAATAATACTACATAACTACAAAAATATTAGTTTATGTGTGTATCTACATAAAGTAGGAGTATGAAGAAATTAACCTTTGAGTGACCCCAGATGATTGAAGTTTGTTCCATATAGCACGAATGCGATTTGGGTTTTCAGGGTGTTCCTCATCATCGAAATGCTTACACATTCTCTCATCATATATCAACCCAACTTTCGGTTTTGGAGGAACATTATCAGCATCGTTAGTGATGTTGTTGCTGCTCTCTGATTTTGACTCCATTTGATCTCTTTCGCTATTGATTCAAATTCTTCCCAGACTCTCTGTGTGTGTGGTTATTCAATGGTGATTTTGACTATAAAAGGACTTCTACGGTGAGATATTTTGAAACTTGAAAAGAACTATGGTTTGATTTTGTATTTTAAGTCACTTTATTGGCCCAAATATTTTGGGAAGTTGTAACTCACTTTTTCATCCGAATAAGCCCAAGGATTCTTCTTTTCTTCTTTAGGCAATTTACTTTAATAACCTTGACAAAAATTGCCCGAATATTTCAAATAGAAGACCCTTACCTCGTTGTTGATTAATAGCTAAACCGAAGGTACGTGGCATTTTGGTAGTTTATATTAAACGAAATGAGTAAAGTATGAAATTTATTAAATAAGTGGGGTCGGAAACGATTCCGACCACCGTTTATGTTTTATAAGATGTTTTGTTTTAAAAAAAAATAAAATATTTAATAGTATTAATAATAAGTGGGGCAGAAACGATCCTGACCACCATTTATGTTGGGGTTATAATCAATCCTGACCACCACTTATTGTATTATTAATTGGTATAATTAGAAAAAGTAATAAAAATATTAATGGTTACTAATGATAGGTGGGCAGAAACGATCATGGTCACCACTTATGTTTGGCCAGAATCAATCCTGACCACCACTTATGTTTGGCCAGATGTAATCCTACCCACCACTTATACGGATAAATTTGAACCGTAGAAAAAACTCTAAAACATAATATATATATATATATATATATATATATATATATATATATATATATATAAAATATATTAAACGAAATGAGTAAAGTATAGGATTTATTAAATACGATTGAGCGTTATGTTTTATAAGATGTTTTGTTTTAAAAAAATGAATAATTAATGGTATTAATGATAAATGGGGCCAAAACGATCGTGACCACCATTTATGTTAGGGTTAGAATCAATCATGGCCACCACTTATGTTGAAAAGCCTGTAATATAATATAGATATGTTGGGGTTAGAATCAATCCTGACCACCACTTATATTGAAAAGCCTGTAATATAATATAGATATTAACCACTAGGCTACACTTTTAGATAGGCTTGATTTATTGATAACGACATATATATCAAATTGAACACAATTACTTTGAGTATGGTAATCAAAATACAACCTCGACCTTTTAATGCTCTCAGAAAATGTGAAGTCTATGATGGATGATATACTGTGCCACGAATAATTAACAATATCTCATTTTTCTTTAAGATCAATTACAGTCAGTCAGATACTAAGTTTGTATTAGAAATATTCCATATGATCGTACATTCACACCTTCTATCATGTGACCCTTGATATCATGTGACCCTTGATTGTTAGTTACACATCCACCTAAACACTTCTCACTATGTGTGAGTACACAAGGAACACATACTTCATATGATTTTGCAATGATATGGCAATTTATATGTATACATATAATCACGCAAGGATATTCAAGTAGGGCGAGGACAATAAGTTAAATACAAGGCCTTAACTATTACTAATTATGACTTCACACACTACTTCATTATTTCAATATATTATACTATATTATTTGGATAAACTCTGACAGAAAACAGTGATAAATATCAACCCTAAGCAACTTAAATTGACTTTCGAATTCAGAATCGTACATGAAAAATTTAGCCTTTGAACGAATAACCTTACATAAATTCAATCAGCGTAATATTAGTAGTTTTATACTTACGAGTTTATTAAGTTTTGTGTTTTAACAAGTCTAGAATCGCTATAGATATTCAAAGTTTAAACCCGTATTTCAATGATTCTAAAATTGACGGTTAATAATTACTACACAAATATATATGACTTTAACTGCACAATAATATATATATATATATATATATATATGATTAATCGAAGTAAGGAATATTAAATTATCTAAACGTTGAAGCTTGTTTTTATATCGAACTGATTGTAATAGCTCACTTAAAGCATAAATATAAAAATATTTTGAGTAGATTAAGTATGAAAATTCATCAGACTGCAGACACTAATCATGAAAGATATAAGTAGAGGTACACATCTAAAATTGTCTTAAATTTTTCATAAAATATTTGTAATTTTTTATTAAATTACAACATTTTTGCATCATATATATGAAAAAAAATTAGTGCATATACTTTTACATTGTTAATTGACTTATAACATTATTTATTAAAATATTTAAAACTAACGTATTAACAGCAGGATATTCTTACTCATTTGCTCTGGATTATGAGATATTTGAAACTAACTTATTAACAGTAAAATATGGAATCTAATTTGGGGTTCAAATGTACTCCTTAAAATAAGAAACTTTATATGGAAATTGCATAACAATGTCATTCTAACAAAGTGTAATCTAAAAAAAATGCCTTGAGACTAATATCCGTGAATGGTGTGAGAGGGATGCAGAATCTATTATGTATCTTTTAATTAAATGGCCATTTAGTAGAGGGGTTTTGGCGAATTCTCAAATTCAATGCAAAGTCTATGAAAATCTTAACGGATCCATTAGCGAATGGATTAGACTGATTATTGATAATTACTCTAATTATGGATGGAATAGGAGAGTGGTTACATCTACAATTTTTGCAACACTCTGCAATATTTGAAAGGCTTGGATGAATGGTTTTAATGGAAATTAATGAAATGACAAAAATCTTTGTTGAAATATCTTTTTGCAAGTGAAGAAGAGGCCAATAAAGATTGGCGATTTTACGGTAATAACAGCAGATTGGCTAATCCCGAAGAGAATCCGTTTGTTAATGATAATGCTGATGTTACATGGCTAAATGATGTTTCTTTTGTCAATAGTTGGGAAGCTACAAGCATGGTTTCATTAGGAGTTAACAAAGAAGGGGCGATCAAGCATAAAATTATCAAAAGAGCAAGAGTTAATACAGCAGTGGAAAGTGAAACATGGGCCATCCTTCAATCTATTAGATCTGCAGCAGGGTTCAATCTTCAGAGTAGTTCCTTCTACTCCGATAACCTTGAAGTTGTTCAAGATATCCTTAGACTCCATAAAATCAATTGGCGAATACTTCTAATAATTGTTGAAACACTAAGGTGGATGAAGAGATTTTTAGAATGAAAAGTCATTCACATTAAAAGGGTTTTTAATAAGGTGGCATATAAAGTTACAAAATGTACCACACTGAATATTGATATTTTTGATTGTTTTATGGATTCGATTGATGATTTCTTTAAAAGTGTGTCCTCCCTCAGTTGTACTCGTGGGATTGGATAATGTTTTTTCCTTTGTTCATTCAATTGACAAAAAAAAAAAAATTGAGATACACCAACTTTTAATCTCATGTGGAATGCATATAAATTTTGACAAGAAAAAAAGAATGCATATAAAACTTAAAGTCCATTTGGAACAAAAAAAAAAAGGAAAACTTAAAGTCCGCTTCTATTAATGATGTCAAATGATGACGTTTGATGTTAAACAAAAACAAAGCGGGAAAACCAATAGGATTAAACAAACAATTACTATTTCAAACTCCAAAATATCTCTCCAAAGAATAAAACAGTGTGTGAGTTTCGTGAAGCAAAAATATGAACCAATAACGAAAAAAATTAAGTAATCAAATGGAGTCAAAATCAGAGAGCATAAGTAGCAACATCATCATTAGTGACGATGATGATGATGATGTTTCTCCAGACCCTAGGGTTGGGTTGATATATGATGAGAGAATGTGTAAGCATTTCCATTCCGAGGACCACCCTGAAAATCCAAATCGCATCCGTGCTATTTGGAACAAGCTTCAATCATCTGGTATCACTCAAAGGTTAATTTCTTCACACTCCAACTTTATGTAGACACGATTAAACAATCTATTTTTTGGTGTTAATAATTTAGGGAATACTTCTGAAATTGAACCTTGATTATAACTTTTTTAATACCACTTCCTCGTGGCTTATATCTATTGACTAGTATATAATGAATTTCATCAGTTTAAAACAAACACGTGCCAAATTATATATATATCCATTGAATAAACACGTATCCGGGATTATTTCCCCTTTCTGTTAGTTTTGGTAATTTTTTTTAATTGAGTGGAGGTGTGAGACCATTAGAGATAGTCTATGCTTATGTTGTGTATTATGATATTTATTTACGAATCTTTTATGGAATTTTTAAGTTATATTAATTGGGTTTAATGGATTTTTCTTTTCTAGATGTGTTATTTTGGATGCAAAGGAAGCAGAAGACAAACATATAGCTTTAGTTCACTCCAAAAATCACACTAAATTAATAAAAAATATAAGCTCTAAAAAATCCGACTCTCGAAGAAACTCCATTGCTGAAAAATATGATTCTATATATTTTAACAAAGGCTCTTCCGAAGCAGCTTATCTTGCTGTAGGCTCTGTAATAGAGGTATGTTTAAATTGGATATAAAATCAATATCTTATATATTGTCACCATTAATTTTGATTCCCTTTAAAAACAGGTAGTAGAAAAAGTAGCAAAAGGGGAATTAAACTCTGCATTTGCTATAGTGAGACCTCCAGGTCATCATGCAGAAATTAATCAACCAATGGGATTTTGCCTTCACAATAATGTTGCTATTGCCACTAGTTTTCTCTTAAATGAACGAGTAAGTTGATTTACTAGAGGGACAAAACCGTAATTTCACCTCATTCTTATTCGTTTCTTTCTCGAATTTTAGAAAGATTTGGGTATCAAGAAGATTCTAATAGTTGATTGGGATGTTCATCATGGAAATGGTACACAACAAATGTTCTGGAAGGATCCACGAGTACTTCTCTTTTCAGTTCATCGGTATATATATAAACATCTGTAATAACTAATAAATATACAAAATATCGTTATAAATATATAATCATTATATCTTAAATTAGGCATGATAATGGTAATTTCTATCCAAGTGGTAATGATGGATCTTATATAATGATCGGAGAAGGTTCCGGAAAAGGTTACAATATTAACGTTCCATGGCCAAAAGGTGGATGTGGCGATGCTGATTATTTAGCAGTTTGGGATCATATTTTAATTCCTGTTACTAAGGAATTTAATCCTGATTTAATTATTGTTTCAGCAGGATTTGATGCAGGTTAGTTAGACTATATATATATAAAAAAATTGGTTAATTAAAATTAATTTGATTATTTAACTTGAACAGCTGCTGGTGATCCTCTTGGAGGATGTCTTGTTAGTCCATATGGATATTCTATTATGTTGGAAAAGGTTACGCTAATTTATTGTTATTAAATTATTTTCTATTTTTTATTAACAAATATTTAAATTTTTATGCAGTTGAAGGAGTTTGCTAATGGTAAAATAGTAATGGCTCTTGAAGGAGGATATAATCTTGATGCTTTATCAGATTCAGTTTTAAGTTGTATTCAAGTCTTGTTGAATGAAGGACCTGTCCCTAGATCTTTAGAGACTTGTCCCTTAAAGTCCACGTGGCGAGTAATTCGATTGGTAATGTTTTTTTTTTAATTATATTATGGGTTTCTGATATATTTGGCCTTTGTTAATGACTATGCATACATAATGTGTATTCAGATTCGTGAAAAGTTGAAAGAATTTTGGCCAATACTTGGTGAGAAGTTACCAAAGAACATTGCTAAGAGTTATACACCTCAACTAAGGGTAACTCTTCTTTTATTCATCAATTTCACCATCTTTTTTTAACCTACTATGAATATTTATTCTTATGAATTAGGGGTTTATTCTTGACAACTTTTCATCTTTTTCAGGTGAAGATAGGGCTTCAGTGTAAAACCTTTGAGAGTCAACTCTTTCTTTCAGGTTACTCCTCCTCATCAGGTAATTTTGTTCTATCCCAATCTTTTATTATTGTGATGAAAGGCCTCTTTAAATACAATATGTAATTCACTGTCCAAAAAAAAAAAGAAAAAAGAATACAATATGTAATTATGGATTATAAGATGAAAAATTGGTGTATTGTAATACTATGTAGTAAGAAAAATATATGGGGATGTAGCTCAGATGGTAGAGCGCTCGCTTAGCATGCGAGAGGTACGGGGATCGATACCCCGCATCTCCATTTCATTTTTTCTTAATATTATATACTTTACTTTTTCCTTGGTACAGATTTACCCTCATCAAGAGAAAACATGATGATAGAGTGGAAACCAAATATGGATGAAATGAAAGGTAAGAGTAATGAAGAACAACCTGTTAAGCCTAAGAAGAGGCGCCATTTGGTAAAGGGTGATGAGTCATGTGTTGTTGCAAACTCTTCGTTAAACAATCCTTCATCTCTTCACCTAGTTACAGTCGAGGGTATTGAAGGGGATAATGGAGATGGTACATATAATAATCAATTCTTGTATGATACTTTGGTAGAGATTCTTGAGAGTAATAAAAGGATTGAAGCAAAGTTGAATATAATTGAAAAACGTTTGGATGCTATAGAAAAACGTTTTAAAGATGTAAGATGAATATTTTAAACTCGTTTTGGATGTGTAGTTGTATAAACTTTTATAATTTTTTTTGTTTGTGAATGTTTTAGATGAAATATTAGTCGTACTTGGTAACTTGGTGTATGGGTTTTATTGTTGCATTTGGTTTTTTGTTATGAATGTGACTTAATGATTAATGATTGTGGGGAAAATAAACGCTTGAATGTTCATTTTTATTTGCTCACACGGAAGTGGCATCTAGATATACAAACAGGTATTTCGTTCAACAAGAGTTGAATACAATTCAGGACTGAATTTGCCGAAGAGATGATGATTATAACCTCTTTCGAAAGCCATAACAATTTTACCATACTTCATAATGTTCTAATTATTATTGAAAATCGAAAATAATTGTAGTAATATTTTCCATACATAATAGAATAGGGAAAATTTCCGTATCATACCAACTAAAGCAATTTACTTTCTTGGACTGAGAATAGTAAAAAATTCATCGCAACTCTAGACCAACATGTGAATACTCTTGTAAAACAGGATGCACTTTTGCATTTAATGGTCCGAAACATCCTTCCCCTAATCCTACTTATTTACACTTAATTCAACAAATCCCTTCCTGTCAAAAAAAGAAAAAGAAAATTACCATATCTCAAACAGATCATAAGTTCATGTTTTTCTTATGAAAAGTTCTCATGAATGCTCTGTCAACTGAAATTAACAAGTTCATCAGAAAATGTACTCCTTGATATATGCAGGATTTGTCATATTTTGATATTTATCCCCTTTCGGTTATACTTTTTCTCGTAAGCTTTATAAATTAGAAGTATGAAAACTTAAGTTAAATTATATGCTTTCAAGGTTCCCTGCTCCAAATAAGAAATAGTTGAACATTTTTTTAATGGCGATATGCATGGAATAAATTTTTATGGTGTTTATAAGTATTATAAGTATTACTAAAGACGGTAAATATTACTTCTTTTTTTTATCGGATGAATAATATGTTAAAAAGACCGTCTAAAATAACTGTAAACTGTACATCCGGAAAAATCAGTACAAAAATGCTACTAGCAAAATACTAAATGTAATCCTACAAAAATATAGATCAATGTACATCTAATAAAAACCTATTATAATCCGAAAATAGAAGATGAGGGCACAAGGCAAATAAAGAACTATATAAACAAGTCTGAATTTCCTTGAGAATGGTGTCATGTGTAGTGACCACTCCCTCGCGAACTCGCTTATTCCGTGTTTCCCAAATGAAGTAAACCGTGGTGGCAAAACCCATACGCCACACTTTTCTCTCTAACTCACTATTGCCTTTGACTTTTTGAGCCATTTGAGAGAACTCGATATAGTATTCATCTCTATCGGGATACTCAACCATCGTCTCACATATCGCCAAATATCATAGGTCAAACCGCACTCGAAATATAATTGACTCAAAGTCTCAAAATCAACTCCACAAAACGGACAAGTAGGAACATCTAGCTGCATGAAATTTAGACGATCATTGGTTCTCAATTGCTCCAAAAGCGTCATCCAAACAATAATCGAGTGTTTTGGGGTCACACTTGGGTCCCAAATGATGTTTGCGCAAGGTTGGATGGAAGATCGGGCCAGAAACACGTCATACAAGGTCTCAGAATGCTCGAAAATGGCTCGGTAGCTCGAAAAATAGACCGGTTGACTTTCTGACCGCCCAGGTTGACTTGGGTTGACTTGCTAACGTGGCACGCATGGAGAGGCGGTGGTTCTGGGGGCCCATGCGCCGGTACAAGTGGAGGTTGGTCGGGTTCACGGGCAGGTGGCAGCAGAGGTTGAGAAACACTTGCTGGTCGAGAAATGTGATGTGGCGGCCTCTGATTGGTCCTCTGATGTGATTGTACGTGCCTACTAGGAGAAACGTTGACTACATGGACTGTTGACTGGACACTTGCCGGACCGTGTGTAGGTGGTCTTAGCGTTGAAAAGTCCACAGCTGGTGTTAGACTGTAGTAGCGACGTGGCACTGTGTTGTTGGCTCTAGAGATATATGTTGTCGGTCTTCGGTCAAGGTTGGAGTGTTATTGACTAGCTCCACTTGTTTCGATAGCTGATGATGGTGTATGTAAGCTTTTTCCACGCGTCTTACTTCCATTCGCCATACCTGCATTAACCAAGACACGTGAGTTATATTTTTCTGGCGTGATTTGATTCTTACCTACCCGATAATTGATTGGCTCGTTTGTTGTTGAAAAGACAACAATAAGAGCTGTTGAAGGCTAGCGACGTGGCTTCTTCCTAGCCACAATACTTTACTCATTTTCGACCGAGCTCCTTGGACCTTGGCATATAGTTGGTTTTAACTTGCGTTGAATTTTCCACTCTCACGCATGTTACATGACCATAAGTTGAACCTATACTACCATGATCCATTTAAATATCAAGATTGGCGTTGAATTTTTCAGCGAATTGGCCATTGCTTTCTACTTCAGTTGACCCGCCATGTGGTAAATAAGTGTTGACCACCGAATGTTGAATAATATTAATTTGATGATGTGTTGCTGATGTCTTGTGATGTCACACTATTAAATGCAATATTATTTCTTCTATTATTATTTTGTGCTTTATTTTCACCAATTAGAGGTTTATTTTTTTCAAACCACCTCCACAATATTTTTTCGCCCTCTACTTTTCCACAAGCCTATAAAATTTCTTCCTTTAATTCGCAAATAATTTTCATTAAGGCTGAAGGTCAAAATTTCTTGGACCAATCCCAAACATCACAATCCCCCAAAAATTCACCATAAAACTAATCAATCGGTAACGAGTTTTTCATAACCACGGTGCGCCATACGGTCTTCATGAGCGTCGATATATTTTGAGCTTTTAAGATCCATCAGTCCAAAGCCTCCTTATATTTTAGGAACGCAAATTTATCCCAAGCAATAGGCAGAGAATTCTCACTCCAATAAAAGTTTGAAAAATACTAATCACATCATCGCGCACATTACATGGAAGAGGAAAATAGAAGACCAAAAGCAAATAATACCTTGAAGAACGGATGAAATAAGTTTTAGTCTTCCGGCATAAGATAAGCTCAGAGCATTCCATGATATCACTCTCTTGCTCAATTTCTCTCTAAGCGGTTGATAATCACGTGATTTCAAATTACAAGTTCCAAGAGAGACCCCTAGGTACTTGAAAGGCAACACCCCCTTATTCATATTTGTCAAATTCTTAATCATCTCAAACTCTTGTTGGTCTTTAATACCCATATAATGTAAATTAGATTTAAGCACATTTACACGGAGACCCGAACACTCACCAAACTTTTTCATACAATTCATGAGAATTTCCACGGATTTCCAATCACCTCTATAAATGAGCAGCAGATCATCCGCAAAAGCAGGATGGGTGATTTCAAGTTTCCCACATGTAGGTTGATAATTAAAATGATTCACCGTGCTTTTTCTTGACCAACCTAGAAAAATATTCAAAATAATATGTAGATAGATAAAGGATCACCTTGACACAACCCCTTAGCAACTTTGAAATGTCCATGAATGCCTCCATTAATTGGTAAGGAATATGAAGAAGAGGTTACACAAGCCATGATCCACCCAATATATTTTTTCGGAAATTTCAAACCCTTTAAAAACTTCATGAACAAACTCCAAGAGATCGAAGCGAAGGCTTTCCAAAATTCAATTTTTATGGTGCATCTAGGGGAGTTTTTATTGTTATCTAAGGGATATTTAACATGGTATCAGACCCTATTGTCAATTTAACATGGTATCTTTAACATGGTATCAGACCATATTGTCAATTTAACATGGTATCAGACCCTATTGTCAATTTAACTTGGTATCTTTAACATGGTATCAGACTCTATTGTCAATTTAACATGGTATTAGACCATTCTAATAGAGATTTTATGGTGCATCTAGGGGAGCTTTTATTTTCACAAGCTTTTAGTTGAGTTGGCAAGTTAATATGGTATCAGACCATCCAACTCTTGGATTACATAGATGGAGTTTTAGAGAGAGAAGTTAGAGAGTGAATCTCTCCTAAAATCTTTTAAAAAAATGTACCCAATTTAGGTGTTTTTCTTCTTCTAATCCACACTAAATCTTACTCTAAATCATTTCTTTTGTATCTTGTGATGGATTTTAATGGGGAAAAACAAGAAAAAGAAGGTGGACAAAGATTTACAAACTCCTAATTCTTCACTCGTTGAATGACCAAAATAATGCAACGGTAAAAAAAAGTATAAAAAATGGGTCGATTAACAATAACGGTCAAAAAAATGAAGAAGGCTTGAAGTTGTTGACTAAACTGGATGCTCAGGGGCGGAGCCATGTGTAGTAACGGGGGGGGGGGGGGGGGGGGCATGGCCCCCCTTGAGATTAAAAAAAATAACATATATAATTTTAAAAAAAATTACATATAAGCCTACCAAACTTGGCCCCCCTAACTTTAGAAAACATCTTTTGCAAAATCTTTATAAAAAATCCGATAGATCTATATGGAAAAAGACATTCCTTGTTCCTGCCATCGATCATCAATTCTACTTTTTGCTTTACAAACAAATTTTCTTTTCTGCAAATAGAAGCTTTTTCAATGGGTCTTTAAAAAATTTCTAAAGCAAAATCAACAATATTCAATCAACTAAAAACAATCTGCAAAAAGAAGGTAAAATACTTTAGATTATTGCATTTTTAATTCAAGTATTGAACTTACCTTTATTATCCTTTAAATTTTTGATGATTAAATTGTGTTGTGTATATGAAAAAAGAATCAATTAAAATGAAAAATCAAAAGAAATATAGATAGATAATATATATGTAGTGATAGAATTAATGTTTTAGAATAAAATATAAATTCGAAATGAAGAAATAGAAAAAAAAGGTTTGATTTGGTAGAAGAAGATGTAACAATGTTTCTGTAATGGAATAGAATAGAATGGGTTAATAATTGTTTGAAAAAATACAACTATAAATAAGATCTCTGAGAACACGTGGGTAGTGTAATCAATACACAAATGGCTAATAAAAACAAGAATTAAATAATAAAAAAAATATTAAAGTAAAATAAGCATAGTGGAGGAAAAAAACAAAAAAAAAAAGCATAAGAAAATAAAATAAAATAACAAACACGTGTAATAGGTATTCTTTTTTATTTATTTTTTAGATTAATAAATATGGCTATTAATTAGTTTTAAATACCCGTCCAGAAAAAATTATTAATAATATTTAATTTTGTTCTATTATATTATCTCTAATTATCTAAATCAATACCTATATCTATTTAAAAAAATTTATACAATAGTTATATAAGATTATAAAAAAGGAATAATTAAACACATAAGAAAAATAATATATAATTATAAAAATGAAATCAAAATATTAATTAAATATAATTATAATTAATTCATTTGGATTATTCAAATTGACTTCTAAAGTAGTGTTATTCTATTTTTTCGACTTATAGATGAGTAATTCAATAGTATTCTTGACTTTTTCTAAAAGCCGTCTACATCTTTTACACCGTTTTTCGCATTGTATTTAACATCGTCTTCTATCCCCGAGGTTACGTTGGATGAACAACATAAACGACAACGAGTGGATAATGTTGTTGACAAAAAATTTGCTCTCAATCGTGATCCTGGGAAACGCCGCCCCATTTGGGAGTATCCAGCTAACTCCCAAGATGAAATTCGTCGATATTATCTCACTGAAGGACCTTATCGTCCTCGTCCTGAAGAATCTGAGTTTGACACCAAAGCTCACCATCGACGATTTAATGCATCTTGGTATGATGAGTATAGCTGGTTAGAGTATTCTAATATTACACATGCAGCGTATTGCTTACCAGGTTACGTTTTTTCCAAAGAGTTAGGTAACCCATCAAACAACAGAACATTTTCTTTTGATGGATTTCGAAATTGGAAGAAAGGTAGTGAGAAACTATGGTTGTATATAATACCACATTTGTTAAGATTCAGTTTCATACCAGTAGTATATTCATACTTATTAATGACATCCTTGAAACTATGGATTTCAAAGTTATTTAACTTCATGAAAAAGATACTATTATCTACAAAAAAGAGGTGGGTAATGGTAGGGGTAAGCTTAGCTATTTTAATCCCTTCCATTAACCCTTTCTCTTGTTTGTCTTTAATTAAAATAGAGAGCATCTGAGTTATAATACAATATAATAGGGGTGAAAGGGGATCCCCCTGTCTCAGTCCTCTACTAGGTTTACTAACTTTCTGGGAGAGCCATTTATCACGACTGAATAAGAGACTGAGTTAACACATCTCATAATTTTACTAACCCAAATTTCATGGAGTCCCGCTTTTAATAAGATAATTTCAAGGAAGTCCAATTCTATATTTTCATATGCTTTTTGAATATCAGTTTTAATGGCCATGTAATATGTTTTAGTATATCGCTGGTCTTTAATAAAATTAGTAATCTCATGAGCAATCATCGTGTTATCTTGAATTTGCCTTCCTAGTATGAAGGCAGATTGATTTTCATCTAATGCAGAGTTTGTTTTTAAAATAACAATTTAATACTTTAGTTTAATATTTGTTTTAGTTAGTTAAGTTTAATTTCAGTTACTAATTTTAATTATTAAAAAAATTATAATAATGCAAGATTAGTTTCTATTAGGTTTTTTATTTTAATATTTATATATAAATTTTGTAAACTCTTACAAGACACTTTTGATGAATTAATTAAAATTAAGATTTTAGTTATTATTTGCTAGCTCTGTATAATAAGTAACAGGCCTGGCCCAGGGCATGGGCGATCAGGGCGACCGCCCAGGGGCCCGAGCGGATCGGGGGCCCCTAATTTGTTAGGTATAGATGGATATATATATATATATAGTTGCGGATAACTAGTACGAATTTCTTTATCTAGGCATTGTGTTGTTCTTACCTTAGTTGGTAAGGTTGTAGTATGCCTTTTAAGTTGACCCAGGTTCGAATCCACATACTTGCAACAATGTGTAGTCTTGCTTATTTTAATAAAAAAACAAACTTTTTTTGTATTATTTTTTTATTTGTATAACAATTTTTTTGGACAAACATTTGTAAAACCTTTACTTTAGAAAATTATTTTAATATTTTAAAATATAATTGATACAAGTTGATAAATTATTTTTTACGCCTAAATTTTCAACACTTTTTTTTTTAATATTTCAATTGTAATATAAAATATTATTTTGCTTGAGTTTAAATTTTTATAAATCTGATAAAGAAATAAACTATTTTAAGTTTTTAATTATACGAACAATAATAAATATGTATCAAAAAATATGAATAGATTAATATTATTACTTAAAGAATATTAGATTTTTTTCTTTTATTATTTAAAAAATTATTTTGGTCATTCACCAACATAAGGTTATCGTATTGTAATTTATTCTAGTTTAATTTTTATTTCATTTTTATAAGGGTCAAGTCTTGATTTGGGCTAAAAGTAAGGGTGGATCCAAGTGAAGTAGGGGGTCGCCACCCAGATCTCGGAACGCATTGCAAATATTTAACATGATTTTTTTAACAGAAATCCCTTACAAAAAATAGGGGTTTGCCCCCAAGGCCTCCCCAAACTAGAAATTAAACTAATTATTTTAGGGCGAGGCCTCGAACCCATTCGGTGTTTATACCTTTTCACTCATATTGTAAATCATGGAACCCCCTAATTAAGAGAGGAGAAACGGGAGTTACAATCAACATTATTTCCGAAGTGCACTATGAATTTGTCATATATTAAGAATATGTTTTTTTTGTTCGACATGTAAAAAATGAAAAAATGTTAGATTTATAGTTAGTTATTTCACTAAATCTGATATTTATTATAAAATATGTACTAAATAAAATGAAAATGTATGGTTCCATTAAAATTTAGTCTAAATTTGTCGTACTTGGGCCCAATTTTAAGTTTCGCCCAGGGCCTATAAATTATCAGGACCGGCCCTGATAAGTAATCATACTTAATTTATAATTTTAATAAATTAGCATGGATTCATATTATTTTTTCTCTTCCTAATTAATTTTACTCTAATTCTTATTGTTCTTTTTTTTTTTAGGTCAAGAAGCCTTGTATTATAACAATCAACTAAGAGAAATAAAATTAAGTCCAGTTGAAACAAGAGAAACAAAGTGATTACAACCAAACAAGGAAAAATAAAAAAACACCAATCAAAGGCAAGAATAAATTAGAAAAAGTTTTTGCAATCCAAATAGTCGATTTGTTAGCTGTCCTTCTAATCATAGGATAATTGAATTGTTTGTGGGATCTAGCCATACTTCTAAAATCTTCAAGGGTAGACATACTCTTCAAAGAGCAGTATGTGCTTGGAGACTGTATAGGCTGAAGACCGGTTGCGGCATTAGATTCAATCCTAACGCATTGTGAAGCAAATTCTGAGACGATTAAATCAAAGTTGTGGTTTATAAAATCAATAATTGGTCTAGTAGTGTTTAGTATAGTACTCCCTCCGTCCCAAAATTAATGTCCACATCACTAAAAATAGTGTCCCAAAATTATTGTCCACTTAGAATTTCAAGACACTTTTGTCCAACTTTTTCCATTATTACCCTTATTAAAAAAATTATGTTTCCAAATCATATTTAAATTACCAAGACACTTTATAAGGGGTAAATTTGTAAATGATGTATGTAATTATTAGGTTTCTTAATTTGTGTGAAAAGCAAAGTGGACATTATCTTTGGGACGGAGGGATTATGTAGTAACATCTAATAGTCATGGGGATGTAGCTCAGATGGTAGAGCGCTCGCTTAGCATGCGAGAGGTACGGGGATCGATACCCCGCATCTCCATTTCTTTTTTTTACTTATCCATAATTTTCTTCTTTTTGCGAAAATAAGCGAGGTTTTGGCGTTCATAATTTTTTTTTTGAACATTTGGTTGGGACAAAATGAACATCAACATCTTCCATGTAGTTTTCTCTTACTATCATTATTTTAAATAACTCGGGTGTTTGTTTTAAGTGCTTTTGTTAACAACAAATCCATGCATGAAATATACTTCTCCGTTCTTAAACATGGGATCAGTCTTTGAATGATTGTTCCAACATTATCCATTTAAAATTGAGTTATTTTGAAGTATTACAACCCATTATTTAGGTTTCGGAAACCTTTTGGCTCATCAGGTGGTGATAGAGCATGAAAACCATGCTACCATCAGTCTTGGGGCAACACTCCACCTAGGAATACGAACATAACCTAAGCACAACAACGGAGATGCGTATGTGTAGGCAGAAGGGGTGAAGAGTTTGGAATAGTGAATTATATAACGAGAAGAGTATATAATTTGATACCTTTCTCCCGGTGAACGACCAACTTTATCTTAATTATTCTAAGGATCTAGATAAAGGTCCTAGAATCCGCTAACTTCTCCCAACCTTTGTAAAACCAGACACTAAGTTGCGACCAAAGAGAGACGTGCTCATGATGGAAATTCGACGCTCATCATTAGCATTTTTGTTATCGGGGATTACTTAACCTGGGAGTTATAGAGACTTAATCTGGACGTACAATAACCCGAACCATTTTAGAGAGAGATGTTATAGAGTACCCAAAGTGTCAATTATGTTGGTGTAAAGGGTATTTATAGATGACGATAGGTATGCGAAAGACTGCTTGGGTGCCTGAAGTATTACAACCCATTATTTAAGTTTCGAAAACCTTTTGGCTCATTAAGTGGCGATAGAGCACGAAAACCACGCTTCCATCAGTGTCGGGGCAACACTCCACCCAGGAGTACGAGCATAACTTATGCACAACAACGGAGATGCGCAGGTAGAAGGGGTGAAGAGTTTGGAATAGTGAAATATATAACGAGAAGAGTATTTAATTTGATACCTTTCTCCCGGTGATCGAACGAACAACTTTATTTTAATTATTTTGAGGATCTTGATGAAGGTCCGAGGATTCGCTAACTTCTCCCAACCTTTGTAAAACCAGAAACTGAGTCACGACTCAAGAGAGACGTGCTCTTATGGAACTTCAACGCTCAACATTAGCATTTTTCCTATCGGGGATTACTTAACCTGTGAGTTATGGAGACTTAATCTGGATGTATAATAACCACAACCATTTTAGAGAGAGAGATGTTATAGAGTACCCAAAGTGTCAATTATGCTGGAGTAAAGGGTATTTATAGATGACGATAGGTACGCGAAAGAATGCTTGAGTGTAGTTTTAGTAAAAAAACGTAAGTTGGAGGAAAGATACTCTCATGTTGTGGCAAATTTACCTTATGATATTTGCGCACAAAACTCACCCTAAAAAAGGTTGCGAAAAATGATACTTGCGACATATGTCCCTAGCAAATCCACATTCAAAGAAAATGTGCTTATTCGATTAATTTTTTTCATCACACAACTCTCCAACTCCATGTAAATCATCCTAACCCTTGTTCGAATCCTCTCATGTATTGTCATCGACACAATGATTGACGATTTGAGAATAACACAAGAATTCCACACAATATTCACCCAATTTTTAGAAAAATATCGACGAAGAAAAATTCATAGGGTTTCTTAAACAAGGAATAGTAATCACCACTATGAGTCTCATATGCATTGTGACGACATTTTCATTTAAGAACCATCTGTGCAAAATTCTTACTACTCTCTCATTCCCGTCTGGAACTACAGTTTCATTCTTTAATTCTCAAATTTGTTTTAAAAATGGTAAATTAGTGCAGTTTTTTCAATTGGATTTTGTTTAAGAAAACCCCCTTTTATTTTAAAAAAATTGGGACTTCATTTTACATTAACGATATATTTCCACTCTGCCATAAACTATCAAAAAATGAATTTCTTACTTGGATAGCGAACAAAGTCTTCTCTAAAGCACAAGGATGGGTGGCGAAACTACTCTTATAAGGGGGAAAGGATATTCTAAATAAAGCCGTGTTATGGGATATTCCAAACTATGCAATGCCTATTTTCTCATTTCCTATAACATTTTGTAGGAAACATACATCAATTATTGCAAACTTCTGGTAGAATTCGCGAGAGAAACAAAAAATCCACTGGTTGGCTTGGGATAAAATGACAATCACAAAAGCAGTAGAGGGAATGCGTTTTTGTGACCTAAAAAGAATGAGTATCACGATGCTAGCTGCTCAGGCATGTAGATTACTACAAAACCCAGAATCATTGGCCGACAGAGTACTTAAAGGAATATTATATCCAAAGCAAGATCTGTTGGAGGCAAAAATGAGACAAAGTTAATCATGGTCATGGACCATTTTATTAGAAGGTAGGGACCTTCTGGTTAAGGAAGGAATCATACTAGGAAATAGGGAAAGAGGAGATGGGAACATAAATGGTTGAAATTTGGACTTATTCAAGACAAACCAGAAGGGACAAACCTCCAAACGGTGAATGAATGAGATCTTGAAACTCCTGGTGTCAATTTTTTGGAACCCATTCGAAACGAGATTGAAAGGATTTTGATCATGTCTCAACAAGACCATGATACCTTTACCTAGCCACATACGCACTCTGGGGAATACACGACGAAATTAGGATATCATACGTTAACTATGTGGGAAATCAACCAGACCGCCAAGTCCTCAGCATAAGTTAGCAAAATGACCCCAATATGTGAAACTTGTTTTGGAAAGCAAATATGCCGAATAAAGTGAGAAATTTTGTTTGGTAAGCGTGCAGGAATATTTTGCCCATAAGAAAAAAAATCTGAAAATGAGACATTGTGCTACTGATAACTGGTTATACTAGTGTGACAAACAAGTGGAAACCATTCATCATTTAGTTATAATTTGCCTTCACTCTAAACATGTATGGACGGGTCATCTCTACAGATCAGAATAGAAGACAACCTACAAGAGGATCTGGGCGAATGGATCACAAAGGTGTATGGCGTAGCTGATAACTCTAGCTGGGAAAAAGGAAAATCATTGCGTACATATTGCTCATGTTGTGGAATATATGAAAACAGAAAAATGAAGATAATCCATGAGAACACTCACTTTGACACGAATGAAATGATTAAGACAGTAAATGCAGGGATGCAAGACTTATTTGGAAACGACTGGAATGGCCTACCTGTGCTCTTTGGGAGGGATTTAGAACAAGTAATGGCCCCAGAATGGACAGTTGGAGAGCTAGTTGGAACAACGACTATCATCAGATGTGACGTGTCTTTCAAGAATAGAACGAAATCGAGTGGGATTGGGATAAAACGACATGATACCAGTTCGGGATGTAGACAAATCTTATCTAGGACAATAATGGTGGAATCTGATGCCGAATGAGAGACTAGAGCAGCATTGGAAGTAGTTAGGACTTGTCAGGATGTTGGAAGCAAAAATATCATCTGTTCGGATAATCTTGATATCATTCAAGGTATTAGGGTTGTGTGGTAAACGTGACAGAGCTTATGCGAAGCAGATTGGAGAGATTGCTGAAAAGCACGAGAACATGCGTTTTTAACGTATTCTGCGTCGATATAATGATATGACCAATCAAAATATGTGTTCAGTTAGACAATCGGCCATCAAGATGGAGAGACGATAATTATTGGTGTCTTGAGAATTGGGATATACATGCATTTTTTTTAGTTGAAAATGATATACATGCATTTGATTGGGAAAAAATATTGACAATTTCTTTTTATGAAAAACTCATTTGGGTGGTTTCATAATTAAAATAAATTTAGGGACCATAAACTAATTTGTCGTACAGCACCGAGTAAAATCATTAATATCATCTACCTGAGTAATTTTTCGACGTCTTCATCCTCAACAGTCCACTCTCTTTCTATAAACACACACTAATTAGTAATTATAGATACACATGAATAGTCATACTTTTAGAGATACATATGATATGAATCTAGTAATTTGTTAATAATTTTTGTAAAAGGAAATGTCATCACCTATACACAACACCTTCTCGATCTCACCGTCAGGAAGCGTTGCAGCCAACTTCGACGGTCAAGATCGCTTAGTAACGAAATGGCATTATAACTGGAGAAGCGCGTGTCATGGATTCTGGTACGACGCGTTATTAGTTGTACCTTCGGCGCTGTTCGTGTTGTACCTTGTATTTCAAGCGAAGCGCAATCTCAAAAGACTCGGAAGCAGCGGCGGTGGAAGTGGCGGTGGCCGCTCATATGTCATGATTGCGTTTTACATGCTCCTCTGGTCCGCCTCTTTGTTTAACCTTACCTGGTGCTCTCTTCAGGTTCAATTTTGTTTTATTCCTTAATTATTCTTCGGTTTTTGTAAATTTCACAATTTCCAGCTCTATCTAACTGATTTTGAGAAAATCAATGAAATTGAGTTTATATTTTGGTAAGTTTTTCATTTTATAAGCTGATAATTAACTTAGAAATTGAGGTCATGAAATCGTAATTGAATAATAATAATCAGTAAAAATTAAATTAAAATACCGAACAGAGAATTTTGAATTCAGTATGTGTTGATTGTTATATAAGATACACACCTTTAAATCAGTGATCTTATAGTTCAATTTGCACTATGTGATGAGTTCTAATGAAATTGATTTAGGCATGGCAATGTACACCTGGGAAGCAAGTTTCATGGAGCTTACTATCATTATTCACATCAGCTACAATGCTATGTCTAGAAGTTAGCTTTTTAGCCTTCTTACTTCAAGACAGTTACGCTACTGGTTTCGATACTCTAGGTCATTCCCTAAATATTTCAGGCATTTTAGTTGGCATAGATATACTTCTCAAGGTAATAAATACATACATATATATAAATCAACTTTTCTTTCTTTCGTAATTAAGTAAAACAAGTGTCATCTCCTTTATACAGGCAATTTTAATATTTGGATTTGGAATTCCACTTTTTAACGATGTTGAAGTTACACACCATGAAAAATGGGGGATCTGGTTTATTCACAAGTTACTTCTTGCAACTGCTTATGGGTACATACTCTTCGTGCATTACTCAAAGTGGAGAGATAAATTACCTCGTGGGTTAATTCTCATTTATCCTTTTCTTTACGGGCCCACTTTACCTTAACTTACATTTTCTTATATATTCTTCTTCCTACATACAGCAAGACCAGCTTTTTACAAATACGTCATTATCATGTTTGTATTTAACGTGACGGTATTATTAGCCACTGGACTTTCAGGAATTGGGACTAGCTTTGGACTTTGGTATTTGCTAATAATTTAATTGATTTTTTTTTTTTTTTTTTTGCTTCAGTTAAGTACTTGTGTATCTGATTATCTTTGTATCTGCAGGTTGAATAAATTCTTAGTGATTTGCTTTCACTCACTTTATCTTCCTTACGTCTATGTAACCTTTTTATCTGATTTTTTCCAGGTAAATTTAATTTTTTGTAGAGTTTGATTTTGTTACATGCAAAATGGGATGTTTTATGTGTATTGTTTGTATTTTTAGGAGGAAGAGTGGCTTTTGGATAGTGCGTATTACTCGGAAATGAGGGATGCAGGGTTTTTGGATGCTGATTGGAATTAGTATATGCTTATCTGATATGTTAAAGTGAAAATCTATGTACTAATATGTAATATGTATACATGCTAGATTTGATAGTTACTGCTTGAAGTTCTGTTTATGCAAGGTTAATGTTGTAAATAATGTGTTAGTTTGATAATATAAGAAGAGTATTGCTAATCTTACGAGCCCTTTTACTAGTTTGATATTTTTAAGGTTCATGTTTCGGTAGTTCTTGAACCATAGATGATCCTGTTCTGTGTTCTGACAAGAAGAAACAAATGTTCTCAATACAATATAATTTGCATTGTTAGATTCTTTAGGTAGTTGACTCAACCTATAGTGAAGAAGTGTGTAGTTCACTCACTTATCAAATTTATAGTTCTTTTAGAGCATTCCTGTCGCAAAGCTAAAACGTAAGAACTCAGGACAAGATGGGTATTTGTGTCCAGAGGAGGTGATGGTGGTGGTGAATGTGGTGATGGTGGTGGTGGAGTGGTGGAGCTTGGGGGTGGATTTGGGTGGCAGTGGATGAGGTAGACGTTGAGGATTTTGTATTGTGAATTTGAATGAGCTGTTTGCCAGCATTTGGTGAGAGTCATGCCATGTATGTGAAACAACACATCATGTGACCTTGTCTCATAAGGTTAGTTGGTACCAATCTAATGATGTTCTTCAAAGATGTAATTACTTGATTGAGACTATATATGGTACTAATTATATTGGTGTTGGTTATCATTAATGAAAAGAATGTGGATCTATGTACCTTTAAGGAGTATATTTTAAGCACCACTCAGATTTTCCTTTATTTGTTTTAATAACTATATAACTATATAAATCCATGATAAAAAAAAAAAGGAAAGTAAACTAAACAAGAGACTATTTATGAGAATTTTAACATCTTATAAATGTCAACTAGTAATTATAAATGAGATTAAAAATACTTTTACAAAATATTAAGTACATTATTTAATATATAAAAATCTCAATTAATCATATTATTACTTGAATAAATGACTTGCCATGATTAATTGCACAAATGAGTACCTATACTTTCAATTTGGACAACCGGAACCCATAATTTATTTTTCTTAACTCCCGATACTTATCGTGTATTTCACGTTAAGTGGTTACGTCGTTGATTAGGCAAAAAACAAAGGGATAATTCCCTGGGAGGTACACTCCGGATCTGATTTTTGACTTCTAGGTGTCTAAAGTTTTAAAAGTGACAAATCAGTGCCCAAGATTTTGTTTTTGTGACTCTGTTAGGTACCGCCGTCAGTTTCTCCGTTAAGTGCCACGTGGCAAATAGAAAACTTAACACGTAAGCACCACATAGGCACCATGTGACAATTAACGGAGAAACTGGCGACGGTACCTACCAGAGTCACAAAAATGAAACACTGAGTACTGATTTGTCACTTTTAAAACGGGGACACCCAAAAGTCAAAATTTAAAAGACTGGTACCTACGGGTGTATTTTTCCAAAAAAAAAAAAAAAAGATAAGGGAATACCTAAGAAAATTGGAAAAGGACAATTAGGTGCCCATACTCATGTTACGTCAACCCTTAACGACAAAGGAACCAACGATTGGACCAAAATTGAAGCATTGGCTACCGCGTTTTCCAGATTAAAAGTATAGACACTCATTTGTCCAGTTAACATATCGTTGGATACCTGACGTGTTATTTTTTTTACTACTTTAAACTATTAAAATCAAAATTAATCATGATTGAATAGTTGTATATATAATACCCATTGTCAGTTGAAAATGTCTTGATAAAACTAATTTACCATCAATCAAAATACATAAATACAATAATATCTATAGTTTCACTTATACAACGTGAAATATTCATAATTGTGAAACGAATGTGCTACAAGAAAAGATCTTTATATAACATAGTATAGTGTACGCCTATAAATTATTAAATAAAGAGGCATAGTCTTCGATGATGGATACATTTTGACTTGTCAGTTTCATTAATATCACGTGATATAAAAAATTTATTTTCTCGACCTAAGTACTTATCACTTTAAATCATTGTATATGAATGAAGTTTTACTTCATTTAATCTAAATCTATTGATTTACTTATATTAATGTGTCAAGTTATACACCATTGTAATATACTTATATCAGGGGGTAATATAAACACAATGCACTATTTTTTATTTTGCATAGGTTTTTATTCCAGTAGATTTTCCTGATAATATTTTTAATGAGATTTTAAGACGTTTGATAAGCATCTTAAAAGAATAATGTTGAATTTTTCTTCGTAAGGTATTAATGAGTCACATTTTCAAAAACGGACTACCCAAGAAGAGGATGGTGTTATGTGGTACATATATTTGTATCAAAGATAATAAGTCCAAAAAGATAGACCTTTATTAAACGACTCTTTGGAGGATAAAGACTCATGATAGAGGTTTTTCTCCCATAAGAAAAAGAAGGACATGATATTTGTTAGAATTTTGGATTTGCATAAAACCAAAATACTTTTAAATGAAACAAAATGAACATAAAAAAATTGACAAATGAACACTAAACATCTTTGGCAGTGACACTAAGTATCTCCTGAAAATACTGAGTGTCGACGTTCAACCACTGTCTTCTCGATGTCTAGTTTGTCACCACTAACTATGGAATCTGCTCATCCACCAATGTTCGAGCAATCATAACCGGGACAGAGTTTTCAGACTTAGGATGTGTATGGTTGAACTTTTTTTGTTACATGGGAGAGCCACTTTTTGGATTTGGTGTCATTGACTCGATTCGAACATGTACTGCCTAGAAGGATAACCAAGGCTCTGGCCAGTTGAGCTAACCCCAACTGGTTTGAATTAGAGATTATAATAGGATATTTACTGGTATTTGGGATAAGATTTATTATAACTGCTAATCATTTTTTAATCAATTGAGATATTTTTGAAGATATTTTATCTTTTTATGTAATGTTTTTAAAATTAGAACAACTAAAAAAACGCTCTCTAGAAAAGTAAAAAAAGTACCCGTTATCCGCGACCCTCTGATGTCTCCTCATTTGTGATAGATTTATGTTAAGATGAGACATCATTTTTAGTGTTTTAGAAGTCAATAATGTCGATTTTCTTGAGTTTTAGTGCACTTTTTTATTTTGTGTCTTGATTTGTAGAAATAATATTTTTAGAGCATATTGGGTTTAATTGTTTATTTAGTGTGTAGTTTTAAAGATAATTATGGAGATTAATTAGAGTCCAAGTCAAAGACAACAACTTATGGAAAGAGATTAGCCTGGTAATTGGAGAAAAGGAAATAAAAGCTAAAAAGATGGAAAAGGAAAAGCTGCCTAAATCTGGGATTCTGCACACACGTCTAAAGATTGGTGTTTTTACCTAAGAAATAGGCCGAATTTGGAGATTTCCTTCTTAAGGGCCTAGATAATTCTGTTGCGATTCTTTTGGTATCTTGTGGAGCAAAATCCGACCAATAACGAAGAAGATATGCTCAAAACGGTGCAGCAGTGTTTATCTTTATTTCCATACGAATTTGAGTTGGGCTAGAAGTCCATTACCTTAACTATTCCTCAAGAAAACGAATTAGGTCTTCTAAACACCTATAAATACACCCTTATATCACTTGTAAATCATCCTTGCCTCATAGTAATTAGTTCTTAAGGTTTTATTCTTCCAGTTTATTGTAGAGAGCAAGATGATGTCTTTTGTAATTTCTTTTAGTTTATTTCCTTCAGGTATGAACTAAACCTCCCATAGCTTGGGTTTTGCATATGTATAATCTATGATTTCTAGTTCTTCTATCTAAGTTTCTTTGGGAATTATATGTTTTAATCTGATATTAGCTACTTACTTTATATTTGCTTATGTGTTTTGATTTAATGTCTTTCCTAGAATTGATCACTTTAGGATTGTTTTAAGAGTAGTTAGATGGTCTCCTTGACAGGGTGTTTAACTATTGAACCACCACATAATGTCTAGTGTCGATAGCAGTTCTGACAAAACATATTTCTAACTAGATAGTCATTAGGGTTTGTTTTAACCACCATATCACTAATTGATTGTAGTGTGCTGGATAGGGCCTTAGTGGCGTTTGATAACCCTATTTGAGTCCTCGTCTTGGTTGTGCCGTAGCCCCCTTAGCCGCTCTCAAGGTCTAAGATTGGGGAATTTAGAATCCTGACTAAGTATTACCAAGAGCTAATATTCTCCCTTATGAACTAGATTTATATATAGAATTAGAAGGATTAGTGCATACTAGCAAAACCTGAGCTATACTTCTCATCTCATATTCTTAATCTTTTACTTTATTGTCTTTATTTTCCTTAGTTTTAATTCTTATTCTCAAATTCTTTGCTTTAATTTACTGTTTTTTAGTTATTTACTTTTACTCGTTATCTGTTCCTACGTGATTAACACACTTAAGTCCCTGAGAACGAACTCTACTTATCATTAAAACTTGCATACGTCCTGTAATACTTGCAGTACTGTGCCTGTCTAGGGTGAGAGTGCGTAGTTTTCCATACTTAATTTGATCTTATTTTTATCACACCCTAGGCGACACCACCCTCCATAACATCTTCGTAAGTAAAGCTTTATTCCATTTCCCAAAATCTTTAAGACCAAGTCCTTCTTCATCTTTAGGTGAGCAAATATTTTTCCACCTAATTTGAGGTGACTTTCCATTCCAATAAGTGAAGCTTTATTCCAATAAGGTTTCTCACACATTTCAAGATCAGGAAAATATATAACAAAATATAAATCACACCTTGTAACACAGTTCAAATGAGCTCCAACCTATCCACATATGATAAAAAATGAGTGATACATGATCGTACATAACCCTACAATTTATTAATTAACACTTCCAAACTCTAGAAAATTAAACTGAAACTCCGATTGGGATCCCATGATATCAAAATGTCATCAACCCTTGCGTAAGTTGTGTTGTATCTAATATCGCCTCAATATTTTTCCTTTTTTAATTACCACATAATAAATGTTTGATCTTTGCACGTTCAATCGAAAACCAAACAATTACTAAATATCTTCAAACAGTCCATGTGGATTTTAACGGATTCGGGGTCACCTTCAAATTACAACATAAGATCATCAGCGAATGCCAAATGAGTTATCTTGAGAATTTTTCTTTTCGGGCGATCATTAAACCTCTTTTTCATTTCATTCTTCAAGATTCGAGAGAGATATTCGAGACATTAAATAAAAAAGATAAGGTGATAGTGGGTCATATTGTCTTAAGACTTTGCTTTTTTTGACAAAGCCGTGAACTTCACCATTATTTTCCACCAAGTAGAATAGTTTGGTAACACATGCCAGAATCCAATTCATATATCGATAAGGAAATTTTAATCCTTTTTAGTACCTCATGAAAAAACTCCTAAGAGACCAAGTCCAAAGCCTTACACAAATCCACCTTTATCATGCATCTAGGAGACTTTCTCGTGTTATTACTTCCCCTTAAAATTTCTTGCATTAGATGAATGTTATCGGGCACCAACCTCCTTGAAACAAAAGCGCTTTGAGCGTTATTTACAAGATCATCCAAGACGGCCTTCACTCCATAGACAATAATCACCGTTATTCCTTTATATATCACATTACAACATGAAATAGGTCAGCAGTTTCCAACTTTCAAAGGTGTTCCATTTCTGGGAATATGAGTAATGATAATACAATTTAATTGTTTAAGCAAAAACCTGGATGAGAAAAACTCATGAATAGCCACAATTACCTCGTTACCAACTATATCCCAAGATTTCTTGAAGAAAAGCGAATAATATCCATTGGGTCGCGGTGCCTTTTCATTACCAATACAAAAGATAACATTTTTAATTTCATCATCACTAATTTCAACACATAACTAATTTTGCTGCTTCCTCTTTATTACTTTGTCGTAATTGAAACACTCAAATCTACACTATCTGTTTCATCTATAGTACTCAACAAGCTCTTATAGTGATCCACAAATGCATCAAATACTTTCTCTCTCGAAGTAGTGTCTTCCCTGTTAGGCAATTGAATTTTCGCAATAAATCTTCTCCTTTATAAGCTATCTTGTTGGAGACGAATTTCAGCCTCCTCGAAACCTTTATTTGCTCTTTAGACACTCTAGGATATATGAAAGAAATTCTTTGTATTGAGGTTATTTAGTCCACCTTTAGATTTTTAAGCTTATTGCAGACTTGAAATTTCTATGTCCCTCCAAGTTGCTCTTTGTTCCACCCATTAGTTACCACCCCTCTATACTTTTCATGATCCATCCACATATTAATTTTTTTTATAAATGTGTGACCCTTGTAATGTTTTGAAGAAACATATTCACGATACATGGTGAGTGGTCTGAAATACTCAACTTAGGCAAGAATTCAGCATGACCATAATGATTAGAGGCTTCGAGTTTCCGTTTCTAATCGCTCTATTAGTTTGACTCATAAAACGATTATTATGATAAGTAAAGAATTAACAAGATTGTTGTAGGTCCTCCAACCAAGTGGGTTACAACACCCGACAAACTCGTTACAATAACTCACTGTAAGGAGTCTCCCATTCTTCCTCTCATTATGGGCCAAGATGATGATTAAGTCGCCCAACAAAAGTCACAGTTCATTAAATTTAATTGCATAGCCAACCAATTTATTCCATATATTCTCTCTATTTTGTCATTCAAACCGTAGATAAATGAGGTATATAGATTTAAAGATGTAACCTTGCATACCACCTTACAATGGATCGCTTGAGGTGTGGTAGATATCACCTCAACTTCCACCTTATCCAAATCCCAAACAACCAAAATCCAACCGTGAGTAATCGTATCAAAATTATCAATATAATTCCACTCACTAAGCATTGTTCTCATGAAAAAAAAAACACTTAGAAGGGTGCTCTTGGTTTTCACAATTCCTAAAATGTCGATATTGTTTCTCTTAATGAGATTCACAAGGGTGAGGTAAATTCCCATTTAATCCATATTGTAATAATTAGTAAAGATTTTTGGAAGATCTCCCTTTAGTTGCGCTTTAATTTTTCAATAAGTTCTCTTAAGTTATCCTTTACTCTTCTTTTCTAGAATATTTCTTTTATCACTAGTTTCTATTTTTTAGTATGTTGGTTTTTTTTTTGTTCCAAACTACTTATATTAAAAAACCGCAAACAGTTACAAAATTACCCTATCCCCGAGGGAACAGTTTTGTTTTTAATGATCTCAACTAGCCTACTTGAGAGCGCAAAAGGTTGCGAGCCTAACATATTGCTAATAAGCTTATGTTTGGCTAACTCATCAGCTAGTCTATTTCTATCTCTATTGATCCATCTAAAGAAAGGGTTACAGTTTTCAGCAATAAAGTAGATACTTTTAACAATATTACAAATCTTAGGAATAGAAATTAAATTGTTTTCTTAATGGAAGCATTACATCTTGACAATCACTCTCTATGATAACTCGTGAATCCTTCAACTCTCGAGCAATCACACACGCTTTGAGTATTCCAAGTGCTTCCGCTTCCAATGGAGAATCAGCCTTCATTTCCCAAGCATTGTAATCCACCTCTTTACCTAGATAGTCCCTATTAACACAAGATATTGCAGCTTTGTTATCTTTATATGCAGCGTCACAGTTAATTTTAATAAGATTTCTAAGTGGAGGGACCCAAGTTTTCAGGATCTTGTTATTAATTCCTTTTCCCGTAGCATCATTATCATTCATGTTATTTGTATTTTTATCCTTCAGTAAACAAGTAACATCCTTAGGATAAATAGCTTCTTTATATTCATTCCATTCTTTATTAGCATTACAAATCACTTTTAAAGGCTCCAATTTCGTAAAGTTATATTTATTATCATTTCTAGCTTTCCAAATACACCATAACAGTGTACAAACTTGCTCCATAATAAACTGATTTTCCAACTTTTGTTTCTTTATTTTACCTATTATACTTACCATCCAAGTATCCATTCTAATGGATTATTGGTTGCAAGTTTGTAGGTTAAAAGAAGAAGCAAACCAAGTAATCTTAGCCCATTCACAATTTAATAAAAGATGCTCGGGTGTTTCTATTTCCATATTACAGATGCTACAAATAGGTGTTTTTATAACCTTTCTTTTGTAAATATTTTCATTTGTAGGCAGAAGGTTCTTGAGCACCTTCCACATAAAATTCTTTATTTTTGGTGCTACTTTTGAGTTCCATATCATTTTCCAAATATCATGGTCAATTATATGCGAGGAGGAGGGTTTTATAGTACTTTTATTATTCCTTTCTTTATCTTTTTTATCTTTCAGAAGTTGATAACATTTTCTAACTGTATAAATACTTTTCGAGTCAAAGGACCAGTAGGGTATATCTTTACCACCAGAGTAAGGTATGAAAGTATTTAAAATAGTATTAAAGATTTCAGGATCAAATTCCTCTCTAATTACACTTTCATTCCATCTTCTATTATTTTGGTCCGTAAGGTCATTTACCATATTCACTGTCCCTTTTTTTGGTTTAATACTTTTACTTTGGCCATGGATCCATATATCAGTAAAGAGGTTGATATTATATCCATTGCCTATCCACACCTACAAATTAAGCTTTTTTTTCCTACCTATTTATATTTTCTCTTTTTCATTAATTAATTAAAAAACTTATCGAATTAAATCCCAAAAAATTTATTGATCTCAAATCAATACTCCTTCCGTCCCAAAAATAATGTCCACTTTGCTTTTCACACAAATTAAAAAACCTAATCATTATATATACTATTTACAAATTTACCTTTCATAAGGTGTCTTGATATTTTAATAAGAGTAACAATAGTAAAAAAAATTAAAGAAAAATATCTTGGTATTATAAGTGGATAATAATTTTGATACACTATTTTTAATAATGTAGACATTAAAGAGAATATTATTTTTTGTTGGACGAGTTTTCTAACTCACTCAAAGTCTCAAATAATATCTTCCACACTTCAAAGAATAGCTTGAATAGTGCCACGATTTGATGATTTTTTCTTTTGCCATTTAGGTTCCCAAGAAACTATGTTTTTTAATAAATGTTCAAAAACCAACCGTTGGACAAAAACAGACAACATTTTGCTAACCTCTAAAGCACAGTACCACATTGTTATTTTTTTTTTTTGAACTTTAACATAAGTGACCTACATTAACAAAGATTGAGAAAGCTATTTTTTTACTCATCTCATCTCCCCATAGAGAACAATGTCTCCTTTCTTTTCCTTGATTAATGGTAAAAAGAGAAAGCAATAAAATACTTACACACAGTATCTTCTTTTCAGGCTTATTTTATTACCAAAAAACAAAAAGTAAATACGTTTTCTAACCCTTCACGTCACATGATATGAAGCTTAGACATAAAAAATTAAATGTGTTACTACTTATACTCGTATTATACCCCAATATTATTTATAAAAATAGATACTATAATCAAGGGAAATTTTGATGTTATTTATAAAAAAATGTCTAGACATATCTTTATTCTTTCAACGTCATAGTTTGCACATTATGTATTCATGCGAGCAGATGTAATTCAGAAAACACAAGGACCAATGGTGCAATTTACGAGTGTATATTTTAAAAATTGAGGGGTTTTATTAAGCCGACACCAGTGTGGCCCACCACCTCCATCCCACATCTACATCATATCAACCCTTTTGGTGTTTAGATATCCCCTTCTCCCTCCTCCTCTTCCTCCACCTATATTTCCACTCACACACCACTTTCATTTTGACTCTCTTACTTTTTACATTTTAACAGACTCACTCACTCAAAATCTTGTGCTAAATTTGCAACAGGGCTTTAATATTCAACTACTCTCAACACTACTATTCATATTCTTCTTCATTATGGCTTGTTTTGTTTATGCTCTACTCCTTTTGTCCATGGTTGCTCACTCAAGTAAGCCTCTTCACCACTTTTTCTCCTTCTTTGTGTTATCTTTATTTCCAACTAAAATGTAGCTTTTATACCGTACAGTGTAACGCAAATGATACATGATAACTGGTTTCAGATAGGATTAGTCTTGTCTCCTTAAGTGTACTATTGCTTTACACATTATACTTAAATAGTTAGTTTGAATGATAACTACAAAATCTAACTTATTTAAACATAGATCTATTCATTTACTTCAAAGATCTGTGTTGCCGTACTTCTAGTTACTAATATTTTATTTAATATAAAAAATGAACCACAGTTCTTGGTTAATGTTAAATTCGCTTTTATACCCGTTATTAAAGTTTTATAGTTATAAAAGATTTTGTTCGCCATAAAAAGATAAAAAGATTTTGAAATACAAGCTTGTATTATGTATTTAAAACTTGGATATTCATTTCTTTGTTGAATTTACTTTTAATGCGTTTGCGTAAAGATTTATGAGACAGAGACAGAAAAGAATGTCTCGGCAGCCTTCTTAAAAATAAAATCAAAACTATTATTTTTATTTCTTATCTTAATATACTATTTTAACGAATGTATTTTCTTTATTCTTTCATAGTTGGGTTTGCAAATGCTAGCTAGTCTAACAAAGAGCTCCTGCTCTATTTCATTTTCTATTTTCTTTTGAAGAATAAGAATCATCATTTTTCACCTTATGTTTTAAATATTTTACTTTTTTGTTGCATTTATTACTCATTTCTAACATATCTTTAATATGATAGATTTTTCATTTTTTGGGCTTTCAAATTCGAAATGATGAACTTTTATATTCACCTATTGCTCAAAAAAAGCATATAAACCGTGATAATGTATATTTGTTTTGATTGATTATATAATAATGTTGATAATTTGTTGGACATTTGTTATGGGTATTAGGTGCAACATGGTGTGTTTGCAAAGATGGGAGTGATGCAACGTTACAAAAGACATTAGATTATGCTTGTGGAGCTGGAGCAGATTGTAACCCGACCCATGAAAAAGGATCTTGTTTCCAGCCCAACACAGTTAAGGCTCATTGCAGCTACGCAGTCAATAGTTATTTTCAAAAAAATCGTCAAGCTGTTGGCTCATGTGATTTTTCTGGCACTGCAACTGTGGTCTCATCTGATCCAAGTGAGCCCCCTCCCTTTTTTAACCGTATTCACATTTTACTTTTAATTTTTATGTACCAAAATTAAATAATTTTCTATTAAATATGTATTTTTTATATTTCAGGTGTAACTGGCTGCTCTTTTCCATCTAGTGCAAGGTATTATTAGCCCTTTATCATTATTATCTTTTATATAAATTCTATAATACATTTTACAACTAGATTAGAATCATCTAATATTAACTTAAACATGAGGAAAATATAAAAGTACTGTGTTACTACTCTATGATGTGACATTTTTAGAAGGGCAGTGATCAAAGCAACGTACATGTTGTTTGGTGATATTTGTTCGAGCATCTAGAGGCTCTAGCATAGTTGAAAACCCCAAATTAACCTTCAACACTTTTATGATTAACGGTAGGGCCCCTATTGTCTTATTTCAAAAAGAAGCCCCGTTTGAAACATAGCTCTTACATCTTGGCTGGCCCGCTTCAATACATTCATATATGTACTCAATGCCTCACTTCAAATTTGGTCCATTAGATTCAAATATCATTTGATGCTTTTAATGACCAAAGATTCTTCTCTGTGGTTATTTATAAATGAGATCTAATTACAAGGATTAATGGGACCCCCCTATAATCCGATGAAAGAATTTACACTATAATCTGTAGGGGCGGATCCAAGGTGGTCCTGAGGTGCAGCATGATTTTACTTTTTTATTATAAAAATTAAATGAATATTGCGAGAAAAAAACTCTAATATAATAAGATATAATTATCTGATAGCAAATATCCATTCGACCCCGGGCTGATATAACTTACCCTCTCCAAATTTAAAATACAACACAAATTTTTTAATTTCTTTTTTTTTTTGGAAAATAGAATAATACTGGGTATTATACAAACATTCATGATGTATATTTTAAATGGTTTTAATTATATAAGAAAGAAAAAAAATAGTTGAGAAAAAAATTTGATCATCAAAAAAGATATTATTTAAATGCTCTCTTCATACCCAATGTGGCTCGAAATAATCCTCAGGAAGGATTTTATTTTTTTTGGTAAATATTATTCCTAAACTGAAAATTTAATCTGTCCTGGTTGGACACTCGTGTGTTGTGGGTCCCACATGTACGAGGGAGTGAAAAATGGATCCGGCCATTCGGAACTACCTTTACTTCATTACTGATTGAGGTAGTATTAAAAGTAACTACTGCAGAACCCTCCTTTGAACACGATTCGTATTTTTTTGGTACAATGAAATTGAGTATGACTTGCTTTTTGTTGATTTATTTTTGTTCATGTCCACCAGTGCCACTCCATCAACCACCAATGGACCACCATCGTCCACAACTGTCGGCGGTAATAACCCTATGGTTACAAATTCATCACCGGGCGTATTAGGAGGAGGAGGAGGAGTAAATACTGGTTTGGGTCCAAGTGGGGTTGGATATGATGAGAATGATGGTGGATTCTCACAGCAAAAGAAGAGTGTGGATGTTACCTTTCTGACCCTCGTGGTTTCAGGATTTGTATTCTGGTGGGCTTGAAAAGGAGGATAACATGGGATGTGCAGGTGGGGTAGGATGGTCAGAATTTAATTTGGAAAGTTGTGACTTATGTGTAGAAGTGCGTATGTATGAATGCATGTTATGGTACTATTTATTATTATTATTATTAGTATGGCTAGGGAATAATTTTTGAGAACAACCTTGTATTTTTATCGCCTTTCCCTTGGTTTAGTTATATGGAATTTTGATTCCTTTTGTACTCTTGATAATTGAACTCCTCACTTTCTTTGTCTCTCAATCTTTGTCATACTGTACGGTGGTAACTAAAGATTGAAAGTTGGAAAACTGAATTATAATTAATATACTAGTTCAGAACATTGTTTAATTAATACTCCTTCCGTCCACAAATGTTTGTCCTACCTTTTTTTTTCATATACATTAAGAAAAGCAATTAATGTCTTCTACTTTTATTAAATTAGCCTCAACCAACTATTTAATGATTAAGAAAAGCAATTAATGCCTTCTACTTTTTAAAAATTAAACAAGGGTAAACTTGGTAGAACATGTAAAAAAGTTTCTTGATATTTTAAAATGACAACCTTTTGTGGACATCCATTTTTAGAAATTGTGACAAACATTTGTGGACGGAGGGAGTATAATAGTTCAGAACATTGTTTTGTGTGAATTCGACAAAGATTGTGTATGTAATTAAGAGTGTTTTCCTAAGGGATAAACATTGAGGGGAAGTATCTCCCTAATTTAGACGATTTATCAGTATGAAAAACATGTATAAGTTTTTAAGTAAGAACAAGGATGTAAAACAACATTTACATTTATTTGAGGGGAAAATTGATGCTCAAGTAGAGGTAATAAACCCTGTGCCATAGGTAAGTACTAAGTGGGTAAATCTATTTAAGGGGAAAATTGAAACTAAATTGAAATTAAACTTTCACAAACCAATTGATCATGAGAGGAAAATGATAATAAAACCTCCTAAAAATATTTTTGATAAAGGGAGAAAGATATGGGAAAATTGTTTGATAGGCCATTCATTGGTTCAGCACCTTAGTTTTATGCGATTTCAAATTTTGTGCGTTATCAATGGAAGGATTTCGGAAAGGTAAATGTAAAATCCAAGGGTAATATGTATGTATTAGTTTTGAGGATAAAGAAAAACATGGAAAAGTGTTGGAACAAATATGACACATTAGTGGGAGACCTTTATTTTTGAGAAAATGGAAAGTTGATATGCAATTTGGGAAAATAGAGGTTGATCTGGTACCTTTATGGGTTAGGTTGAAGAATGTGCCCATGAATTTATGGACAAAGGATGGGCTGAGCTATATAGCTAGTGGTATTGGGATCCCAATTCAAATGGATTCCATAACTGAGTCTAGAACTAGGTTGGGATATGTTAGAGTATGTGTGGAGGTAAATTTGAAGAAGGAATTACATAAAAAGTTTTATGCTGATACTGGAATGAGTGAATTACATGAAGTAGAGGTTCTGTATGAGTGGACACCTACAAATTATGCTAGATGTCAGAGTTTTGATCATGTAATGTGCAAGCCTGAAAAACAAGGGTGGGTTCCTAAACAACAACAAAATATTAAGGAAAAGGTAGTTGAAAAAAAGAGGAAAAAGGGAAAGAGGTTATGGCAGAAGAGGAGGAAGAAAGTATAGATGTGGAGGAATTAAATCATAAAGAGAAGTAGAATGTAGTTTCAAGTAGAAATAGAACTAGTCATCTCTCTAAAAAAGATCGATGGCCTAGAAAACCTTTTCTGCAAAATTTTAAAGATCATCTTCTTAGTTTCTTGAATCCTCTATCAATAGCTTTCTTAATACATGAGAGGTCTAATGATAGAACTTTTTCTTTCTGATAAATGGGAAATTCAAAATGCTCGAGGATGGAAATAAGGGAATGTCTACAATAAGACGTGCTCAATTGGGTGAAATTTTTGAATTAGATCGAGATTCTTTTTGATCGTAGCGAATTCTGATTCAGTTGTGACAACAGCCGATAAGCAAGCAGCTTGCAAATCATCAGGTCTAATAATTAAACATTCTGGTTAGTTGATAATATTAAGTATTTTCATTAACATCATTTAACCAACCGGGCAACCAAATGCTTCGACCCGCATTGAATGCCGGGCCGCTCGAATTTTCATAACCTTGCTGTGCAAAAATGGGATATGTACTTGAAATGGATGTCCAAGTTATGATATATATCATGAGGGATACGGAAATAGTTCAATTCTTCTGTGTTTCAGCAGTAACATATTGTTCCATGGAGCTACTGTTAGATAATTCTAGTCGATGATACCATCACAGCTGCCATCGCTATTTCAGAACCGTACATGAGATTCCTAGATTCATGGAGATATAGAACATCATATAAGTTATCATGCTTTAATATCCATCATTTGAGTCTCCAATAATTATTCCAATAATTACATATCCGATTTGACCTATGGACGAATATGCAAGCATACGTTTCATGCTTGTTGTTTTCCATCACTTTGGCATGACTCAAAAAAGTATTGTGACAGTTCATTTCATACTAATAATGCATACAGCTCTGGTTGCTGGTTGGGCCGGTTCGATGGCTCTGTATGAATTAGCAGTTTCTTTCATTTTACCTTGATTTCACCTCTATTTTTACTATGCATGTGTTAATTTTCATGTTCTCTTTACTATTAATCAACAATTATGTACATAATTTCCTGTTGTATTGCTTTCTCTTTTGTCAAACTCAACTTTCATACTCCCTTTGTTGGCTTACTCTTCTTTTTTCTGATCCCAATCGGAGTGCCTTAACTCCTCACAATAATGACCATCTTCTGGGTTTACAATGGTGTATATTGGCTGGTATGATTAAATCTTTTTCGTAAGGGATATACGGCTTATCTTGGAGTATACGGAACACACATTCGAAATTACTCATGGAGAATTCAGCAACATATTAGGATGATCATATATTATGGATTTTATTCATGGTTTATGGGGCGAAGAAGGCTTACAGTTAGAAGGAAAGTGAGCAGGTCTCAAAGTTGCGACAGCAATTCGAAGGTGGAGTTTGGTAATAACAGAGCCGGTGTTAAATTTGGCTGTGGGTGTGGCCATCAGTTGGGGTTACTACGGGCCTATACTGAATGGAGTAATCAGATCCCTTCGAAGAAGTAAGGGATATACGACTGGCATTGGTGAATATGGATTAATTATTCGAAGTTTAGTTTGGAGATCTCAACACGATAGTTGGGTGAACATATGTTATGAATGTATCATGATTCTGATGGGGTGTAGAAGGCATATTTTGTGTGGGTTTGAGGACAGGGTTCATTACTGCTGCTACATTTTGGATCTTGATTTAATTAATAACAGTTTTGGTGCTAGATATTTCAAGAGAGGAGATTCACAGTGTGTCCTTTGTTTTAAGTTATATCTCAACGCTGCTCTACGACAAGATATGGAAATATTTGAGTTTTTTCCCTCTTCCATATGGGCTTTTTGGTTATCAGATAAGTTCAATCTATTTCAATATAATTTAGGCGATATTTTGGGTATTAAACTTATTGCAGGGGATAAGAAAATAAGTTGGTTTGGGCCTTCTTTAATTACCAAAGATTATGACCCTATTAAGTTAATCCTTTGGGCTTATATTAAAGCGTTTCATGATAGTACATTTAATCTTTGGGCCTCAAATTCCTCTGTTTGTAGAAGGATGTTTGGCAAAGATCTTCTTTACTTAATCACGTTTTGTATCTCCGAGTTTCATTTTGGAAATTCTATCACGCTTCCCTCTGCGTATATAATATTCTATCCTCTCCTATTGGCGGTTTTTCACTCCCAAGATTGGAAGAATCTGGCCTGCAGATTTTATACGTTGTCTTATTCGGTTAATTTTAAAAGGCAGGTTACTTTTCATATATATACTGCTATGCCTCCTATGTTATGGGAACAATTTTTTTATTCGAGCGTGCGGTTTTAACGCTGTAACTTCCTAATTATTTTATTATATTCTCCTCGAGATTAAAAGAAATGGGACAAGTGGATGCCTGTCTCTGCAATTCTCTCTTTCACGCCAAGGGTTTCTCTATTCGATCGAATTCCTTATATAATGCAGCAATTAAACCTATCATGTTCATCATATCTGTAATTTCTTACTCTCATAACATTTCGAGTGATGATTCTGATGACGATGATGGTAGTACCCAGGCTGCGCCTGTGAAGGAGACCCTCATCAATGCAAATTTCAAGAGTAGCGGCCAGCCTGGGTTAGAAGCGGCCGGTGTCGATGTATAATTTTATGATTTGGAATTGTCAAGGGGCAAGGGCACCTGTGACAAGAAACGTAGTAAAGTCCCTCATTTTGAAGTTTAATGTGTCGTTAGTTTGTCTTTTGGAAGCGAAAATTAAGTCTAGTGATTTTAGGTCTTGTAATTTCGTTAGCCAATTTAATAATAAGTTTGTGGTGAACCCCAGAGGAAGAGATCATAGGTCCGGGGGCATTACACTGGCTTGGAAAGATCATATCAAGTTAACTATTGTAGTCTTGCTTTCTAATTATGTTATTGCTCTTGTGGAGGAATCTAGCTCTATTTCGTGGTATATTATCTTCGTTTATGCTCCTAATGATATGAACAAGAGGGAGAAGGTTTTTAGTGATATTTCTAATTGGCTTCGTAATAACCAAAATCCGACTCTCATTATTGGTGACTTTAACGAGATATGTAAAGCTTCGGAAAAACAAGGTAAGTTACAACCCAATTTAGAAAGGATGTCCAAATTCAATGAATTTATAAATACAAGCAACCTTATTGATATACCTACAAAGGGTTGCTTTTTCACATGGTCGAATAAAAGACAAGGAGCAGATAATGTAAAATAAAGATTGGACAAAGGATTAGCAACGGAGGAATGGTATAATCTTTTATCATATGCGACTATTAAGGTTCCACCAGCGGTTGGGTCGGATCATTCGCCGCTAATTGTTCAAAGGTCGAATAGATGTAAACTTAATAATAAATATTTTATGTTTGAATCAAGATGGCTCGAAAACATTTAATGTAAAGAAGTGGTTAGCAAATCTTGGAATAACTTCAGAAATTTTGATAATATCAAGAATTTTATTATGAAAAGAGAAGCGACATGTCTTGCGTTGGTGGGGTGGAGTAAAGAGAAGTTTTGTAATGCAAGGAAATTATTAGACAAATATCAAGGAATATTAGAGAAACTACAAGATGAGGAACCAACCAAGGACAAGATCTGGAAAGAAAGATTAGAACGGAAATGGAAGATTTGTGGAAAGAGGAGGAAGCATTTTGGGCGGATAAAGCGTGTGACGAGTGGATAAAAAAAGAGGATAAGAACACCAAATATTTCTTTGCCAAAACGACAATGCGGCAAAATATTAATCGTATTAATGAGATAAAGAATGAGAATGGTGAGTGGATTGAGAATCAAGATGAAATAAAAGGTATTATTCAAAATTACTTCTTAAATGTTTTTAAGGAAGGCAAGGTGGATCATATTGAAGAGGTTTCTAATCATACGCCGTGTAAAATCGATGATAAGATGAATGAGATGCTTACCAGGACACCTGATTTGGAAGAGGTTAGAAAGGCGGTATTCTCAATGTCGGGATCGAAAGCGCCAGGGCCAGATGGGTTACCAGGCAATTTTTAGAGTGATTAGTTTATTGTTTTCTGGCTTATATTATCTTCTTTTTATCACACCCTAGGCGACACCATAAGCCTAAACTTAACTCGTGGGTTAAGTTTAAGAAACAATTAAGGACTGTATTTTTGCCTTTTAATATTGTGGAAAAAAATTACAATTGCAAAAAGAAAATGGTTGTAAACTATCCAGATTTGTTGGGTCTGATTTATAACATGTATCCTTGATGTCTATTCATTTGTGATAGATTTATATTAGGATGAGACATCATTTTTAGTGATTTAGAAGTCATTATAGTCGATTTTCTTGAGAAATGCTACACTTTCCTATTTTGAGTCTTGATTTAGTAAAATAATATTTTTAGAGCATATTGGGTTTAATTATTTATTTAGTGCGAAGCTTTAAAGATAATTATGGAGATTAATTCGATTCCAAGTCAAAGACTACAACTTATGGAAAGAGATAAGCATGGTAATTGGAGATAAGGAAACAAAAGCTAAAAACATGGAAAAGGAAAACCTGCCTTAATCCTGAATTTCTGCACCTACGACCACAAATCAGCTTATATCTCAAGAACGGTGTGGAATTTGGAGAAACGGTCAAGAGCAAAGTCGAAGAGCTTTCCGAGACGATCAATTTGGTGTACTCATACGCGTCAAACGGATGAGTATTGAAGCTGTTAGAGCCAAAAGAAGATCGGACCTGATTTCATGTTTTTAGGGTTACGAATTTGAGTTGGGCTTGGAGTCCACTACTTACTTCTCCTTCAAGAAAACGAATTAGGGCTTCCAAGATACCTATAAATACACCCTCTTATCATTGTAAACATGTCCTTGCTCAATTGCAAAGTATAGGCTTAGTCTTTACTTATATTTTCTTAGTTTAAACAATAGCTTAGTCCTTTAGATAGATATTCATCATTAGAATCAAGCTATTCATCCAAGAAGCAAGTTGACCTATAGAGGAAGACAAGAAGAAGAAGATTGGAGCCTGACAACCCCTCTTCTACATCTCACCTTCTCTATATTTAGAGTAATTAGCTATAGATCTATTCTCAACCATATTTCTAAGCTTTTATTCTGTAAGTTTTACTTTGAATTGTTGGATTATTATTTTGATCTTTAAATACTATTTGTTATTTTAATTGGTTAAGCTTGGCGTATATTGTATTATGTGTTTTGACCTATTTCCTAGATCTGATCAGTCTTAGGATTATTCTTAGTTATTGACAACACCACATAATCGTCTAGTGTGACTAGATAGCCACTAAGGTTTGATTTAAATCTCCAAACATTACTTAGGAATCCCTAGTAGTGGAGAGGTTGCTCCTAGGTCTAGAAAAGGCTAGGTAGTTGTTGCAATCCTGGTTAATATATAATGCTTAATGTGACAGGTTAGAATAACAATTTAGTAATAGACGTAGTAATCCTAATCTATTAGACTTACATTCATATTTAGTTATTTGTTTTGTTTATTTGTTTTATTTATTTATTTGCATTAGATAGTATTTATATTATTTTATCTTTTCATACTTTATTCCAAACATCTAAATTCATCTACGCTTGTTAAACATAAATTGATCTAACGGATACAATCCCTGCGAACAAACTTGACTTATCATTAAAACTTGCAAACGATCTGTGATACTTGCAGTGAGTTCCGTGGTTATCAAGGGTGTGTGACTCTTTATTATTATCTTTATTTATCTATTTATTTATCACACCTTTGCCCCCACCAATCCTGAAGAGTTTTATGACACTGAAAATTGCCATTCAAATTTGAAAGAGGTGGATATCATAGTTGATGTCGAGGAAGTAACATTCAAAGTAGACTCCACCGTACCATCCATTGGGAGAGAATTTGAATTGGTTATCCTTGGTGACAAGAATGTTAATTTGCTAGTTGTTGCTGCAAGCTAGGCTAGGGTTAGGGACCAGGGTCAACAGGATGGTGAAGCAATTCCTTTCTTGGCTAACTATTTTGCCTTGCAAAAAAGACAATCAACAAAGTAAATGACGCTGGACCAAGAAGACAGATGCTTCTGAGGCACTAATAATAAATCTACCTCCCTCAAATGTGGGTGATCCTAGTAAGTATGATGTGTTGTGTCTCTTGAATGCTAATAAGGGTAAGCCTTTGGAAGTCATTATTGAACAAGTCTGTGATACAAGCACCCATCGTATCTTTTTGCTCCAAGATTTTTAGTTTGTTCAAGTCTTTGTTGCTGGTATCCAGGCACCATACATGCGAAGAAGAGTTGCACCTAATCCTGCTATTTAGGTTGATGAGGTGTCTAGTGAAACAATAAAAAAAATTAGCTGAATCTCGTGGCCTTTTAACTTCACCTAAGAGGCTTTCAGCTACCTCAACATCCACAACTGAAGTTTCTCCTGATCCATTTTCAAGGGAAGCCAAACATATTAGTAAAATTCATGTGTTAAACAGAGATGTTCAAATTGTTGTTGACAAGTTCAACAATCTGATTAGTTTAATATATTATCTAGAGGGTGAATCAGCAAAAGAACTGATACCGGAGCTCATTAGAATGGTTTAGCTAAATATGTTGAGTGGAGTGCAAACTTGCTGGAAGTTGAAGCAAATCTCAGATTGAAGAGTGTAGAGCTTCAAGCGAAGAAGACACTTTTGAGGATGGGGACAAATTATATACCCCCAACTTCGAATTCAAAGGCCATTCACAACCAAAATTTCACAGGAAAAGTTGTTGATTTTGTTAGCGGGAACTGTATCACTGCGGCAGATGATTCTTTAATATTTGGAGTCCCCTCAACAGAGCACCGAGTAATCTCTCCAGTATCAAATCCCCCAAGATGGGTAATTTCTGTAATAATGAAAAACTTGAAACAAAGAAAATCCCTGGTAGACAGCTAGAAGATCCAAAGGTTCTGAAAGTGTTATGTTCAACAAATATGTTGTTTACCCTGGTAAAATGACAAGAAAGATCGTAAGTCCACACATCATGCTTCTTGATTGTACTTTGAAGTACAAAAGGAAGAGAGTCAAACACAAGCAAAGTTGCTAGAAGAAGAAGAAGGTCCGTTATTTTTTACTCCCTCCGTCCATTTTTATTTGTCCAATTTTCTAAAAGGGTGTTCAATATTATTTGTCTCTTTTTAATATCAAGACACGTTTTTCCTACTTCTTTCAATATTACCCTTAATTAAATAATAGAAAGTGTATTGTAATAAATAACCTCATGTAAATTAATTAAGAACAAGAGATAATTACATCTAGGGTCTTGAACACACCCCCCTCTTCAAGATGGGGACCCGGCCTAGAGCCTCTTCTTACTAAAGACCTAAGCAACTTTTTAAAACATAAACCCCAAAACCCCTATTACCTTGCTACCCTTTTAGACTAATATATATACTAATTTAGAAACCACCCATTATAATTTCAGCTCATTATTCTCTCACTTCCCCTCCTCCACTATCTCTCTCCTCCCCCATCTCCCAAACCGCCACCACCACCTCCATCAACCACCACTGGCATTAGAACAACCACCACCACCACCACCACCACCACCATCTCCCTCCTCCCCTATCTATCTATCCTCCCAAACAACCCCTACTGCCGACATATTCACGAACGGATCTGTTTTGCTGCAAGAAAGCTTCAGATCTTCAACCACAGGGACGAAATGAAGCTCGATCCGGATCTGTTTTGCTGCAAGAAAACTCCGGATCTTCAACCACAGGAAGGCGAACGGTGGTGGTTGCTTTCGCAGTGGTGGTGGTTGCCTTCGTAGGGGTGGTAGGTGACTTCTTCTCTGGCGACGCGAACTGCTGCAGGCGGTGGAGGGAGCAGATTTCTAGAGTTTCACCAGCGGCGGTGAACCAGCGGACATCACCACCATTCGCTGCTTCTTCAAGCATGGTCTTCTTCTCCGCCTAGCAGTCCAGCGCCAGCATCCATGGTCTTCTCCATCGAAGCAGTCCAGCGCCTAGCAGTTCACCACCGGATCTTGTGTCTTCGCTGCTTCGTTGATTAGCCGGACTGTTTTTTTTTTTACTCGCGCACACAGTACGCTTAGTTTAGCTTTTCTTTTATTAAGATCTGGTTTGACCAGATCTGGTCAACTGTAATTAGTTTAGTTTTTTTTTATTATCTATTGTAAATGTTTTTAATTTTTGAATAATGAAATGTTACTAAATAGATACACAAAATTTTATAGAGTATTCATTTAATTTCATAGAGTACTCCGAATATTTCATAGAGTACTCCAAATATTTCATAGAGTACTCCAACTATTTCATAGAGTACTCCGACTATTTTTATAGAGTATTCGTTAATTCGATAGAGTACTCAGCAAATTCTCGGAGTACTCAGCAAATTCTCGGAGTACTCTCTATTTTTTCCGGTAACCGGTGACTGGTGGTCGGAGGTCGGTGGTCGGTGGTCGGTGGTCGGAGGTTGGTGGTAGGTGGTGGGAGGTTGGAGATAGGTGGTAGGTGGGTAGTGGTAGAGGAGAGAGAAATAGTGACATCATACTTTTTTGTCTTTTAGTGTTAGTAAGGGTAAGAAAGACTATTGTAAAAAATGAGGTCCCTAAGAAGAATAGCATTTTTGGAACTACTCTATAGAGAAGAAAGATGTTTTCCAAGACCCTATATATAATTCACCCTAAGAACAATTGTGTAAAGAGTGAGAATATTAATTACTCTTTTTAATGTTTGTGCACCAATAAAGTGGACAAATAAAAATAGACGTAAGAAATAATATTTGAGTAATTATAAAATCAATTAATAAAATTTTGAAGTTTATGAAAATAGACTTATTTTTATAGAACTATAGTAGTAAATAAAAATAATTTTCAAAAGAGAGATTGTAGACATAATGTAATGTATAAAGAACAATATAATGGTTTTAGATTAATATATGCGCCTGTAGCTCAGTGGATAGAGCGTCTGTTTCCTAAGCAGAAAGTCGTAGGTTCGACCCCTACCTGGCGCGTTTCATTTTTGGTTGTCAAGGTTATAGAAATAAACAATGACTCGTTTTGTTTTTGTTGTTGAGTGAAATAAAATGAGCCCCGATAACTTAATTAGATATAGAGCGTTTGTATCCTAAGCAGAAAGTCGTAGGTTCGACATCTACCTGGCGTGTTTCATTTCAAGATTATAGAAATAAACAATGACCTGTTTTGTTTTTTGTTGTTGAGTGAAATAAAATGAGCCCCGATAAGTTAATTACAATATGGAGCGTCTGTTTCCTAAGGAAAAAGTCGTAGGTTCGACCCCTACCTGGAGCGTTTCATTTTTGGTTGTCAAGATTATAGAAATAAACAATGCCTTTTTTTGTAGACTGAAATAAAATGAGCCCCGATAAGTTAATACCGATATTATGCTTTATAGTTTTATTGATAACGATGCATATGTAGCTCAGTAAAATAGAGCATTTGCTTCCTAAGAAAAAAAATAGTAGGACGAGCAAGGCCTACTAACATGACTTTACATATGCCAGATAAAGGTGGACCTAGGGGGCGGGGTAGGGTGTTTGCCCCCGACACTAGGACGTAGTGAGAATTTGCCCCATTTTTATAGCGCAAAACCTAAGTAAAAATAGACTCACCCCCTGAGCCTAAATATTTGTCCTAATCTTTCCACGAACTAGAAATTAGCCTAATTATTTTTCGGCGATGCTCTGAACCCCATTAGATTTTCTAACTTTTTGTCCTCGGAGAAAAATCACAGACCTACCCCTAATGGAAGATCAATTTTTCACCCGGGGTGGGTGGAATATTAACGATGTTCTAGTGAAAGTAGAAACTTTTTTATTCCAATTTATGTCATTTATCAAGCTATGACACTGACAAGAATTTTCCTATCACCTTGGGATGATATTTCTTTCCTGCGAGGTGTATTTTGATAGATGTTGAGAATAGTGAATCATTTTGAGGGTTCCAAATGAGCAAGTAAAGTTCAACGTGTTTATGTCTATGAAGTATCATGACTCGTGAGATGATTATTTACGGGCTGACGTGGTTGATCATGTTACACAAGAGGTTTACAATAATATGACATTTGATGATATCTTGCAAGAAGCTAACTTTTGAGTCACCCAAGCTACATGAGGAACTAGTGGAAATTGTAGCATCTTTGAATATTGAGGATGGTAGACCGAGACATCGCGAGTTTGAAATGTTAGGAGTTTCGAGTGAGATTGCAGATCGCTCCACCGTGATTACCGTCAATCTAGTGACATATAAAGCTTGATCTATAACCTACTCTCTCACATCTTACGTATGATTATTTAGGTGTTTCATCTACTTTACAAGTTATTATCTCTGTTGAGCTTACATGTGCACAATAAGATAAACTACTCGGGGTCTCGCGAGCAAGCAATGAAACCATTAGGTGGATTATAACTGATATCAAAGACATTAGTCCCGCCATGTCAACACAAAGTCATCTTAGAGAATGAAAATCATGATTTTATAAAGGGGTATAGAAGATTACTGTTAGTTATGAAGGAGCTTGTAGGAAAATAAGTGATCCAGTTACTCAACCAAAAATCATGTATAATATACCTTATAGTTAAGAGTAAATTCACCTTAGGGTCTTGACCACACCCTCCTCTTCAAGATGGGAACCCGCCCTAGAGCTTCTTCTTACTAAAGACCTCAGAAAGTTTTTAACACATGAACCCCAAAACCCCTATTACCTTATTACCCCTTTTTACACAATATATATACTAAATATTCCATTACAATTTCATTCACGTTATTATACATTCTCTATTTCCTCTCTCTCTTCAAAACCACCACCACCGTAACACCGAACACCACCTCCCCTCCTCCCTCATGAACCTCCGGCGAACAGATCTGAAACCATCTTCGTCTACAGTGCTGGATCACCACCACCATGCTGCAGCAGTTTGCAGCCTCCGTTCGTGAATTTGCTGGAACACCACCACTAGAGCTCCCTTCTCGACTCGCCGGAGAAGAAGAGGACCACCACTGTTCGTGACCATCTCGGCGCTCCAACTGTTGGTGCTCGATTTCACCGCTCGAAGAAGAAGAGGAATGGCCTCTGTTTCGCTAGCTCCGGTGATGATTTCACTGCTCGAAGAAATGGCCTCCGTTTCGCTAGCTCCGGTGATGATTTCACTGCTCGAAGAAGAAGAGGAACACGAGTCCAGCAGCAGTGCAGTCTTCTTCACAGTTGGTCCACCGTTCTCTTCTCCGGCGAACCACCACCACAACACATCCACGAAACAAGCACCAGCGCCGTTCTCTTCTCCGTTCTTGTTCTGTTGAAGCTCGCCGGCGACGAGCCATGGAAATCCGTTTGAGAACACCATCAACGAAGCTCCATGGATGGAGCGAGATCTATGAGAGAGGAGGCTGGACCTTTCTTGTTCTGTTGAAGCTCGCCGGCAACGAGCAGTTTTTTTTTTGTAGAAATGGTTGACCAGATCTAGATCTGGTCAAAGGTTTTTTAATTTTTTTTTATATGTGTAGTAAAACGTGTAAATGAGATTATCTTTAATAATACTCAATAAATTTATTTTTTTAGCATTTTTCAATTATACTCGTGGTGTGTTTTAATAGTACTCCCTAAATTATAAGAGTACTCCGAGATTTTCTTAGAGTACTCCGAGATTTTTCTTAGAGTACTCCGAGTTTTTCGTAGAGTACTCCGTAATTTTATTAGTGCACTCGAATAAATTTAGAGAGTACTCCGCAAATTTATAGAGTACTCAGCAAATATATAGAGTACTCTATGTTTTTTTCCGATACTCTATGTTTTTTCCGGCGACCGGTGACTGGTGGTCGGTGGTCGGTGGTAGGTGGTAGGTGGGTAGTGGTAGGTAAAGGAGAGAGAAATAGTGACTATTGTAAAAATGAGGTCCTTAAGAAGAATATCATTTTTGAAACTACTCTATAGAAAAGAAAGATGGTTTCCAAGACCCTATATATAATTCACCCTATAGTTAATGGGTAAGTCTAGTACATTATGTATTAAAGAAAAAAAAGGCATGTCCACTATCTTCTATTCGAATGATTAAAAAATACCACCAAAAATAGTTGTGGGTGGAGAGTCTGTAAGGGTTACCGACGATTAAATAAAGCTACTAGAAGAGATCACTTTCCTCCACTATTTACTAATCAGATGCTTGACAAACTTGCAGATTTGTAATATTATTATATTTCTATTCAAGTTTTAATTCATAATAGAGTTTAATAAAATACTAAATCATGCCATTTTTTTAATACATATGAGAGCCACTTTGGATTCGAAATCATTTTGACTCCAATAAGATTCAATTTTAGGACCTTTTGGTTTTGGTAAAGTAGTCTAACCACTAGACCAACTATCGATTTTAAATCATGCTAATATTAGTATTAGAGTAATGGTTGATAAAATATTAGTAATAACTAAATTTTATATTTGTACAATAAATATTTATAACCAGCTAGATTAATATAATAACAAATCATACTCACCAGTCATCATAAAACATCCCTCTTTAAATTTTGAGCCAATTGTTGATTGATGCCTATTAAAAAACTTATTTAGAAAAAGGTGCCTAGAAAAAAATATTTATTGAAAACAGCCCCCTTATAATTAACAATTAAAAAATAAGAAAAAAACTAATAAACACGCGCGCGTCCGTGAAATTCTTTTAAAATCGTCATAACTAATTCAAAAAAAATCAAAAAAATCGAAAAAAATTATATTTGGACAAATCAAATTAATATTTACGTCTATGATTTTTTTCGGAATTTTCTGAATTTTTTGATTTTTTTTGATTTTTTTTTCGCAGACACGAAATTTCATGTTTAAAACATGCCGTGTCTGCGAAAAAAAATTAAAAAAATTCGAAAAAATTCAAAAAAAAATCAAAAAAATTCATAGACGTAAATATTAATTCGATTTATTAAAAATATTTTTTTTTAAATTTTCTGATTTTATTTAAATTAATTATGACGATTTTAAAAAAATTTCACGGACGCGCGCATGTGATGGAATTAGTAAATGTATAGAAAATATAAAGGGAATGTTTTTTATAAATAATTATTTCATTAGGCATTTTTTTATAAATAAGATTATTGAAGGCATAAAAAAACAATTAAAGAGTTTAAGGAGGATGTTTTCAACAATAACCCTTAAATTTTCAGATATCTCTCCCTCCCCAAACAGACTGCCATGTAAATGGACCCCACCACTTTCCACTACTCCACCAATTCCCGCAGCGGCGCAACCTCCTTCAATTCCGACTATCATATCATCCACTACCACCAACACTAACACCAACGTCAACACCAAAATTCGCGTTATATGCAGCTACGTCGGTCACAAAACTTCCCGTCCCCACGATAAAACCTAATGCTTACATGCGTCACTGGAATCAGTCATCGACACAACTGAAAACTATTCACCATTAAATAACAGCTCCCTGACGAAGACCTCGACTCGTTAGTCTCAATCACTACTGATGAAGACCTCGAGAATATGATTGACGAGTATGATCGGATTCTATACTCTGTAAGTTCGTACTGATTCTGGAAGTGGTAGTAGTAAATATAGTAACAGTAACGGCATTAGCAATTCTAAAACTTGGAGAATTCGTCTTTTCCTTTTTTCCTTGAAATCGGAGTTTTCGTCTATAGAATCGTTCATTGGGTTTTTTACACTCTTATTGGTAAATTGGAGAGTCCGTTACTTGCCTTTTAGGACTAGACAACGTCGTTCGAAAGCAAGATAAATATAACCTAGTGAAGAATGATGCTAATTGTGATGAAGATAGAGGATAACTGTTTTATAAAATGCTATAATGAGTTGTACTATCATCAATGCGCTCCAGCCATGATAATAGAGGATGTTCCTAGCATTTTTTAGGCTGAGGTCAGAATTTTTGATATTCCTATACTTTTTAGGCTTTCCGACGTACTGAAAGCAACGTTGCTGAAACTGGACTTAACCTTTTACTCGAAATGTTGAAGAACTTTCAGGCCCAATCATGAACTTTCAGGCCCAAGAATGTTATCCACAAGTTGAAGTTTCTGCGTGTGCTCGATTTCAAGAAAGTAAAACTAAAGGTTAGTGTTTATTTTCTTTCGTCTACCCAGGAATCTTTTAATGTTGAAATTTAATTGTAAGTTATGCATTGTGATTGGTGTGTTTTAAGCTCTATAAATAGTCTTATCTTTCAGGATTTGTCTCGTTCTCTTGCACCAAAAGAAGGTGCTATTGAAACATTGCAAAAGTCACTTTCTGAAAAGGAGCAGGTAATGAATTATTCCAACTATGTATGATGATCTATCAAAGTATATGGGTTTCGCATAAAATATGTTTTATATAAATATATGTATACTCATATAAACTTGTCTTTTCGCAGATGTTAGAATATATGAAGAAATTGCTTCAAGGCAAGCTTCAGTTGCTGAAATTTCCGTGAAGCACCAAAAGGTGCGAAAGCCTATACTAAACTTACCTTCTAGATGCATTGCAAAGTCGTGCATCTTACAAGACCAAGTATTAGTCTCTTCTTTGTAAATAAGCTCTTGCAATAAAGAATTCTACAACAAAGTAGTAGTCTCTACCCTACATTACTCCCTTTTGAAGGATTAAGTAACCCTTGTGCCATCCACTGTTGTATAAGATTTTTGCAACAAACTTACTCTTTTATACGGCATATTTGCCACGTTGGATAAATTTACTCCCTAATAGGGGATATTTGCTATGCTGAAAAATTTGTTACTTTATGAAACATGGGTATATCTGGCTATATTGCATGATCACAGCCAGGGACTAATAGTACTATTGTACTTCTTTTGATGATTTGTAAGAATGTTGCTATATTTTTGTTTTAGAAATAGATGTATTCAAAGTGGATAGGTTTTGTTTTATTTTGTAGGTATAGTTTTCACTAGCGTATATGAATCCCAACAAGTTCATCCACAAGACAATTGAGGCTCTTGCTAGTGCTCATGAGTTGGCTATGAATGCCGGACATTTCAATTCACACTCTTTCATATCGAAAATATGTAGAGAAAGACGCTGCTTTTGAGAGGCGTTTTCAACAGGTTTATGTAGCGGAGCTTAGTGTTCCAGACACTATGAGTATTCTTCAAGGTTGAAGGAAAAGTATGAAGGGCATCAAATCCAGGATTGAGCGCTTGTTATGGCTGCCCAATTATCTGCCTGATATATCACTGGGCGGCACTTGCCGGATAAAGCGATTGAATTGGTTGATTAAGCGTGTGCTAATGTGAGAAAAGAGCAGGATGAAGATTGAAGAATAGATGAAGAAATGGAAGGATAAAATGTTTATAGGATGATGACAAGAAAATTTGTGGGTGTTTGATAAATTCTATTTATGGTTTGTTTTGCTGTAACTCCTGAGCTTGTAAGTGTTGGTTTTATGAGGGGTCTTTTCCAATAACGTTGCTCTTGGTTTAATGTAATTATTTTCCCGTACATTTAAATTTTTTCACCAAGTTTTGCTCAGGGTAACTTTGACAACATTTTGGAAGGGATATATTTCAGAAATCTTAATTTTTTAATTCATGATTAAGTTACTTACTTTTATCTCTTTTGTGTGGATGAGAATGAATTATATTGACTTTCTAATTTTATTGAATATATTTGTCTACATGGTAAAGTCAAGTGCAGATGGGTCACAAAACTATTTTTCCATGTGCACACACTAAGGAAATTTCTTGGAACCCATTTAATAGTAGTGACTACTAGACTAATTTTTATCCTTTCGTTCAAATATCTTCTTTCTTCTTGTATATGTGTTTCCATTCTAACATTCAATTCATTTCTCTCACAAAGCTAAGAAAACTCAGCATACAATTCTTTGGTGTTTCCTACTCATTTCTTTACTGCTCGAGAAAAGTTTAAAATGGCTGAAGCTGTCATCATCGGTGTTGTTGTGGAAAATCTCTTCAACCAGGCATTTTCCCTTGCTGCAGATGAAATTACTCTTTCTGTAGGATGCGAAACATCTCTTCAAAATCTAGCTGGAGAACTGGAGATCATTCAAGCTCTGATTGTTGATGCTGATAAAAGAAATATTCAATCGATGCCTATGAAAACGTGGTTTGAAAGACTCAAGGCTGTAATGTTTGATGCTGAGAACGTGTTGGAAGAATACAACTATGAAATTCTTCGCCAAAAGATACCACAAAGGAAACGGGACAAGGCACTCAACTTCTTTTCTCCTGTAAAAAAACTTGTATTTCGCTCTAAGATAGCTTATAAGGTTGAGGTTATTATTTCTCGCTTAAAAAGTGTGAAAGAACAAGGAAATCTATGTGGGTTGATAAGTAGAAGTTCAGAAGTTCAAATGGATCGAATTATGACAGGTCCTTTTATCCAAGAAGAAGAAATAATCGGTAGGGATGATGATGTCAAAAAAGTAGTAGACATGCTTGTAAATGCTAACTGTGAAGAAAATATTTCACTCACTGCCATAGTAGGGATGGGTGGACAGGGAAAAACCACCATTGCTCAATTAGTCTACAAGCATAATAAAGTGGTGAGTTATTTCGAGAAAATATTATGGGTGTGTGTCTCTGATGATTTCAAAATTGAGAGACTCTTAAGCGAGATGTTGCAGTCTATAACCCATCAAAATCTGAATTTGACGACTAGGGAAGCATTAGTCGGAGAGCTTCAAAATAATCTAAAGGGAAAAAGGTATCTTGCCATTTTTGACGATGTATGGAATGAGGATGAACAAAAATGGGAACAACTTAAAAGAGATTTGCTAGCGATAAGTGGTTCTAGAGGAACGAAAATCCTGGTAACAACACGTAGCGAACATGTTGTTTCAATCATCCGTGCATCTCAAACTCATACCCTGACTCATGTTCTAAGCAAGTTGTCAGAAGATGATAGTTTGTTTTTGTTTAAGAAAAGAGCATTCGAAGAAGGTGGCGTGGAGGAGACTCCACAATTTGTTGCTATAAGCCAAAGGATGTTAAAGAAGTGTTGCGGTGTGCCATTGGCAATCAAGGTATTGGGAGGTTTGCTCTATTCAAAAAGAGATATAGGCGAATGGTTGAGTATTGAGAATAGTGATATATGGAGCTCAATCAATAATCAAGAAGGAGTAATGTCGTGCATAAAGTTGAGTTACGATCATTTGTTTTCATTATCTTTGAAACAATGTTTTGCATATTGTTCCATATTTCCGAAGGACGCAAAAATGAAAAGGGACGATCTTATACAACAATGGATGGCACAAGGGTTTCTTAATCCTCCAACGGGGAGTAATGTACAAATGGAGGACTTGGGTAGAGACTACTTTGACGCTTTGTTGTGGAATTCTTTATTGCAAGAGCTTACTTACAAAGAAAAGACTAATACTTGGTCTTGTAAGATGCACGATATTGTTCATGACTTTGCAATGCATATATCAAAAGATTATTGCTTTACAATCGAGGCCGGCCATGATGTCAATAAAATAGGTGAAGTTGTACACGTATCTCTGAAACCCGAAATGGTGCCTAGGGAAAAAATAGATATACCCCAAGGAATATCTTCAAAGATTAGAACATTATATTTACCTGGGGGAGTCAAGTACTTCAACAAAAACGTGGTGTTAAATTTTGGATGTCTGCGTACCTTAATATTGAGTGGTTATAAAGTTAAGGAATTGCCCACTTCAATAGGGAAGATGAAACTCTTAAGATATATTGACGTTGCAGATACTGATGTCGAAAAGCTACCTACTTCTTATATTAAGCTTTACAATTTACAATCCTTAAGACTTCCCTGGGATTTCAAGCAAAAAGTTTTATATGTAGGTACTTTGGTCAACTTGAGACATATATATTTTAGAAATTCGGACGATAGCTTTATTAGATACACATCCGTGCCTGAGTGTCTCATCATGGGAATCAAAGAATTGGTTCATCTTCAAACATTGTCTCACTTTATTGTGAGTCATGAAAAGGGTTGTAAAATTGACGAGTTAGAGAAGTTGGATGACTTGAGAGGTAGTCTCTGTATATATGGGGTTGATAAGGTGATGAATGGCAAGGAAGCAAAAAAAGCAAATATATCAAGGAAACTCAAGATTGACCATTTACACCTTGAATGGAATGAACGGAGCGAGACAACAACCGATGAGGAGAACGTTCTTGAAGGTCTTATACCACACTCATATTTGAAAAGGTTAACCATCAAATATTTTAACGGTTTGAGATTTCCTTCTTGGATGATAATGACAGACTACAAGCTACTTAACAATTTGATAGAAATCAAATTAGAAGGTTGTCTTTTCCTCAAGCAACTCCCAACTCTTGGACACCTTCCTCTTCTCAAGAAAGTATCGATGATTGCATTAAGAAACGTGAAGCGTATCGGAGCAGAATTCTACAGTTGCACTGACGATCATAACCATACAAGTTGTGCATTTCCAGCACTCGAAGAATTGAAAATCAAGTTTATGTATAATTTTGAAGAATGGTCAGAAGTTAAACATCCATCAGCATCGCTTCAAGCATTTCCTCATTTAAAGATCTTGCACGTTGAGTATTGTGATAAGTTGTCTGATCTACCATCCCTTACCGGCCTCACATCTCTCACGGAGCTACGTATTTCTGGAAATGAGAAATTGACTGAATTACCATCGTTTCAAGGCTTCACATCTCTTACAAAACTATCAATTGAAATCAATAAGAGGTTTACTTCGTTACCATCGCTTCAAGGCCTGACATCACTTACCGATCTATCAATTAAAGGAAATGTGAAGTTGAGCACAATGCCTATAGATGATTTTGGTGTTGAGCACCTGCCCAACCTAACTACATTGAAACTTGATGGTTACTTCCCTTGGCCCCACTACAATGAGGATTGTCAGCTTTATTTCAGTTCTCTGAAGAATCTTGAACTATATGGGAACTCAGACAATAACACGTCTCTGCCTGAGCAAATTCAGTATCTTCCTTCCTTGACATCCTTGATTATATATAATTTTGATGGATTGGAGGCTCTACCAGAGTGGCTGGGTAGCATCCACTCGCTTTCCACTCTAACTCTTTGGGACAACAAGAATATAAAGTATATGCCATCTGTGGAAGCAATGCAGCGCCTCACCAATCTTCAACTATTGAATATAGCATTTTGTCCCCATTTGGAACAGAGATGCACCAGAGGAAGCGGCCCAGAGTGGCACAAGATATCCCATATTCCACAAGTTATTGGTGTTGGAAACTTATAATCTGTAAGTATAAATGAAGTGTTGTTGTTTATCATAATGTCCTTTTTGTTTTCATCTTCCAGTCTAATACCTAGACTTGATATATCTGTTTGTATATCATATGAATCATCTCTATTATATGTTATTTGCTTTGTATATATTTTATATTGGGTGGACAAATTGTTGTCCTTTTAAACATCAATAGACTAGAAATAAATGGGTTTCAAACGAGTTAGCAGGGTTGCTTCTTGTAATTACAGAGATATAGTAGTATCCATATCCCTCTTTTCTAGTCGCCATGTATTTGGATATGTAAATAGAAAACTAAGTCAAAGTTGTTGATCATGTTACTGCTATGAATTATTTGTTTTGTTTATCTATTGTAATTGATAGTCAGTATACTCATTTCTACTCTCGATCGGATTTGTTTAAGAAGATGCTGAAAATTATTTATTTTGCTATAGGCCTTGCAATGGGATATGGGTGGCAACATATTGGAGCTTATGTTAATCTTGCATCGTAGTGAATTCCTTTCTCTAAATAAACTTTAGAGGGAGAGGTTTCTGGAAATCTGGAAAAACAGGTCTCCTACTTTCATGATGAAGTATATTTATATATATTTTTTTGATATAAAATGTTTATATTTTGTTTAAAATTTTGTACTTTCAATAAGTTTGTGTTGTGGCTGTATTATTCACAAGTTGTTATTATTCACAATAAGAAGAGCTACTATTATAAAGAAGGAGAATAAGGATCCATCTTTCGTCCATCTTTTTGATATACACAAGATGTATTGAACTCAGAGACTTTATTAGATATATTAGTAATAATATCAAAATACTTATTGGTTATGTGAAACTAAATATATTTTGATCATATAAAGCAGGAGAAATTAATTGTAAACAGAATTTTTGTAGTACAAAGATTGAATATGCTTAATTCATTAAGCATATTCAATCTTCTGGCTAATATTTGATAACCCGTGCATACTCTATTCAGTATGTATGACTTGTACACTCAAAATTAGACGATGGATAAAAGAGATGAAATTTTTTCATTGATACAACTATCAAGGATATATTAAGTGATTACAATCAACCATATTCTATTTAAATTTGCATTGGGCTCCAAAACCCAACATTTCAGCACCAGAAATTACAATTAACCAACTGAAATACAATATAAAAAAAACAACACATATCTGCAGCAGCACATTTGGTCAATAAGTTTCACATTACAATTATTCAAACATTTGATCATCGTCATCCTCATGAATTTCTTGAATCTTCATCCTTTTAACAGCTTTTACAGCATCACTCCCAGTTTCACCATTTGGAAGTTGAATCAAAACATCAGATTTCTGTCCAGTTGCTGCATTAACAAGTCCTCCATTTTTCTCAACACGATAACTCAACTCTTTCCCTTTACGAGCAGCATCAATATAAACAGTAGAATTCTCATCAATCTCCTCCTTCACAAGCATCTTCGATAACTCTGTCACCACATGCTTCTCCAACCATCTCCTAATAGGCCTTGCACCATACACCTAAACACACACAGTTAGTTAAGTCTCTTTAATTCAAACTCTTATAAACACACATTAAATTCTATACTTACCGGATCATAACTTTCCGCAAGTATCACATCCAAAGCAGCCTCGGTTATACCCAACGCAATTCCTCGTTCCGCTAACCGAATCGCCACATCCTTCATTTGTAATCGACAAACTTTTCTCAATTGTTCGTGTGAGAGAGGATCAAACACTACTATCTCGTCTAGTCTATTCAACAACTCAGGTTTGAAATGCTTTTTCACCTGTTGCATCACCATTTCACGAGCAGACTCGATCGAACATTTACCCATTAACCCTTGCAAGAGAAACTCAGCTCCAAGATTCGAAGTCATGATAATAACCGTATTAGTAAAGTCAACAGTACGTCCTTGACCATCGGTCAACCTTCCATCATCCAAAACTTGAAGAAGGGTATTAAAAACAGAAGTGTGTGCTTTTTCAACTTCATCAAACAAAACAACACTATAAGGACGCCTCCTTACAGCTTCAGTAAGTTGTCCACCTTCTTCATGTCCGACATAACCAGGTGGAGCTCCGATCAAACGAGCAACTGAATGTTGTTCCATATACTCCGACATATCTATCCTTAACATAAGCTTCTCATCATCAAATAATTGTTCAGCTAAAGCTTTAGCAAGCTCAGTCTTCCCAACACCAGTGGGTCCCAAGAAAAGAAACGAACCAGTCGGTTGTTGGGCCCGTCCAAGGCCCGCTCGTGACCTCAACACCGCCTCTGATACAGCACTCACCGCTTGATTTTGTCCGACAACTCTCTGATGTAACCTTTCACCGAGACCAATAAGCTTCTCTTTCTCGTTCTGTCCGAGCCGAGTAACAGGTATACCAGTCCAACGAGCCACCACTTCCGCTATTTGTTCCGGTCCCACAGTCTCGGTCAACATTTTATCGTCCGAAGTTGACTCTAATCTTGCTATCGCAGCTTCAACTTCTTGAATCGCTCCGTATTTCAAATCAGCTGCACGTGCAAGATCATATCTTCGCTCAGCTTCTTGTAAAGTGTATAAATACTCGTCTCGTTTCTGTTTAAGCCTACGAAGCTCATCTGTACGTTCCTTCTCCTTGTTATATTTCATCTTCAATGGCTGAAGTTTGTCCCTTAAATCATCAAGCTCTTTTCTAACCTCAACAAGTCTCGCTTTACTAGCTTTATCCTTCTCCTTCTCAAGAGCGTGTAATTCAACTTCCAACTGAATCCTCTTCCTTTCAAGATTATCAATCTCTTCAGGTTGACTATCAAGTTGAACTCTCACATTAGCACACGCTTCATCCACCAAATCAATAGCTTTATCCGGTAAGTGCCGCCCGGTAATATACCGGGCAGACAATTGGGCAGCCATAACAAGCGCTCGATCCTGGATATTAACACCATGATGCCCTTCATACTTCTCCTTTAAACCACGAAGAATACTTATAGTATCCGGAACACTAGGCTCGGCTACATAAACCTGTTGAAACCTCCTCTCAAAAGCAGCATCTTTCTCTACATATTTTCTATACTCTTCAAGGGTAGTTGCGCCAATACATCGTAACTGACCTCGAGCAAGCATTGGTTTGAACAAATTAGCAGCATCCATGGAACCTTCGGTACGACCAGCACCTAAAACCAAATGAATCTCATCAATAAATAAAATCACTTTCCCTTCAGCTTCTTCAACTTCCTTTAAAACAGCCTTTAATCTCTCTTCAAATTCTCCTCTGTATTTAGCACCTGCAACTAATGCTCCCATATCAAGTGCTATAACTCGTACATCAGAGAGATTACTTGGAATATCACCACGAACTATTCTTTGAGCTAATCCTTCAACCACAGCTGTTTTACCAACTCCAGGTTCACCGATTAAAATCGGATTATTCTTAGTCCTTCTCGAAAGAATCCTAATCACTCTCCGAATTTCTTCATCTCTACCAATAACTGGATCAAGCTTACCCGCTTGTTCCACAAGATCACGACCATAGGTTTTAAGCGCTTCGAAATTAGTATCACCCGAAGCACTTTCCACTTTCCTACCTTCTTTTCCTCGAAGCTTCTCGACCTCAGATTTCACCCTTGAAGTACTAATACCAGCTTCTTTTAATAGATCACCAATTTGTGAATCTTCGAGAAGTCCAAGAATTAACTGATCAACGGCTAAATGTGTGTCTCCACGGGACTTTTGCAAGGATTGAGCACGTCTAATCACCTTTATTAGAGAAGTGCTTGCTGGGATTTCATCTGGAGGAGGTGTCTGAGATGGTAATTTCTTTTTTGCTTGATTAAACACCCTTTCGACAGAATTAGCAGACTCTTCACCTGTTCCGGCATTTACAATCGCTTGTCGGAATATTCCATTAGGTTCGGAAATCAATGCCAATGCAATATGTAAGGGTGTGAATTGTGCATTTCCAGCATTCATCGCTAACTCATGAGCACTCGCAAGAGTCTCATTTGTCTTGTGGGTAAACTTATCAGGATTCATATTCAATAGCAAAAATTATACCTGCAAAAAAAATTAAATTTAAGAATTCAAAAATTAATATAAGTGAATTAGACCCAAAAAATTCTTTATATTAATCAAATGAAACTAAGAAAACAAAACAAAGGGAAATGGTATACAAATATTGAATTATTGCGATCAATTTTTAAGAATCCAAAAAAAGATAACCAATTTACAATCCTGATAATTCAATTTAAACAAGAAACCATGAATATTTCCTCACGATCATGTAAGCATATTAATAAAAAAAACAAAAGCAGAAACGAAAGGAATATAGAGAGATAAGAGAAGAACATAAATTTAAGAAAAACTAAGGATTAGCGTGTAAATGTACCTTCTGAGGTGTGATGAGACGATATAAACTTTCTGAGTTTGATTGAAATTTGAAAAAACGTGAGCTTTTTGAGTGTACTTGTGTGCGTTTTCTTTTTTTCTTGTTGATGGGAAGGAGTGAAGAGATGTCATTTTGTAGAGGAGAGAGATGAGTCCAGAAGTTAAGAGGTTGGCCTGGAAACTGCTAGAAACATTTTCTCCCTCTTCTACCTTTATAAGCTCTTTTTTGGAAGAGGAAATTACAAATAGAATCCCAAATTCTCTAAAAGTTATTTTTAAAGTCCTACTTAGTTAGGACTTCTTATTAAGTCCTTAGTTGGATTTTTAGTTACTTAACATTACCTTCTTACCCCTGAGGATAGTTACCTTCGTCATGGGTACGCGCACAATGGGGTTTAACTGGGTACAGACCCATTTTACGCTTCACTTATTTTCATTCAGATGTGTGTATTTTTTTTAGTGTATTAAATTTTATTAAGTCCCTCAATGGGTTGTCCAGGTAAAAGTCTAAATGGGTACAGACCCAGCTCGAACAACATCTCGATGGGTACGTGTACAATATGAAATACGGTCTTATGGGAACGTGCACATTGTGCCATATAGTGTAACGGGTACGTGCACAGAAGCAATAGGGAAGCATTAAGTCCTTGATGTAATACAATCTCATGGGAACGTGCATATTGCCCAACAAAGAAACACCACAACATTGGGCTGTGGGGCTGTACACACTAAAATCTACCTGGGAAAAAAATAAAACAATGCAACAAAGTTAAAAACAGTGAAACAGAAAAAAGGAAAAAACAAAGAAACTGTCTTAACCTTATATGGGTTCTTCACTGGCCGAAGATGGAGGTGTAGATCTGGCGGTGGAGAAGATCTGGGTGGCGGCATTTCGTCAAGGGAATGTACCCACGGCATTTCACTGGGTCTGTACCCAGATGGGCCTGTACACACCGACGACGAAATAGACACAATGAGTAGCAGTGGTGGTGAATCTGGAAAATCGATCTTGGCAGATGCAGGATGGAACCAACGGCGACACAGCATGGCTACAGTGCAGCAGAGTCTTCGTCTTCTCGCTGTTGCAGCCGTGGTCAGAATGGAGGCGGAGCAGATCTGGTTGTTCTTTAACGAATGGAGGCAGAGTAGATGGAGTAGATCTGGAATCGCAGTAGTGGAACGGAGTTTGAACGGAGAAGGACGCGTTGCTCGGAGAAATACAGGCTCATGGGAACGTGCACATTGCTCGATCTGAAATGGCGCTGGTGTGTTTTACTGCTGATGTGGAGGTCGTGTGCTGCTGATGTTGTATTGCTTGTGCTGCTGTTGTGCGTTGGTGGTGGTGCAACAGTGGTGCAGTTCGCAGGAGTGGAGAAGAGAGGCGGTGGTGGTGGCTCTGTGATGATGGTGACTCGCTGGTGGTGGAGATGGAGGCGGTGGTGGTGGATCTGTGATGATGGTGACTTGCTGGTGGTAGAGATGGAGGCGGTGGTGGTGGATCTGTGATGATGGTGACTCGCTGGTGGTAGAGATGAAGGCGGTGGTGGTGGATCTGTGATGATGGTGGCTCTGTGGGTCTTTGTTGTCACTGCTAGTGGGGGAGGCGGCACTGGTGGGAAGGAGAGAGGGAGGCGTCACAGAGAGTAGAGAGAGAAAGAAGGTGGGGAAAGGTGGAGCGCGGTGGTGCTATGGCTGCGGTGAGGTTGGGGTTTCACAGGAGAGAGAAGAGGGAGAGAGGAGGGAGGAAGGGTTTCTTGTGAGAGAGAATGCGAAATGGGTTTCTCGTTCTATAATGGGAATGGGGAATGGGTTTTTTGGTTTCACTGTAATAATAGTATAGAGGGAGGGCATTTTTGGGTTTTTTTGTTATTTAGTTGGCCATCTAAAGACTAGTTAGAGATGGAGACTTTCTTTATAAACTTGTATGTTGGTTGGGCTCTTATTTATAATTGTCCCTTTTTGGAAGCCACTAGATTTTCTTTATATATGTAGAAACACCCAAATAGTGTATTTTTGTTTCCTAGCGATCCAACATATTACTTCCTCTATTTTACATATTTATCCCCTTTCTTACGATTTCTTTTATCCCCTTACTAAAAGAAAAAAATAATAATAATTATACCATCTAAATTTATACCACCTATAACATAATGTGATTTAATTAAAAGTTAATCGTGTTATGAATAAATTGTTTAATAAGGTGGATGTCCAAAGGCCAAAGGTTTTCCAAAGGCAAGTGAAGGGTCATTCCTTTCCCTATAAATAGAAGACATTTTCATTGTAATAGAGTTTATGATTTTGGAATACAAGAATAATATAATTCTCTCTTTATCTTCTTCTTCTTCTTTAGTTTATAATCTTATTACTCTCTCCATATTTATCCCTCTAGTTTAACTTATATTATCCTAGTTTATAACACGTTATCAGCACGAGCTTGCTCTTTTTAATCTTATGGAAAAAACAAGTGATGGCCGTCGTTTGTACTCTGTTCATCAATTATGTCAAGGCTGAAATTCGATTAAAAAAAAAAGTCAAAGTTAGTATGGTAGCAAATGAAACTCCAGAGGGCATGTGAATAAATGCAGTGTAATAGCGGATCAATTTGTCCATTTGTTGAGGGACGAATAATAATCATATGCAAATGTGCAGCCCATTGAAGTTAGTGTCTAGTTTTTCTCCTATTTAATATGAATTCATAACTTACATGAGCCATGCGAGAATATCAGGTAAAAATTGCAACTTCATCATAATTGTCCTTGTCCGCTTTCTTGAGGTTTCATTTTTTTTCATTTTGTTCGAATGAAAAAGAGATCATATTTCTTGGGCCATCTGATCAGTTTATGACCGAAGCATAAAAAGAAAAAGAATTATCTAAAAAATGAAAGCCCGGATCAAATTTTAAAGGCTAGAAGCCTATATCAATTTTTATTACAAAAGAAATTACACAAAGGAATTGAGGAATAAAGTGTAATTACTTATATAAAATTAAATGACTATTTTTCATGAATTTCGTTAATATTGAAAAATCATTAAACAAGTAAGTCGAGAAATAAATTAGACATCCATGAAGGGTGCAATAAAATTATATGTTCGAACGAAATTATTTCTTTCAAGAAAAGCTTACAACGAACTTTATATGCTAGAAGCATAAAAAAAATTTACAGGCTCGGAGCCTAAAAACAAAATCTTATATTCCAGAAGTATAAAATCAATCCTATAGGCCTGAAGCCTAAATTTTATATTATATGTTTGAAGCCTAGGAAATAAATTATATGCCCGAAGCATAAAAAAAAATCTGAAAACTAACGCTATAAAGGCCGGAATTTATAGGTACAGAGCCTAAAACAAAATTCTATATGCTAGAAGCATATACTGAAATTTAAAGGCCTGAAGCCTATATGTATTTTTAGAAAGCATGAGGCTAATTATTAATTTTAAAGGGCTCGAACCCTTAATAAAATTCAAAACCCGGAAACCATAAAAATTAATGGTGTAGACTCAAAGTCTCAATTTCGATTAATCTAGATGATGCTATATGTAGATTTATTTATCATCTCGAAATAAAAAAAAAATAGAATTGGTATAACTTTGAGAGGTATGGGGGTTTTGAACTTGAGACTTCTAGATAGTAGAGTATTTGGGTATAACCGCTAGACTATAGATTTATATTGTCTTATAATAGAAATTTTTGAACAATATACTCTACAATTCTACATTTTGTTATATATTATTCACATTCTACAATTTATAGGCCCGAAGTCTGAATAGAAATTTATATTATCGGAAGCATATACCAAAAATTATAGGCCCGAAACCTAGAACTCTATTTATATGCCAAATGTATATAACAAATTTTATATGCCGAAACCTATCACAAATTTTATATGCCAGAAAAATAAAATAAATCTCATAGGCTTGAAGCCTTGAATACAATTTATATGCATGAAGCATAAAAGAAAAATTTATTGAAAGGCTTGAAGCCTAGATCAAATTTTAAAGGTTTGAAACCTAATCAATTTTGTTATAATTTGCACAAAAGAATTGAGGAATGCAATTTAACTTCTAAAGAAAAAAAAATGTTCATTCATCTCATGAAGAGAACTTTATTGAATATAAAGCGGAAGTATAAGAGGAACTATATAGGCACGAAGCATACAACAATTTTTAAATGTTTGTAGGATTAAATTTCAGCGGTTCGAAATCTAAAAGAATTGCAAAGACTTGAAGTCTTAATTCAAATTAATGGGTTTAAGGAAAACGATTGTAAAACGATTGTATATGATAAAAAAAAAACTCATATGGATATTTAAGAATTGTATTGTGCTATATGTAACACAATGATTTCATTCATAAAAGAAATACATAAAATTGGGGGAAGATGACAGAGGTTTCGAACCTGCAACCTCCCTTATGAATGTTTATAGTGTTACCATTTGGACAATTTAATAAGTTGTTAGTAAATTGGACAAAAACAAATGTTAGTACAATTTCAGATACTACTAAATTAAGTGAGGATTTTAAACGGGCAAATGTAATATTATCGAGTAGAACAAATATACGTTTGCTTGTATCAAATCACGCATATACTCCTGAAGTAGCTATAGCGCGAATAAAGGTTTTACAAAATATTATGAGATTTTTTGTCTCGTAAGAAGCAAAGTAATGAATTATTGATATAATCATAATTCGTGTTACATTTACATAATACTATTCCCTGAAGTGATTAAAATTACATTCCCTAAACGAATGCAATAACTTTCAAATGCATATCAAAATAAACATTGTGGTGACAAAATTTGATTGAACAAAATAAAATTCTCTGGCTCAAAGTCAATTAGTGGATGGAATTGCATTCATTGTAACGGTTGTTGAATTTTTTTAATCTCTTTGAAAATAGATATGGTTAAATTCGATTAGATTTTGTATTCTATGGCTGAAATTATTCATTATAGTGAATAAACAGCATATCCTGAAGAAAATGCTACGTTTTCTAATGAGTATTGGAATCAGTGTGGTGGTGATCATAACCCCACCTGAGGTTGAAAATCATGAAAGTGTTTCAGAGTTTGCTCTCCTGGTATGTTTTCATAAAGTATGTATAATTTATATATATGATTGTTTTTACTAGAATTGTTGTTTAAAGAAAAAAGGAGGTAAGGACAACAAGATTTATCGTAAAAAAAAAAGGGATTAGATGCAAAACATACCCAAAAAGGACGAGGTTAATTATTTCATGAGAATGCAAAGGAAAAATAAGACGTGGGGATGACAAAACAAGTGAATTAATATTGTATTCTCTGATTGGAAATTATTCTCTGGAGATACAGAATCACATTCTCTAAAGGAAATACTTTATTTCCAGCTTTTACAAAAATTGACCTGGAGTGACTTAAATATTATTTTTCTAACTAAAAACCATTCCTTGAAGTGAATGGAAGTGCGTTTCTAGAAGAAAATGCAATGTCTTTTAATGTGTCTGAAATTGACATCTTGGTGACCCAAACTTCAGACGAGGTTAAGGTAAGAAAAAAAAAATCCTTACCACCAGAAGTGGATGATAAGGAATATATTGAAAGTAAAACGTCACGATAAATAAGCCATCACGAAATGATAAGCATGAATATTATCGATAAAGTGGAATTATATAGTGTTCGTGTACTCGTGGAATACTATCACATGTAGTTGATCTAATTAAAAGTTTTTGGATGCCCAAAAGTTATGTTACCTTGTGGTACAAAATTGGTAAATTATGTTAAAAGTAAATCCGGAAGAAATTTACTAAATTTAAAGGATAATATCCAAAATTAGTATTTGTATAAGCCACAAGTGTTCGTAACAATGTATATCTTTTGCATTATTTACTAAAAGTCTGACCAGAAGTGTGTATGAAAATAAAATATGCTATTTCTTTGGGGTTATATAATATACAGATTCAAGCAGTTGAAACACTTATTGTGCAAAAGAAAAGATGTCATAATCCAAAGAACTTTGTATTTTTTTTAAATGACTGATTTGGTCACGTAGTGATAGTAATAATATGTTGACTAATAAATTACTCATTTGGTTACTACTTAAACGAACCAGAAGATTCATTTTACCAAGTGACAACCCCTTATTATGGGGGAGAGACAAGGAAACTTGAAGTTGCGTGACGAATAGACAAGGCAACCTGAAGTTGCGTGACGTATCGTGGAATAAAATTTATTTTATCATTTCTATACACAAACTAAAGAATAGGAACTTGAAGTTTAAAGGAGTATCCATTTGCAGAGTATTGCAAATAATATAACTACTACATTCGCAAGTATGTAGAATATTTCAAGATCCCATAATATGTTGTCAAACGCTCCAACATAGGTTATTGTCTCATATAGACACATAAAAAAATATTCCAGCGAATGTATCAAACCAACGCATGAAGCGTGGTGAACATGTAATGTATCTAACCAACACGTGAAGTTTGGTAGATTTGTAATACATATAACCAACACATGAAGTGTGGTAAGCCTGCCGTTTTAAAGTATACCATGCCCCAAAGAAGAAAATCTCATGAGTAAATGATTAAATGGTAAATATTGTGGAATGTGCACTCCACATGATACGACAGGAATTATTAAGCCAACTAATGTTGGCACATGAATTTCTCTTACAGAAAGTAATGGTCATGAAAGGACCTAGGTACCTAAATAAGAGAAAAGTTATTATTAGTCTACTGAAAATATTTAAAATTGTTAGAATAGTTTATGGGATTAATATATTTTCATTTAATATAGCGCTTGAAATAAATAATAAGGATCCTAAACCAAAAAAAAAAATGGTGAAATATGTCGACGACAATAGAAAGTGTAATAGTGAATTTGAAATAAAAAGGAAACTACTTGTATCACGAAGGTTCTTGCAGAAACCTAGAATTAACTATGGGGAGACGTCCTCAATCTTATGTTATTGATACAGTGTAGTGATTATTAGATGGATATTAAAGTTTTTGACAAACAAAATAGGTGCTAGAAGCATGACATGTGCCCAAACAAGAAAGGTGTTTGAAAGCAAAACAAGTGCCTGAAGCACGATAGGTACTTGAAGTACTTAGAGCGTTTAAGTATATGAAATTACCGAAGATTGAGAAGTTACTGAAATTTAAAAGTTCCTAGAGTATAAAAGTTCTTGAAGAACGTAATTTATTTAAATCTAAAGAGAAAAGTGTATGAACTATGAAAGGATACTCTGTAATTGTTCTCATAATGAAAAGAATGTGATATTTGCGTATTGTACTCTTTTTCCTTCACTAAGGTTTTTCCCACTGGGTTTTTCCTAGTAAGGTTTTAACGAGGCATGCAAATATTCATTGTCATAGGAAGTATAAACTCTTTTATTGATCAAGAAAATGATATTACTATCACTAAATACCCTCAAGTAAAAATCCAGAAGATTTACTAATTAAAGTTTTATTAATGACGACATCAAGGTACAAATGTATTAGGAAATATGTAATGTCGTAATGAGGGGGAGAATATATTGAAATTGTTTATTTTTTTTCCTTCACCACGGTTTTTCCCATTGGGTTTTCCTGGTAAGGCTTTAACAAGACAATCTGAATACGTGTCATAACCCCCAAGGATTTGTGTACTCTTTTTCCTTCATCAAGTTTTGTCCCAATGGGTTTTCTTGATAAGGTTTTAATGAGGCATATATTTCATTGAATATCCAAGGGGGAGTGGTATGAAATATTTATTAAGTGGATGATTCAACATACCAAAAGAAAGTGTGGTTATCTTCAACAAGAATATAGTGATGGTATTTATGAGGATATTATTGCTTGTACCACACATAATTAGAATAATTGCATCAAAGGAGACAAAACAAAACATATTTCATCAAAGTCTCCTACACACACGAGTTACAGAAGAATGTGGATATTGACACTCGACGAACACAATCACGCAATATTTTCCTGATGAAATCATTGTCAACCACTATATTCAAGAAGTAGGTCCACAATATTGAAATACGACAACTCAGAGATCTCTTGCCAACATCAGGGGGAGTGTAAACAAGACTGTACTCTTTTCCCTTCGTCCAAGTTTTGTCCTAAAGGGTTTTCTTGGCAAGGTTTTAACGAGGCAGCGTTTCAAGATGATTAGTTCTATCTATATGTACTCTTTTCCCTTCGACCAAGTTTTTATCCCACAGGGTTTTTCTTGGCAAGGTTTTAACGAGGCATATTTTCTAATGGATGGACATCCAAGGGGGAGTGTTATGAATAAATTGTTTAATAAGGTGGATGTCCAAAGGCCAAAGGTTTTCCAAAGGCAAGTGAAGGGTCATTCCTTTCCCTATAAATAGAAGACATTTTCATTGTAATAGAGTTTATGATTTTGGAATACAAGAATAATATAATTCTCTCTTTATCTTCTTCTTCTTCTTTAGTTTATAATCTTATTACTCTCTCCATATTTATCCCTCTAGTTTAACTTATATTATCCTAGTTTATAACAAATCGTTTATTTATTTATTTAATTGATTTACTTAATGATTATTTGCAAACAAATCACACCACGTCATAAGTGATATATATCATTACTCAAAAATAAATTAGTTTCAAAATATTAGTCCACGATATCAAAACATTTTTTATTTCTTTTACTATTATCTTTATTAAAATATTAAACTTTATATTTTCTTATATATATATATAATATCAAGACACTTTATAAATGTATTTTTATATTAGTAAATGTAATTATCATATTTTTTAATATATGTGAAAAACAAAGTGAATAAATATTTTGAAATAGAGACAAAAAAAATTTGTCGTTCGAAGAATATGTTTTAGTGTTGTACTTGTCGTTCAAAGATCTTAAGTCAAATATAGTGTTGTGCTTGAATAGACGGGAATGGAAACGAAGTCCTGTGTTCGATGAAACACGGTCCAATAAGAAGAATAGACTAGTGTTATGTTTGATGTTCGTGCGTGATCTTTAATGCTTGAGCTTAAGCAACCAATGAGAACACAAAGATAGAGCAGGCGGGATGTTCGGTGATCGATGGTGATTATGATGTTTGATGTTCAAGGGTAAGGTTTGAGCTTGAGTCCATGGTGAACACGAATACGGAGCACTTCGTCAAGAAAAACAGTCCATGCATGATTTTTTTCTACTCAAATTAGACGAAGTATTATTTTAATTCTTAGGTTTCATTTGTACTTCTTTGTCTAAATTTAGGTCATTACTAATATTCCTTACTAAAAAATTTATTTTATAATTAATTTTATTATAATTAATATATATATATATATATATATACATATTCATACATATTAATTATTTATTTTATCATCGTCATCGTTGCTGGATAGTCAACGACGGTCAACTTCGGTGATCAATGGTCAACTCCGACGAGTTTGTTATTTTTAATTTTTGGGGCGACTGACAGTCAACTCTAGCGAGTTATTTTTTTAACAGTTCAAAAAAATTCGGGGCGGTTGCCAATCACTCCGCGCGAGTTTTTTTTAACCTTTTTATTGTTATCGGATGAAGATATATCATTGTGATTTTTTTGATTTTTTTTATCTTCCAGTTTTGGCAAAATATTATATCGGAGCTATTTGCTCGTGCTGTTGCAAATACAGTATTGTTGTTATGTTTAAACTACAAGATTGTACTTGCAGTTCTGGTACAACTATTCGTCGAATTCGTTGGGGTTGAAAAAAATTAAAGAAATCAGTTAAATTAAAAAAAATCACAGTAATATATATTTTTGGGAAATTGTAAAAAACAAAGAAAACAAAATTCACCAGAGTTGACTAGTGGTTGTCCCAAAAAATTTAGAAAAAAATCGCTAGAGTTGATCGACGTTGACTGTCAGTCGTCGGCGAAGTTGAACGGTGGCTGTTCCAAAAATTTAATAATATATTTTTAAAAAAACTTGCCGAAATTGACCATTGATAGTCTAAATTGATTGGTCAGCATGGTGTTTGCTTGGATTAAGTTTCTAAAAAATTTGGTACTTTTTTTTTCATACATCTGATGCTTAAAGCCGTAGCTAGTGGAAACTAACTAAAAATCTAATACAATTCTAGGAACAACATAGCCACATCTATCTCTCGTAATACTAGTCCATAAATATTCTGGGGGACCTTTGAGCCCACGTGGACCTTCACTTGAAACGACACCATTCTTGCCAAAGCATCCGCGCACGCGTTTGATCACGATAAACAAAATTTATTTTGTATCCCCGTTGAACCCTTAAAACTTTAATGCATTCTTTCACTACATGACAAGTTTGATCCTTAGAGCTATCATCACCTTTTACTAGCACATAAAGTTTTCTCAGATCGATTTCGATGCATAAGTTTTTAATTCCACGATTCACCGCCTATTTTGATCCATAGTATAGCCCCAATACCTCCGAATAAACGGGTGATTCCACCACATGATCCTGAAAACTATCCTATTTTTATGTGTACAAATCTAAATAAACATTATTTGAGAGAGAGAGAGAGTAATGGGTAAGAAGTTCTAGCAATTGATTTTCAGCATAAAAATTAGAAACACAAAAAAAAAATTAATAATTTTCTATAAACCACACCTAATACTTTTTCAATATAAAACCTTTTTTTCTTCAAAAAACATAAATCGATTAAGTCAAAAATTCAAGTACCAAAAGTAATAATTGTTGGTGTTATTTTCTTAAAGCACTAAAGAAAAAGAGGTCAGCTGCAAGCCTCCACTCTCCACACACCTCCTCCCTTCCGCCGCCGTGTCCGTCCATCACTTTGGTAAAATACCCCAAGCTTTCTATATATTTATTTATTTGTTTTTCTGCGTTTCAATATTTTAGTATATATCTCATATTGCATATCTTCTACAATTCAATATATTTTTCTTCTCTTTGATGTGATTAGTAATATGGTTTATGCATCTTTATTCCAATTCGGTCCATTTTAATTATTTCTTAGCTTGTTTGCGTTTGAGACAGCGACCTTTTTATTGAGTTTTAATACTACTTGTAAAGGTAAATTGTACCATCGGTCCCTGTGTTACATCAAATAGTTAAGCATACTCGTGTGTTCCAAGAACTAGTAAATGTACCTGTGTTATTCTAAAGGATAACACTCGGGTATAGTTACTACTTCCCGATACACATAAGGTATAATTGTTATAGAGGGATCAATGGTGCAATAAACCCTTGAAATGTATTCAATTTTCACGACTTTAAAGTGTAAAATTCATTGCAAGTCGACAATTTTACTGTCATCAACCTTACTTTTGTGCGCAAAAGTTGCTTTAATATCGATACAACTTTAATTGATAGACAATGAAATTGAGCTAAAGATCAAAACTTTATGATACCCGGTTGTATATCATTTCAAGAATTGGTACTAGCTTGCAAAAATTCAACTCTTTTGGAACTGACTTCCATAAAAATCAAGAACTGGTCTTAATAATAGCTTTTTTGTTTTATTTTTTAGCGAAATGCAGTATAAAACTGCCCAAATCCGGCTAGTAAGCTCACATCCTGAAGTCTACGATCCATGTGACGATTCATTCCTATTGGTCGATTCTTTACTATCCGATCAAACCAATTTAATTAAAAATCAGCCGAAAATATGCTTAGAAATCGGTTCTGGAAGTGGATATGTAATTACTTCCTTAGCTCTCATGCTTGAAAAGGAGCGTTCCGGGGGATATTATATCGCTACAGATATAAATCCACACGCAGTAACAGTTACTCGCGAAACACTCGAAGCTCACGGAATAATCGCAGATTTAATGGTGACTAATCTTGCTTCAGGGCTAGAAAAAAGATTAGAGAGAAAAGTTGATCTAATGGTTGTAAATCCTCCTTACGTACCTACACCTGAAGAAGAAGTTGGTGGGCCCGGGATTGAGGCTGCGTGGGCCGGGGGAGAAGATGGAAGACGAGTTATTGATAAGATTTTGCCAATTGCGGATAAGCTTTTATCGGATAAAGGGTGGTTATATATGGTGCTTTTGACTGCTAATAATCCTTCGGGGATTTGTCTTGAAATGAGGAAAAGAGGGTATGGTTCAAGAATAGTTTTGCAAAGATCTACTGAGGAAGAGAATCTTTTGGTTGTTAAGTTTTGGAGAGATGAGGAGATTGAATTGGAGGTTAATGGAGGGAAACAGGCTCCAACTTTTGTGGAATCTTTGCTTTCTCAGTTTCCGAGGTTGTCTTTCTCGAGATCTGGGAATGTAGTGAATAAGTAAAGGTTTGTTAGATTTTTGAAGTTATGAACTTGAATTTTGATTTTGTAAGGGCCGAAATATTCATTTGGTTTTTTTTGTTTTTTCGGTCTTTTTGACGTGGAGTTAGTCGAAAAAGAGATGAACTCGTGGAGAAGTGAAAAGATTTTGAGTTCAATTGGTGATTAGATTACAATATTTAACGTTTTTTGCTAAATGAGATTGGAGTTTTAGTTGCTAAATTGTGGAATTTTACTATATAATATGCGAATGTATATGATATTCTTCTTTTTTTGCTGATTTATATAGAGTTTAATGCGATGTTTGTGAGGGAAAGTATATGTTTATGAACTAAGAAATCTAAGAAATCATATATTATCTGATAACAAGTAAATTCACTATTTCATTAAGTGATTATTCCGTCTCACTCGAAAGAGCAGGGCTCAGATTATGATAGTAGACCAACTTAAAAAAATATCAATCATTAGAGACAAATAGCTTTTTCTTTAGTTCTTTTCTACGGACTACAGTTGCTCGATAAGTAAGCGAAAGCATACACAAAATCTCGTCAAATGACCCCTAAAATAGAAATTGGGGTTTTCAGAAAAATAGAGAGATTTGGTATTCAACTGCATTTCTATGGTTTCATACCAAATCAAAGTCAATGATGAGAGATTAACAAAATGCAGACCAGAATAAGGCATTAGATAAGGGGATCCTCTTTCCCTTCTTTTGTTTTCTATGCTAACGGAAGGCCTGGTAGGTCTTATTAACTATGAATGTCGGGAAGGTAATAATAAAGGTATGTCTCTGGCAAGAGTCGTGCCAAGACTCACCCATCTTTTATTTGCGGACGACGCTCTATTTTTCTTAGAGATTGCGGATAAAGAAATTGATGCATTTGAAAGAGTGTTGTCTAAATATTGTAGAGCTTCAGTGAAAAAAAATTAGGAAAATTCTTCCATCCAATATAGGATGATCCTACACCAATTATATTCATACACATACCCCATGTTTTAAACTTACAAAAGTAACTAACTTATTAATCTAATGACATGTGTTTTGTTATAATAATGAATGGTTGTGATGTAAATATTGGATCGTCCAATATTGGATGGAAGTCTTACCCAAAAAATTAACTTTAATTAAGCGGCTATAATGTTCAGTAAAGGCTTATCAGAGGAAAGAGCATCGGCTATCTTACATAAGCTCAACATTAAGATTACATCAGCTATCTCACATAAGCTCAACATTGAGATTACAAATTCTATGGGTAAATATTTGGGTATCCCAATGACACTCAAGAGGTCTAAGGTTGACAACCTGTCATACATCAGAGATAAACTTGTTAGTAAGTCAGCCAGTTGGATAGCTAAATTGCTATCGGAGGGAGGCAAAGAAATCCTCATAAAAACTGTAATGCAAGCTATACCGAATTATGCGATGTCTATTTTTGTGTTCCCAGTCACTCTTTGTAAAAAGTTGAACAGCCTGGTAGCTAAATTTTTGTGGAATTCAAGTAATCAGAAAAGAATTCATTGTGCGCCTGGGAAAGGGTTGCAAAAGCTAAATCAATGGGTGGCATTGGGTTTAGGGATTTTCACAAGATGAATTTGGCATTACTTGGTAACCAAGTTTGGAGAATCTTTCATAATCCATATTCACTTGTGGCTAAAATCTTAAAAGGTATATACTACCCCAATTGCGATATGTAGAACGCAAAATTGAAAAACAAACAGTCGTGGAGTTGGGGTAGCATTTTTAAAGGTCTTAAATACCTTAAGGAAGAGTGCCTCTGGCAGGTTGCAAATGGTTTAAAAATTAATATTTGGGATGACATATGGATCAATAAAGGCTACAAGCTCGATAAACCAAGTGCAATATCTCCAAAGTTGCCGAGTGTTTCAATCAAACCATGACGAACTGGAATTTCGACACGTTAAACAAATTATATACAAGTAGAGATATAACAACATTCGCAAAATTTCAATTCTACAATTGGATAAGGAGGAGTGCATCGTTTGACCCGAAACGAAAGAGGGTAAGTATACGACTAAATCTGGCTATCACCGTCTGGTACAAAGAGAATGTGAAAAGGAGAGTCAATCTTCTAACGAGGGGGGAAATTCAAGAAAACAATGTATAATCTCATTTGAAACTCTAACTTACCTCTAAAATCCGAAATTTTATCTGGAAAACTCACAACAACGCTATACCTACAAAAGCAAACCTCAAGAGAAGAAAGTACCTCGAATCTGACATGTGTGAATGGTGTGAAGCAGAGACTGAGTCTATTGAACATGTTTTGGTTAAATGTCCTCTAAGTAGGGGAGTTTGGGCCAACTCACAGCTACAATGCAAAATAGAGAATAATTTAATGGAACTATGGGTGAATGGATTAAAAATACAATTGATGGCTATTCCAAAAATGGATGGGATCAGAAGAAAGTCACAACAACGATCTTTATTACTTTATGGCACATCTAGAAGGCGAGAATGAAAGGTTTTTTCGAAAAGAAAAAATAAAATATATGGGAAATAAATGAAAAATCTAAATCACTCATTAATAGCCTGTTTGGGGGAAGTGATGAATTCCTTAAAATTAAGGGTAACAATGCAGACGGTGGAGATCAAGTTAACACCGAAGATAATGTTTTGCTTAATGACGATACAGACACTATTTGGCTTTGCAATTCATCCTTCAGTAAAAGTTGGGAGCCTGCTACCATGGTGGCGATTGCTGTGAACAAGGATGGGGAAGTGCAACACAAGATCAATAGGAGGGGAAAAGTCAATGAAATGGTGGAGGGACAAGCTTGGGCAATTATCCTTGTTATGAGATCTGCAGCAGATCTCAATTTTCAGAGTATCTCGTTCTACTCTGACAACCTTGAAGTTGTTCAAGGCATCAATTTTCGAAAATGAATCAACTGGAGGATCCGCCCAATGGCAAACGAGGCGTGGAGGTGGATAGGTCTATTCCCCGATTGGAAAGTCACACGCATTCAGTGAGAATTTAATGGAGTGGTTGATACGCTAGCCAAACTCACTGGACTTAATGTTGATATTTCAAACTGCCCTTGTGGGACAGTTGTTGATTTCTATCATAGCATTAGTAAGCTTTGTAATAATAGGGACGTAGGTTAACTTGTTTTGGACGCTTTCTTTAATGACAAAAAGAAACCGTGTTTTATGTGAGTTTTAATGTTCTTCTCTTTATTGGCAAATATTATAAGCTTTTTCATTTTATTACTATTATCGTCTCATCACTAATTTATGTGTTGATTATAATACTTCTAATTATATTCATATTAAAAAAAATTATTACGCTTTGTAACCTCATTGGTTTAAGAGAACAATACATGGTTAAATGAATTTATTAAATTCTATAATATGACATTAGTTTTCTTAAGTTTTAAAAAATTATGAGTTTTTGAACAAATCTAATTTTATTTCAAATAGAAACGAGGTGTCATATTAAGCATCTATTTATTTCCTATAAATAAATAAAATCAAAATGCTATATAAATTACTCGAGTAATTATCCTCACCTTAGCTAATCGAGATCTCAATTCACAACCTTTGTAATTTTTTTCTTAATTTAGTATAAAAAATATCTAAATATAGGAGGCCAAATTTTAAAGTTTTGTCTAATATCTTTAAATGTTATAAATCAACCCTAAGTCCCTAACTAAAACACTCCAAACATGGACTACGGGAAGTTCCACGCGCTAGTGAAGGGCGGTGGGAACTTAGGTAGTCGCAATGTTTCAACACTAAGAGATTGCTGCACAATATTGAAAGATTACCCCCTTATTGAAGTGAACTTCATCTTTAGGGAAGCGAATTTTTGCGTTCACAAGTTAGCTAAAGAAGGTGCTTTGTTGAACACACATCCGGTAATGTTTAATGGACCACCAAAGTTTTTATCGACGTTGATTATGAGCGACAGAAGTGAGCGTGCAACTGTTAGAGTTGTACTAGAATCTTAATAAGGACTTTTGATCTTCTTGTAATTTTTATTCTAAACGGCTTCTAAAGCCTCTTATGTATGAAAAAAAAAAAAAACACTCCAAACATCATTATGTTCAAAAAACCTAAAGGAGATATGTAACAATAAGGGTCTAAAATACTAGAACATTATTCTTCCATACTTGGGTTTATTTAATTTTCTTTTTTATTTGTTTATACTGGTACGACTTTCAATTAGTTGTCTTTAACTTACACAAGTGTCCTTTTTATTTATTTATACCGGTACGATTTTCAATTAGTTGTCTTTAACTTACACAAGTGTTTAGAAAAAGTATTTTTAAAAATAAGAGACTAACTTGTCAAAACTAGTATTCCTTAAAAAAAACAATGAACCATTTGAGACAAAATCTTTTCATTAATACTTAAAAACCGCTACATAAGCTATCTTGAAAGACAACCTTTTACAAATAACTTCTACACCTATAGATTCGCAATAAACTTGTCTCTTTATAAATGCAAAACATGGTCTATCATATAAAATTACAATAAAATTAACATCAACAAATATCCAATATGCATACACATACATCCCAGTTCATAAAAACTCCTCTTACTAATCTCAAATCAAATACCATAAGTAGTCCATTACGCATATCGAATAAGTAACTTATAATATATCTTCTCATTCACTCCTCATCACTATCATACACAATAGCCATTCTCCTGTGAGCCGCAACTTTACGTGGAGGAAGAGAATCTTTTGGTTGTTAAGTTTTGGAGAGATGAGGAGATTGAGTTGGAGGTGAATGGAGGGAAACAGGCTCCGACTTTTGTGGAATCTTTGCTTTCTCAGTTTCCGAGGTTGTCTTTTTCAAGATCTGGGAATGTAGTGAATAAGTAAAGGTTTGTTAGATTTTTGAAGTTATGAACTTGAATTTTGATTTCGTAAGGGCCGAAATATTCATTTGTTTTTTTTTTTTTTGGTTTTTTCGGTCTTTTTGACGTGGAGTTAGTCGAAAAAGAGATGAACTCGTGGAGAAGTGAAAAGATTTTGAGTTCAATTGGTGATTAGATTACAATATTTAACGTTTTTTGCTAAATGAAATTGGAGTTTTAGTTGCTAAATTGTGGAATTTTACTATATAATATGCGAATGTATATGATATTCTTCTTCTTTTGCTGATTTATATAGAGTTTAATGCGATGTTTGTGAGGGAAAGTATATATGAACTAAGAAATCATATGATTTTTTCTATGATAACAAGTAAATTCACTATTTCATTAAGGGATTATTCCTCTCATTCGAAAGAGCAGGGTTCAGATTACGTATTTTAAGGATAGTAGAGTAGACCAACTTAAAAAAAGCATCAATTATAAGCGAAAGTGTACACAAAATCTCACCAAACGACCCCTAAAAAGGACAGCTCATAACCAATTTTTATAAACCGTGTGTTTATGTAAGTTTTATCGATGTTTTAGTAGTTTTTTGAAATTATTAATTTCTAAGAATGTTCCTCTTTTTATTGGCTAATAAAATATTTTTCAAGACCATATGGGTAGAAGACCCCACGGCTTATAATTCAAAAAATATCATATTAAGCAGAAATATAGACAAAATTAAAACACTTTAAATTACCTACCAACCATAATCTTACCAAATATAAAAAACTTATCTTACTAAAACTTGTTTTAAATCTTAAGTCGAAAATACAAATTTATCAATTTTTATCTCATAAAAAACACGTATAAAAATGTAAATTTTTCAAATAAGAAGACTTAAAGAATAAGATCTAGTTGGTCGAATAGTTAGACTACTACGACCAAAAAAGGTCATGCGGTCGAATCTTATTGGAATCAAATTGATTCCAAGTCCCAAGTGGCAAGAATCGTCAATTACTCCTTAAAGTATACACAACACATATCCTTTAATTCTTTAGATTAAAAGTTAATTATGTGTTTTGAAATATATTTCAATAACTGATGTTATAAATTCAAATTTTTACATTTGTTTTATATTTAATTCATTATTAAGAAATATAAATATCTATAAATATAAATTACTAACAATAATAAAAATTAATATATTCCACTGTGTTTTCTCTAATGAATAATATTAAACGATGTTATAAGTTTTTTCATCTTATTTAAGTCAATACTATTATCGACTCATCACTAATTTATGTGTTGATAATAATACTTCTAATATATTCATATTTAAATTTTTGTTACGCTTTGTAACCTCATTGGTTTAGGAGAACAATATACGGTTAAATGAATTTATTAAATTTTATAATATGATAGTAGCTTTCTTTAAGTTTTATAAAATTATGAGTTTTTGAACAAATTTAATTTAATTTTAAATAAAAACGAAGTGTCATCTTAAGTATCATCTACATACCTATAAATGAATACAATTTAAATGCTAAAGAAGTTATCGAAATAATTATCCTCACTTTAGTAATCGAAATCTCAATTCACACTCTTCATAGTTAAATATAAAATTTTGCCTAGAATCTTTAAATTTTATGAATCAGCCCTAACTAAAAAATTCCAAACATCATTATGTTTAAAAAAATCAATAGAAGAATATACAAATAAAAAGGCCTAAAATAACAAATCATAATAAGACCTAAGATCTAACTGAAAAATGATCCTATGATCCTATATCCGTTGATTGATACTATGAACTAGTTTGGCTTTCCATACTTGGGTTTGTTTAATTTTCTACGAAATTGGCTAACGTTGATTGATACTATGAACTAGTTTGGCTTTCCATACTTGGGTTTGTTTAATTTTCTACGAAATTGGCTAACTTTTGTTTGCTTGCTATCTATCTATAATATTATCGTTTAATAAAAAAAAAAAGTAGAAAACGTATTTTAAAAATAAGAGAACAACTTGTCAAATCCTTTCAACCATTTGAGACAACAATCTTTTCCTTTAATCATTTATCAATCCTTAATCATTTATCAAAGAGATAATTACAAATTTAGGCCCAACTACAAACAACTCTGCTGTGTTAGGCCTAGTTGATATATTCTTCTTTTTAAGGCTTGTTTTTTCTTTTTAAAACTTTTAGTAACTAGCCGCCCTCTTCTCTCCTTCTGCTATGAAAGTCCCATCATTCTTTTACACTCCTATTTCTTTCATTATACAGATAGTTTCTTCTCTCTCCATTTTCAAAATTTGAATTTCAAATTAATTAATATTCCTTCTATACAGATTGAGGGAAAATAATTGTTTGGTCTTACCATCTTCTCTCTCACTGTAAACCCACCACCGCCACCACCATCTTCATATAAATATTTTGTTTCTCTTTCACTATGAACCTCTGGCTATATCAATCAGAGAATCCCCTTTTACGGAGGGTCAACCACTAATTAGCTAGGCCCATTTTCATAAGGCGCACAATAAGATGAAGTTTATTGGTTATCAAAGGTTCGCTCTCTTCACTCAATACTCCACGCGCTTCCACCTTCTCCAGTGCCACATTCCTTTGCAAGGTATAGTCCAATAGCAGTAGCAACAATGGCCACTCTAAAGGTACAACTCACTCTTCATTTAAAATCAATTTAATTATTAGCATACAGTTGTAGATCAATATTTATTTGAGGACTAATTTATATACTATCTAAATAATTGTTTGTGAAGGAAAATCATTATTGGTTTCCGGTGCATCTGTGGCAACTATAGTAATGCTTGGTGCTCTTCATCTCGTCCCTACAGAGATAATAAGGTCCGTCCTATGGATTCCCTTAGATTACTTGGGAATTACTTATATTGATTACAAACTTAATTAATGCTCACAAAAATATCAGAAGTGGTGTTAATGCTTTGTCCACCTATGCAGATGATTTGCACTGATTGACTATATTACATTTCTAACTTGTTAAATTTGCACCTTAGGTCTGTATGTTCTGAGAAATAGCTAAATATACCCATGTGTTAGAGAAGTCGGGATTAGACTTAATACTGTAATCATTTGTAAACTGTGCTCCTGTTTTGGAATTAGCTAAGACAATTTGTCTTTGATAAATAATTCAATGTGTTTTTATTTTATTGGTAGTAATGGCTTTTCGACTTTTTTAGAAAGATCATCTTATGTTGATTCAGAATTTTTGAATTTTTTTAGCGATGAGGCTTTTAAAAGTTTGTGTTTTTTAAGTCATTAGAAAGATTAAAGTGTCGTTAACTATGTAAAGATTGGTCTCTTCTATATTAATCTTGATTATGTTGATGTTAATTTGCCATGGTTGATTTGTTTCTAATGCAGACTGCAGTGTAAGTATCATTACCTGGAGGAAAAGCAGATGAAGGTATGATGGTGAATTAAAAAAGGGTAGTCGATTCATTCATCTTCTTTGCTCTAATTTTTCATTATACATATGCATAGAAATGGGGATAGATATGCTAGAAATATTTTTGTTTCGTGTATTAGAAGATCTTACTCTTTTGGTATAGATACTATCCAATGGCAGAATTAAAGGTACATGCTTGTTTGAATTTGCTTTCAAAGACTTTGTAATGATGTTGCTCATATCAGTTGTTGCAAATTTAATATAAAGCAATTAACCAGCACTCTTACTTTTCAATGTAATTATAAAGGCCTAGTATACATAGTACATAGTACCAATCACAATTTGTCTATCAAAATCTGTTTGGTCACTGCTAAGATATATTTACTCTTGAATGTGGATTAATCTTTCTATTGGTAAAATGTCTTTTCAGGTTACATTACAAAAAGCAGAAAAGAAGGAAGGGGAATATAAAGTGGTGCAGTAATTGTCTTTTAAAAAATGATTTGTTTTATATTCATTACGTTTAAATATTGTCCACCTTTGTAGCAACTCATTGTATTAAACTTTTGTCTCTTGCTTATTCTTTTACAATAAATTTGACTCTTGAAATCTTGTCCCTTACTTATTCATTTACAATAATTTTTTCATCTTATTATGAATTGGAGAAAAACTAGAACAACAAATCTAAAAGTTCATACTATTAGGATAATTTGTTCATATTGTACATACACCATACATACCAAATTCTAGTATGTACCCGTCTTGAGTGGGTGCACACCCGTTTTGTCACCAATAATGACCGAGTTACCCATCAACTATGTTTGTGTATACACCCATTAAGAATGGTTGGGTATACGCCCATCAAGATCATCTTTCCCGCAATTGACATTATGCATGGTTGGGCAAACTCCCATCAAATACGTTTTGTTATACACCCACTCGAAATTACTATTCAAGCATTGAGAGTGGGTGCACACCTGTTTTGTCACCAATATTGACAGAGTTATTTCTAATGCGCCCATCAACATCTTTTAACTGTCTTTGACATTACGTAGGTCAGGATATACGCCCATCAACTTCCTTTTGGGTATACATCGATTGGAAATGTTTGGGCATACGACCATCAAGATCATCCTTCCCGCAAGTGACCTTATGTATGGTTGCGCATACGCCCATCAACTACTTTTGCAATACACCCATTTAAAATTACTAGTCAAGTATTTTGAGTGGGTGCACACCCGTTTTGTCACCAATAATGATCGAGTTATTTATAGTGCGACCATCAAGATCAACTTTTCTATATTTGACCTTATGTAGGGTTGGGTATACGCCCAACAACTTCCTTTTGAGTTTACACACATTGGTAATGGTTGGGCATGCACCCATCAAGATCAACTTTACGGCAAGCGACCTTACGTATGGTTTTGGCATCCGCCCATCAACTACGTTTTGGTATACACCCATCAACTACGTTTTGGTATACCATCCACTCTATCATTTCTTTGATAGTATGTAGGATTGGGTATACGCCCATATCTTCTTTTTTTGGGTATATACCCACTATTACAGTTCGTATTGATATATTATATTGTACGTACCCCCAATGCGTATACACCCAAATAGGTATATCTTATAACCACCTCTTGTAAAATAAGCACCCCTTATAACCATCTCTGGTATATATCAAATGATTAAATACCAAGTATCACATCTAGTAGTTACCCGTTAGTAGTGCATCTCAATCATGTGTTTCACAATAAGTATATACAGATATAATAACAATATAGCTACTACTACAGGTCGTACTGTTATAGTATATTGTACGTATCCAAATGGGTGTATCTTATAACCATCTCTTTTAACCACCTTTGGTATATACCCAAATGGGTAAACACCAAGTACCGCATCTATTAGTTGTCCATTAGTAGTGTATCTCAACAATATGTTTACCAATTGGTATATACGAACATAATTGGTATATACACACTATCACTTTTCGTATTGATATATTATATTGTACGTACCCCCAATAGGTATACACCCAAAGAGGTATATCTTATAACCACCTCTTGTATAATAAGCACCTCTTATAACCACCTCTGGTATATATCTAATGAGTAAATAACAAGTATCACATCTAGTAGTTACCCATTAGTAGTGCATCTCAATCATGTGTTTCAAAATAAGTATATACAAATATAATAGGAATATACCTACTATTACAGGCCGTACTATTATAGTATATTGTACGTACCCCGATCGGTATATACCCAAATGGGTGTATCTTATAACCACCTCTTTTGACCACGTCTGGTATATACCTAAATGGGTAAACAACAAGTACCGCATCTAGTAGTTATCTATTAGTAGTGTATCTCAACCATATGTTTCACAATTGGTATATATGAACATAATTGGTATATACCCATTATTACAGTTTGTATTGATATAATATACTGTACGTACCCACAATGGGTATACACCAAAATAGGTATATCTTATAACCACCGCTTGTAAAATAAGCACCCTATATTACCACCTCTAGTATATATCAAATGAGTAAATACCAAGTCTTACATCTAGTAGTTACCCATTAGTAGTGCATCTTCATTTGGGTGTATGCCCAATAGAACTAATAAACCACTATTATATTTGTAATTGGCCTACGTAATGAAATGCCTCATTTGGGTGTATGCCTAGAGGACTTTTCTTGTGTTGAAACAACTATTTCATATCCAACCTTCTCCATTTGGGTGTATGCCCATAGGTGTTTGCTTTGGATGACGCACACTAACGTTATAACATTCATTCAACTGTAACACCTTAATGTGTGTGTATGACCAATACACACAATAAGACGTTATGTGTTTTGTAATTTTAATACATCTGGGCCATCTTCATTTGGGTGTATGCCCAATAGAACTAATAAGCCACTATTACATTTGTAATTGACCTACGTAATGAAATGCCCCCTTCATGTTAGAACCCTTATTTGGGTGTATGCCCAATAGATCTAATAAGCCATTATTATTGTTTAATTGACCTAAGTAATGAAACTTCTTCCTTTGGGTGTATGCCCAGAGGTCTTTGCTTGGGTGGACGCCCAATCACGTTAGATATGTACCGTAGTCATGTTAGAAACTTCCTTCATATGTTACATCTTCATTTGGGTGTATGCCCAGAGGACTTATCTAGGGTTGAAACAATTGTTTCATGAAACTTCTTTCTTTGGGTGTATGCCCAGAGGACTTTGCTTTGGTGGACGCCCAATCACGTTAGAACCTTCCTTCATATGTTCATAGTCACGTTAGAAACTTCCTTCAGCTGGGCCATCTTCATTTGGGTTTATGCCCAACCATGTTAGAACCCTCATTTGGGTGTATGCCCAATAGATCTAATAAGCCATTATTATTGTTTAATTGACCTAAGTAATGAAAGTTCTTCCTTTGGGTGTATGCCCAGAGGTCTTTGCTTGGGTGGACGCCCAATCACGTTAGATCATTCCTTCATATTTACAGTAGTCATGTTAGAAACTTCCTTCATATGTGCCATCTTCATTTGGGTGTATGCCCAGAGGACTTTGCTAGGTGTATGCCCAGAGGACTTTGCTTGGGTGGACGCCCAATCACGTTAGAACCTTCCTTCATATGTTCATAGTCACGTTAGAAACTTCCTTCAGCTGGGCCATCTTCATTTGGGTGTATGCCTAATAAAACTAATAAGCCACTATTATATTTGTAATTGACCTACGTAATGAAACGCCCCCCTTTGGGTGTATGCCCATAGGTGTTTGCTTGGGATGACGCATACGAACGTAAAAACATTCATTCAACCATAACACCTTCATGTGTGTGTATGACCACTACACATAATTAGCCGTTACGTGTTTTGTAATTGTAATACACAACGAAACTTCTACCTTTGTGTTGGCTTATGTTGATGCCCAACCATGTCAAAACCATCGTTTCAGTGTATGCCCAATAGATCTAATAAGCCATTATTATTTTTAATTGACCTACGTAATGAAACTTCATCCTTTCGGTGTATGCCCAGAGGATTTTGCTTGGGTGGACGCCCAATCTCGTTAGAACCTTCCTTCATATGTACCATAGACATGTTAGAAACTTCCTTCATTTGTGCCATCTTCATTTGTGTGTATGCGCAATAGAAGTAATAAGCCACTATTATATTGTAATTGACCTACGTAATGAAACGACTTCTTTGGGTGTATGCCCAGAGGACTTTGCTTGGGTTGAAACAACTGTTTCATATACAACCTTCTCTATTTGGGGTTACACCCAGAGGTGTTTGCTTGGGATGACGCACACTAACGCAAAAACAGTCATTCAACAGTAACGCCTTTATGTTTGTGTATGACCAAGACACACAATAAGGCATTGGGTTGGCTTGGGTTATATTTTATCTTTTTGTACTATCAATAATAATCAAAATGGGTGTACGCCCACAACGGGTGTATACCAAAAGTCATTAATGACCAACTATAGTATCTTGTGTAGTCTCAAACTAAACAAAATGGCTACACAACAACAATAGATGTATACACAAATAGAATATTAGTACAATGGTTGTATACCCAAACTCAAAAAACGTTACAATAGGTGCATACCCATTATATGCGTGTATACCCAGTTGAGTATATAACATAGGTGGTTATATGTGGTTTGTAAGTACACAAATAATATAGTTGAAATGCTCTAATAGGTTACATACTAGAATTGGGTATGTATGGTGTACGTACAATATGGACAAATTATCGTAATAATAGAACTTTTAGATTTGTTGTTCTAGTTTTTCTCGTACTCATAAGAAGATAAAAAGTTTAATATATTGTAAAAGAATAAGCAAGAGACAAGAGTTAAAAGAGAAAAATTTATTGTAAAAAAATAAGCACTAGACAAAAGTTTAAGAGAATGAGTTGCTACAAAGGTGAAAAATATTTAAACGTAACGAATAGAAGACAAATCATTCTCTAAAAAATAAATTTGACACTACTTTATATTCCCCTTCCTTCTTTTCTGTTGTTTGTAATGTAACCTGAAAAGACATTTTAACAATCAAAAGGTTAATCCACATTCAAGAGTAAAAATATCTTCATCCAAACAGCAAAGAGTCAGTCAGACTTCTTATTTACTCATGTGAGATACTGTCTGACTAGTATCCTAGCAGTGAACTCACAGATTTTGATAAACATATTGTCATTTTAACTAGGCTAAAAATCATTTCATTACATAGACACTTAAGGAAAAATCACAAGTAGCTTATAACTACTTGATTAAGGATATGCACATGATATTTATGAATGTAATTTATAGACTATTTTGTCACAGAAGAGAACAGCTTACCAATCAGTTCCAAAAGAATGGAGGGTCCCACAGGTAGATAAATCTACTTGATTGCTCGGAAGTCCCAAAAGTTTCATCTTCTTAGCCGATTCACTCAAATAAAGATCCTGAACAGAATACGAAACCAATGGAAAGCTTTTTTTGGAAAATGGAAAAGAGTCTGCACAACTATATCATACTAACAAACAAAGTATAGGGACCTTTGGTGCAATTAATTGATCCATGAACTGTGGCTGAGACCCATTTGGCGGCGATGAAAAGGAATCCATATTGCGATATCAATTATGTCCAGTTCTGAGACAATTAGCCATTGATTTGCGTGGCCGTGTCAGATAAACCCTACTGCTTCTTTTGAAAAATGAAAAGAGTCTGCACAAATATATCATATTAATAAACATACTATAAGGGGCCTATAGTGCAATTAAATATAAGCAATGAAACACAAATCAATTAAATACTATAGAGACATTTTAGCTTATTCATTAACTAGCAGGGACCTATTTGAAAGCTTATGATTCTAATTTTGCAGTATCTTTAGGGTGCTAGATAATTGCTTTATATTAATTTTGCAACATCTGATATGAGCAACATCATTACAGAGTCTTTGAAATCATATTTAAACAAGACTGTAGCTGCAATTAAATCAAATAAGTACAATGTGTTTTCTGGTAGAGTATTTATACAAAAAGAGTAAGAGCTTATAATAGGCGAACAAAACAAATAATCTCTACCCAGAAACCAACATAAAGATTCAACTTTTACACTATAAGAATGGATTCTGTAAATAAGTATATATCAAATTCGTAATACCAATAAAACTCAGATTTGATTACTAAAGAAATAGATTGAAATTAAAATAATTACCAATAAACACCACCAATTTCCGATTACGTGACCAGTTACGATAGGGTTTTTTGAGTTGGATTTTCCTTATGGATTGTTCCTTTAATACCTGTTGAGTGTCTCTGAAAACTTTCACCCATGACCCTGAATTAGGTCTCTTAGCTCTATGAAACAGCCTCTCCTAGTGCACAAATATTAATCGTGTGCATTCCCTCATCCCCAACTATCAGGAGCACCCTTCAAAAACATAAGAAATTAATCAATTAGAATATCTTTAGAAAAAGGAACTTATCACATTTGTTACACATTGTATATTATACATTACTTTAAAAAAAATTAAAAAGAGAACGTTTTCCAGTATATAACATTCAATACTAAGATGTAATTACTAAAGAAATAGTTTGAAATTTAGATAATTACCCATCTGCATATATAAGCTCTCGAATCTTAGATCCGATTTTCTTTTGGCCATAACGACCACAACCAAATTCGGATTTCGTGACCAGTGACAAGTTGGGTTTTCTATGGTGGTGGAAGGTGAATAGGGTTGTAGATGGTGAAAGATTCAAACTTTGTGGCCATTATAGGCCTTTCATGAGATGTTGAGAGGATATGGTGAAAAGGGTTCATTTGGAGATGGTGGTGGGCCTAGCGGTGGTGGGTTAATAATGTGAGAAAAGATCGCCACAAAGAGTGCTGTGACTCTCATTGCCTGGATGTTTCTTCTTACCGGAGAGATGTTTGGTGAAAGGTGAAGAGCTATTAAGATCTGAGGGCATGTATTCTTGGTTGTTGTTATCTTGCGACAGAGAAGAGAGAAGGTGGAGGAAGAGAGAGATCAGTGAGAGAGTATTAAAATGAGATGAATAGCACTGTGTAAATGAAGAGAAAAGCAATTACATCTGTATCACTAAAGAGAGAGGGAAACATTTTTTTTTTAATATTAAAATGGGTTTGTGTGCAACATAAAGTTGAAAGGACATCTTCTGCATGAGAAAGAAAGGTTTTCGGTGGCAAATTAGTAAATACAATGGCTGGTTGGAGGTCCTCTAACTACCAATTCGTTTAGACCTTTTATTATAACTCCCACTATGGGCTAGGCCTTTTTAATTAAATCACCCTTTATCAAATAACCCAAAAAAGCGTTACATAAGCTATTTTGACAAGACAACCTTTTCCAAATAATTTCTACACCTCTAGATTCGCAATAAACTTGGCTCTTTGTAAATGCAAAATATGGTCTATCACATAAATTACAATAAAATTAACATCAACAAATATCCAATATGCATACACATACATCCCAGTTCATAGAAACTTCTCTTACTAATCTCAAATCAAAATACCAAAAGTAGTCCTTTACGCATATTGAATAAGTAACTCATAATATATTATCTCATTCACTCCTCATCACTATCATACACAATAGCCATTCTCCTGTGAGCCGCAACTTTACGTGGAGGAGACACCTCTTCATCTGATTCAATCTTCTTCCTCTTTAAACCACTTCCAGAAGCTTCCTTCCCCTTATGCTTCGGCTCCTAATAAAAAAAAAAAATCCCAATTAAAATTAAAACAAATTAAATAATTAATAATATCATCATCGCTTACCTCATCTGATTGTTCATATCTCTCCTCTTCCTCTTCTTCAGAATCTTCATATTCCGGCTCCTCATCTTCCTCTTCCTCAGCTCTTCTCCTTGTAGGAGACTCTTCTTCACCTTCTGTTTCATATTCTGACTCCTCGTAATAATCATCCGCTCTTCTAGACGATTTTACCCCCGAAAACGATGATTTACGTGGTATATCTTTATTTCCCTGTAATTTTAAAACATTAATCTTAATTCTAATATTTTATATTTATATAATTTTTACCTTCTTTGCATTAATAATACGTCTTTCTGCACGAGCTTCCATTTCTAAATCATCATCGAAGCGTCTTCTAGCACCAGATCTTCGATTATCATAATCTTCATCCTCCTGATAGATTAAATTACATTTAATAAGTTTACGATAAATATAAATAAAAAAATACGTGATGTGTAAGCTGACCTCATCGAGAGCATCCTCTAAGAAACCAGGTGACAGCTGGCGCTCTCTACGAGTAGTTGGCATATACTTACGGTTTACTTTCTCCTTTTTCTTGTTCAGAAGTTCAGTCGCCTTTATATTTTGATTTGCAGCCTATATCATAAGTCGAAAAAGTAAATATCTATATATAGAAACTGGACTCAGTAAAAAAAATTAAATAATAAATAAATTACCCTTTCTTTCTGTTCCTTCTCTCGTTCAGGATCAATATCAGTAACACAGTTTTTAACTTTGTAAACCTTTTTATGGCGAGAATCTACTAGAGCAGTTAATAATCTATGAGAGTTTGATGATAATGAAGAAGGCATAAATCTCATCTTTTTCAAGATTCTTCCTTGTGATTGGAGTATTCCCTGTAATAATATTATATTATTAAAACATTGCTTTTTCAGACAAAGAGATGATTAGTAAATTTGTAGTATTACCTTTCCATGTCTGAGGAAAAGATGTGCTTGATCATGCTCTGCGCTTTGTTCAGATATGTCAAGAACTTCACTTCCGATTAATAACTGTAAACTCCCATCTGACCATCTTACAAACCGTGCATTACTTTCAATCTACAATAAAAAAAAATTATTTATTTCTATTTGCAAATTTAAGTGGGCCCGGTCAAGCCCAAGCTAAACTTACAGTTGGTGAGCCATCAGGATTTCTTGCTTTTCTCCAACGAACAATATTATTTTCCAAACGGATACGTTTTCTCGATCCAGATTCATCTGTTACGAAAGTTTCTTCTTCGACATAAGTTTTCGGATCAAAAGGCCTTGAATCAATTCCCATTATGTTCGAAACTTTGATCATGTTCATCTGCAAAAGAAAAAGATTTTTTATGTTCTAAATTCATAAAATTGGTCAACAAAAATAAAATTAAAAATTATACCCTATCTGGACGAGCTGGAGGGGGTTTAAAAGGAACTTCGAGCTCAATTGGGGGACCCATTGGTTTTTCCTTAGCTTTAGTTTCAATACGCTCTTCATCAGATTCATAACGTTCATATTCATCAGCTAACACATCTTCTGGTCTTAATTCTGTATCATAATTCTCTTCTTCCATAGGTGACCTCTGAAGAAACAAATAAAGTATATTATAAATTTATAATCGCGTTAATTTTTTAAAAACTTGAAATAAGAAAAGTATAATAATGTCACAAACATTTGGTTCTTCTTCAGTTTGATTTTGTGTTGGATATTCTTCAGCTTGTTCTTCATCTTCATCAGAATCTCCAAATACATCACGAATCTCTGGAGCTGTATGGGAATAGTATGCTTCTTCCTTCTCTTGACTATAAATATGTAATTTATAATTAAGACTTTATATTCTTGTTAAAGAGATTAAAAGACAAATTTACCCTTGAGGAGATGTAGCTTGATTGACTTCTTCGTCTACATTATCATTATCGTTATCAGTATAACGATTGTGCTCAGATTTTTCTGATTCACCACTCTCGATTGGATCTCTTCTCCTACTTGTGACAACTCTTTGTTCATATTCTTCTTTTTCATCACTCTCGGATTCTCTTCCTTCACTTTCGGCTTTTCGATCCTCAATTTCTACTTCATGTGAACTTTGATCTTTTTCACCTTCACTCTCATCTTGATCTTGCTCTTGATCGTGTTCATGATCACCTTCACTCTCCATTTCCGCTTCGCCTTGACCTTCTTCTTCAACTTCCACTTCATGTGCTACTTTAGTCCCCACTGGTCTATCCCCTTCTTCCTGATAAAAATTCAATTCAGCTAAATTTACTCAAAAACGTTAATAATTCAAAATCTGAATCAAAACTCAGCTTAAACTATATCTATATATGTATGAAACTCAATTGAATTACATATATTAGCTTGTGCATACATAAATAAACACGCGTATACATATAATATATATTCGCATAACTTAATGACCTTTGAATTTCACAATTAGGGCAAAAAAATTAATAAGACAACACAATTTTCCACATAAGATTGATTCAATTCGAATGAATTATTGACCTAGAAAAATATGGGGACGAATTAATTGAAGGGAAAAATTTGAAATAAAAGAGAATAAAAAGACATACGGAGGCATAACCGGGTTGGCGGTTCGACTCATGCTCCGATTCGACTTCCTCTTCTTCTTCCTCTTCAGATTGATCCCCAAACAGATTCTGCATCATCTGATGCCTATTCTCTTCACCCACCATATTTCGAACTCCTTTGCTGTGTGGTTAAATCTGTGTTTATTGTGTGAGTTAGTGTGTGTTTTTTGCACCGCCGGACAAACAAATAGTTATAGGTGGATTGAACTGACCTGATAGGTTGATTAGCTTTTTTTTTCCTTAATAATAAAAAAAGAAATACTGAACTATTTTTTCTTTTAAAATATACACCTTAGGGCCTCCCCTCAATTTTTTTTTTCTTACATACCACAATAAGAGTTTCACCTAGCAAATCACAATTTAGTTTATGTAATAATATGCCTCCCAGGTTATGAAACGCTCTTAGGCACATCTCCCAAAAAACCCTACCCCTCTGTTTGAAACCCGATCCCCCACCTTATACCACCACTAAACCACCGTAAACCACCACAAACCACCACTTTTCACCATGAAATTTCTTCTAATCTCTCCAATTTCACCCTTACTTTACTTCTCTGAGCTCCGCTCAAGTGTTTTCCTTCTCTCTCTTTCAATCTAGTTTCGATTTAAGATCTGTTCAGATCTATGAAACTAAACTTTCTCTACTTCTCGATTGCGAACTTTCACTTTCTCAAGGTCACTTTCAAGTGCTTTATTGAGTTCTCTTTCACTATTATCTTCTAACCCTCTCAAAGATGTCCTCACCTTTGAGCATCAACGAGAGGAAGAAAGAAGAGGAAGATGATGAACTTTGTCTTTCACCGGACAAAGATGCTGTGTATTCTAAGTTTGATGAACCCAAACTTATACTTCGTATTATAGCAACAGGTACTATTAACCTAAGCTGCTTGAAGAAAATCATTATTCAACACTGGGGTATTTCAGGTAGGATTACTCTAGTTAAGAAAGGAATTAATCTATGTACGGTACAGTTTGATAAAGAGAAGGATTATGAGACTGTGTGGAAAAATAGGCCATATCACATCTTCGGGTTTCATGTATTAGTTCAAAAACATGAGGATACAATTATTAATCCATCTCTTTTAGATGAGACTATTTTTTGGATACGTATTTATGATGTTCCTCCTCTTTTCATTAAGGAATCTAATGTCAGTAAGATAGCATCTAAGGTTGGAAGAGTTACTGAGATTTGTTTACCTGACCCTCTGAAATATAAAGAGGACCCAAGCATTAGAGCTAGAGTAGAAAGGTCTATACTTTCTCCTCTGTTGGAAGGATGTAACTTTAAGATTTCTAAAGGTCAAAGTGTGTGGATCTCTTTTAAGTTTGAGAAGTTGTTTGACTTTTGCTTTAAGTGTGGGATTATTTCTCATGAAGAGAAAGACTGTGATAATCCTAATACTTTAACCAATAGGTTGGGAAACTGGATTAAGTTTTCAAAAAATGTGAGAAAAGAGAAAGAATTTGTTTTTAAGGCAGTGAATAATAACAACATAATTCAAAGGACTAAAAAACCTTTGAAAAAAAAGTTCAAAAAGAAAGTTGAGATGCTTGAAGAAGGAGAAATAGATACTAAGGAAGGATATGTTGAAAAGAATAAAGGAGTTATGAATTCTATTCAAAACTCACTCATTATCCCTACAATTAAATTGGATCAAACTCTTATTCAAGGTGTTTCATTTAAATCTGAATTGAGGCCATTGAAAAATAATGAATTATTTAATCTGTGTGGTGCAAATGAGGTTAATATTAAGCTCAGTCCTCTGACTGAGTTAGAAGATAAAGTGAAAATTGACTCTTCTATTACAGATAATTCTGATCAAATTATTTGTTTTGGCTCTCTTGAAAGAAATAAAACTAGAACAAAGCAAGTTAGAGAGGATCTTGGACTCTCAAATGATGATGATCTGTGCTCTCAAGTATCAGCAACTCTTGTTGCCCCTATTTCTGGTGGTGATGATGAGATGCTTGATACTTTTGAGCTTGGAAAAAATGAAACTGGTGATAATATTGAGAATTGGTACGAGGAAGGATTACAAGAAGAAATGGAAGCTGAAGAGGTTTGCGGGGTTGAACCATATCAACCCCAAAACCCTCAATGATACAAGCTTGGAACTGTCAAGGCATGGGCACAGCCTTGACAGAAATGAGCTTGGTGGATATGATCAAGACTCATCACTTAGAGGTACTTTTTCTTTCTGAAACTAAACAAAAACTTGATTTTTTAATTTCTCTTTGTAATAAACTTAATATGACACTTGTCTCACAAGTGGACCATATTGGTTTATCTGGGGGATTAGCAGTTTTTGTGAAAGAGGCAGAGAACTTTAAACTTGTAAGCTTTGATAAGAGCTTAATTCAGTGTACTTATTTCAGTTCTAATATAGAATTGTGTGAGATTAACTTTATCTATGGCCCTACTGCAGATGAGGAAAAAAGTTCATTCTTGAGAAAATTAAATGAGTTAGTTCATGTTGAGAAACATTGGTGTATTATGGGGGACTTTAACTTGATTAGATATCCTTCAGAGAAACTTGGTGGGAATATGAACTTTGTTCATAAAAGAAATATGGCTCTATTCAATGCTTTTATAGACTCTAATGTCTTGCTTGACTTACCAGCCTCTGGATGTAATTTCTCTTGGTCCAACAAGAGAAATGGCAACCAGCTGATAAAGCAAAGACTTGATAGAATCTTAGTTAATCAGGACTGGATGGCACTCTATCCAAACTCTTGGACTGAAGTGCTACCTCCTCTTGGATCTGACCACTCTCCTATTATTCTCAACTTTGGTTTTTTCACTAATATTCATAAGAAAAGATTCATTTTGGAGAAAGGATGGATTTTGGATAAGAATCTGTGTAAAATCATCACTGAGAAATGGAAAAAAGGTCACATTATGGACTTGAGAGGTATTTCATCTATGAAATACAAATTATCTCAAATTCAAAAACATATATCTTTGTGGGCTAGGAAAAGAATACTTAATAATAGGATTCTTATTAAAAAGAATCTTGATTAGTTGGAAATTATCTTCAATAAACCATATAGTGATGAAAAAGAAACCCTATTTCATTCTCTGAGTATGGAACTTGAAGAATTTTGGAAAAAAGAGGAATTATATTGGTCCATGAGATCAAAAAATAATTGGTTGAGGCTTGGGGATAAAAACTCTAAGTTTTTTCATGTATCAACTAAGGTTAAGAGATCTAGAAATAGAATCTCTAAAATTAAAGATGGAAATGGAGTTTGGTCCTCAGATTCTAATGTTGTTTCAAAAGAAATTGTGGGATACTATAACAACATATTCAAAACTGTGGGCTACAGGAATTACCAGCCTACTCTTGATAAAGTTAAAAAGGTAGTTACTGATGAAATGAATAACTATTTAACTAAAAGTGTGGATATAGATGAAGTTAAACAAGCTATTTGGTCCTTAGGGAGTGATAAGTCTCCTGGACCAGATGGATTTGGGGGTTTTTTCTTCAAAATTTTTTGGGGAGTTCTCAAGTTTGATTTAGTGGCTCTAGTCTCAGATTTTATATTGAATAACTCTTCCTTGGAAGAGATCAATAGTACTATTATAGCACTTATTCCAAAGTGTGATAATCCAGACACAGTAGCCTCTTTTAGGCCTATAAGCTGTGCAAACTTTATATATAAGGTTATCTCAAAAAATTTGACCCTTAGACTTCAGGAATAGATTGGTAGTTTGATCTCTGAGACTCAAACTGCCTTCATTCCAAATAGATCTATCTTTGAGAATGTGCTTATAGCTCAGGAAGTCTCTCATTTCCTGAATAATAAAAGGACACTAAAAAATACTCTTTAGCCATTAAGGCTGATATGAGTAAGGCATATGAGAACATAGAGTGGGATTTTTTGAAGGATGTTTTGATACATATGGGTTTCCACCCTTCTTGGGTAGGTTGGATCATGAACTGTGTCACTACTGTCACTTACAAAGTCCAAATTAATGGAGTTCTTCATGATATTGAAAAACCTCAGAAAGGACTAAGGCAGGGGGACCCTCTATCCCCTTACCTATTTTGTATTGTAACCCAAGCACTCACTCACCTTATTGACTTTTATGTGGAAATGGGATTGTTTAAAGGCATCTCCATTTCTAGAGGTGCTCCTATGGTAACTCATATACTGTTTGCAGATGATAGCTTATTTTTTCTTGAAGCTAGTGAAAATAACATAGACATTTTTAATAATCTTGTGAATTGGTACACTTTTGCCTCTGGACAGAAGTTAAATCTTAATAAAAGTGGGGTATATTTTTCCAAAAATACTCCACAACTCTTGAGGGGTAATTTCTCTTCTCTTCTGAGAATGAATAAAATTGATCATTTGGGAAAATATCTTGGCATACCCTCTTCATGGGGCAAATCAAAAGTAAAGTCTCTTGAGTGGTTAATTGAAAAGGTTATGAAAAATATGGAAAGATGGGATACTAAAATGCTTTCCAAAAGTGGGAAAGAAATTCTCATTAAGGCAGTGGTTGGGGCTATCCCTAACTATATTATGTCAGTTTTTCTTATTCCTAAGAAAATTACCTCTCACCTTACTTCTCTTATCTCAAATTTTTATTGGGATAACCAAGGTGAAGGTAGGTGCCATTGGATAAAATGGCAAACACTTATGAATAGTAAAGATGATGGAGGTCTTGGTTTTAAAGAATTTCACTGTCAAAACCTTGCTTTATTAGCCTCTAATGCTTGGAAATTCAACTTAAATAAGAAATCTTTACTGTATAAACTTTTTAAAGGGAAGTACTTCCCTAATACTGACTTTTTTAAAGCTCATATTAGTAGTAATTGTTCATGGGGCTGGAAAAGCCTTATAGAAGGTAGAAATTGTTTTGTAAAAGATCTGAAATGGAATGTAGGTGATGGTAAGACTTTGGATTTTTGGGAAGACAATTGGATTCCTTCAGCTACCGTTCTTGTTAAACCTAATGATTGTACCATTAATTGTGTTGCAGACTTTATTGATCCACTGACTTTTACTTGGAAAATTAATTTGCTTAATTTGTTTTTGCCTCCTACCTCTGTAGCAACCATAACCTCTATTTTTTTGTCACAATACAACCTTGAAGATGTGCCTTTTTGGCCCTACACTTCAAATGGTAGGGTATCTGTGAAAGAAATGTATCTTAGGTTATGGAAGGCTCAGATGGAGAAGGACAAGAACAGTGGGAAAGATAAAGGTGAACAATCTTTTATGCTCCAGTCTAAGGACTGGAGAACAGTGTGGGGTATGAATGTGGCTCCAAAGGTTAAAAATTTTATTTGGAAATGTTGTGAGAATGCCTTACCAACTAATGAAAATAGAAAAATGAGAAAATCATGTGATTCAGATGTTTGTTCTATTTGTGAGGAGTTTTCTGAGAATGTGGAGCATATGATTTTTCATTGTTCATGGGCCAGGGCAGTTTGGTTAGCCAGCCCTCTTAACTTTTACTCTTTAACTGCTCCTTCTTTCAATTTCAGAAAATGGATTAATTTTATTAGACTTAGTCTTGTTGAGACTGAATTTAATAAAAAAGGACATGGTGAATTGGCTTTTTACATTGTTTGGACTATTTGGAAAGCAAGAAATGAAGCAATCTTTAGAGGCTCAGTCCTTGATCCATTAAATGTTTTATCAGAAGCAATTAAAGCCTATGATGAATTCTTATTGTCAAAAAGAATATACTCTGAGGCAAATAAAGATAACAATTCAGTTGAGAGGAATGTAACCAGTTTACCTTCCACCTCTTCACACTATAATGCAACTCAGGTGCAAACCTTGAGAGAGGGCAGAAATGGAAGATGGACTCCACCTTTATCAGGATGTTTCAAAGTTAATTGTGATGCATCTTTTGAGTTTAAAACTAATGTAGCCTCATATGCTTGTATTCTCAGGGACTCAAGAGGAAACTTAGTTGATGGATGCACAAGAATTTTTTTTGCCAACTCTCCACTAGAAGCAGAGGCTATAGGACTTGTGCAAGCTTGCGAGTTAGCATCAAGACTCCCATTAGGCAAATTTGAAGTGGAGAGTGACTGTCAAGCCCTGGTTCTTCAACTTTCTAAAAATATTAAATCTTTTTGTAATATCAGAGGGTTTGTGAATTGTATTAGTAGACTTAAGATGGATTGTAATATTAAAATCTCCTTTATAAGGAGGTCAAAATACTCGTGTGCAGATTGGGTGGCTAGACAGGAGATTAAAAACTCTTTGTCTAGCCTTTGGAAGTTTTTTCCACCTCCCAAGCTTGCCTTACTTTTAGCTGCTGACTTTAGCCCTACTGGGATAGGGTGATGTATTTTTGAAGTTTTTAATCTATGCTTCTTTCGACCAAAAAAAAAAAACAATTTAGTTTATGTATATTATCATGTCTTGACTTCCTTCATATAAAAGAAAAAAGAAAATCACAATTCACTTATTCCAATAAGGATAGGGTGGGAAGATAGAAAGGTAACTAATTAGGTTGAGGCCTATATATCTAATCATCTAACAAATTGTCCTTAAACCTTTATTTAGTAAGCCAATTAGTAATAAGTATTTCTTCCCTAAGAATATAGATTAAATTAATAAATCTACTACAAGATAATTTAAAAATATCATCGTAAATATTTTTATACAAAGCTTTAGGGGTAGCTTTTTAATGCTTTCAACTAAAAAAACGTCTTTTTGTTATCACTTAAAATCCTGATCTTGCAACCATGTAAATTCACTGTTGAAAGTACTTCAATGTGTATCCTTATGATCTTTTTTTCTTCTGTATTTAACAATTGAATGTCCAACATCCTCTATGAATCAATTACACATATCCATCTTTAAGTATACATGTTGAAAATACTTTACTATTTCTCAAGTAAGATGCTTCAGTATGAATTAATAAAGTTTTTTCATTTAATTCCTTATCTCATCTATTCAATCTCTTCCTGAGAGGTACTATTTTAACTATATTTTTTCTCTTGATATGTATCACATTATGATTTTCTTGTTTAGTATTCATTTACTCATTAGCATTTGAATCTATGCATGTACTTTAATTTCTTTTACCAGCTATGTTTCTAGTACCTTGGTGATCCACTGTATTATTACTATGATCATGAATTTTATTAAAGTCATGATCAATATTAACATCTTCATCATTATCATTAGCCTTAAAGTTTCTTATTGCGTTATTAGTAAGCTCATCAATGGCTTTAATTGCTAGGAAGAGAGTGAGTTTTTACATCGCTAGGAATTATATTTTCAAAGATATAACTATTTCTTGATTTTCCATATATCCCAAACTATAAGTATGACCAATTTTTCTAGCATTCTACCCTTAAACTATTGATTGATTCAGAATATAATAAGAAGTGTTGATGTTTGGGTACATAAGCACTTGACTTTTGTTGGTAGCGTTCATATGATCAAGAGTGTATTACAATACAAAGAAAGATATTGGTGTAGTGTAAAAAAATTGCCTATATGAGGGGTGCACAAAATTGAAAGCTTGTTAAGTGGAATTTTATTGGAATGGTTACAAAGGATTATCATAGAGCATAGATTTTTTGGGAATTACTCTGTAAAAATTATATAGGATGGAGTTTTGGGTATACCTAGGTTGTTGCACACACATCAAGCTACAATCTTAAGAGCATTTTGGAGAATGTATTGGGAGAAGGATAATATCTTGTCTTAGTGGGTGTATTCAGGATGTCTTATAACAAATGCATTCGATGTGTTGAGTATGATAGCATAATCCCTTGGACCTGGAGAGAAATGCTCAAAATTAGAGATGTTTCATATCAGTTCATTGAACTCAGGGTTGGGAATAGAAAAAACTTATTTGCCAACTGATAAATGGATACAAGGTAACTATGTATAAGATATTTGTCCTAATGTTGTTATATCTTTGGGAAATTTTAATGCACAAAGAACAACGTCTAGTCATTATATTAGTGGTCGGTGGAGATTACCAGAAGAACTTAGAGATGATACGAGTAGTATTGAGAATAAGAAGGTTACAAATATGGAAGATGAAATAGTATGGGGAATATGTTATAAGAGATTTTTTCTACCAAAGTGATTATATATGTGTGTAGGGGTGAAGGGCATATGTATTAGTGGTATAGTTCAGTTTGGCATAAGATGGTTCCTCCTAAGCACAATTATTATGGAAGGTTGATTTGTAGAAATAGACTATCCACTAAATATAGGATATAAAGGTGGGGTACGAATGTAGATGGTGTTTGTGTTTTATGTGAATAAGAATTGGAGGATAGTGGTGTCGCCTAAGGTGTGATAAAATAATAGATAAAATAAGTGCAAAAATAAACACCCTAGACTGAGAACGGTTCTGCAAGTATACAGGACGTATGCAAGTTTTACTGATAAATAAGATTCGTTTCTCAGAGACTACGAAAGTTAGAGAGAAATTATGCAATTTATCAAGTGCAGATGAAAGCTAGATCAGATAATACGCAAAGATAAAGAGAAGACAAAATAGATTTTTATTTGGTTTTTAAATAAGAAAATTAAACTAATAAATTAAAGACGGAAAATTAAATGCAAAGAGAAGAAGATAGTGTGAGAGTTTAGCTCTAGAAATTAGCAAGTAATCCCCACTAATCTTGTTTTTTCTAAACATGTAAGGGTGAATCATGTAGTATTGCAATAATCAGGATTCTAAATTCCTACCTACACCCGGAGAGCGAATAGGTAGGCTACGACACAACCACGAGGCAGTTTAAAATAGGGTTGTCCTACGCCACTAGATTCCTAAGTAAACTTTTCCTTCAATTGGTGATATGGTGATTAAAACAAACCCTAATGACTATCGAGTTAGGCTGGAGTTATCAGGACCAAATCCTTATTCTAGACGTTATGTGGTGTTTTTATAGTTAAACACCCCTTCCGGGCGACCATCTAATTACTATCAAGGTAATCCTATACGCATGCATTCGCAAGGAAAATAGACAATAAATCAAAGCACATAAACAAGGAATAAAACATGAATTCAAATTAAATACGATAGTATCCCAAATTAGATAGATAAGAACTAGGGTTCATACATATATGCTAAATCTCAAGCTAAAATTATTTGGTTCATACTAATGAAAGAAAAGAAAAGAATTACTCAGCTCCTTCCAGACTTCTCTTCTTGAGTTGTAAGCTTCTTCTTGGCTTAAGGTTTGTCAAGGATGTGTTTCTTCTGATTAAAGGGTGTATTTATAGGGTATAGGAAGACCTAATTCGTTTTCTTAGAGTGGAAGACAATTAACTTGGACTCTAGCCCAACTCAAATTCGTAACCCTAAAATATAGAAAAGGTAAGATTCTGGGTGTTGTTTTGTTTTGGCCGTAACTCCTTCAATACTTATTTGTTTGACGCGTTCCAATAGTCAAAATTGACCGTCTCTGAAAGCTATATAACTTTGATTCAGACAATTCTTCCAAATTCCTAGCCAATCTTGAGTTATGATCACTTTTATGTTCGTGGCTGTTTGAATTCAGATTTATTTGGCAACTTTATCTTTTCCTTTTTCATATTTCTTCCCTTTATCTCCAATTTCCATGTTTATCTTCTTTCCCTTATCTCTTAGAATTGACTTGTCATCTAATTAATTACCATATATATTTAAAGCTTCACAATTAACAAACAATTAAACCCAATATGCTCTAAAAATAATAAATAATTAAATCAAGACATGAAATAGGAAAGTGTACTAAATCTTGAGAAAATCGACCTATGACCTAATAAATACACCTAAAATGATGTATCCAACTAAGAATAAATCGTCACAAATGGGGAGACATCAGATAGAAATCACTTATTTGTAGATTGTATTTTTACTCAAAGTATTTGAAAGAATGTTGTAAGTTGAATACACCCTTTGGGTGATGTCTTTCAAATACTTAAAGTTGAATACACTTATTTGTGAGTATTTAAGTAATTATGTGTCTTGGGATGATAGGCTGAAATGGATTGTTTCAAAATGTAAAGGTAATTCTTTAAGAGAAACTATGCTTATACTCAGTTTCCTTATCTTACTGTATCAAATGTTGGATGCTGGAAATAAGAAGAATTTTTCATAATCTAAGTGTATTTCAGAACGAGGTCTTGATGCATATCAAAGAGGATAAGAATGCAGCTTTGGAATATGAATACGCTCAAGAGTTGCATTGGAAATAATATTATCAAAAGGAAATGGAATTTGGAAGGTGTTTTGGTGTCAGATACCCCTAATTTGAGTGGAGGGGTTGGTTGGTGGAGCCAGTTTGGGTATTGTGTAAGAAATTGGAAGTTGAGGGATGTAGTTTCCATAAATGGAAGATGTTTGTGTGATGGGGCAGGTTGTTAAATATGTTGTAGTTGGGGAGGCTTTAACTAGAAAGATTGGTGATGTCTTTTTTTTTGTGATAGATTAATCTATTTACGAGACATCTTTTTGGGAGTTTATTGGGCCTAAATGAGGGATTTTCCCTAGTATTCGACATATTATACTCTTCCTTCTTAGTTCAAACTCTTTGCTACTTATAGAGTTTGTGTGCCTTAATTGTGTCTTAAGTGTGTATATTTTAGGTACATGGTTGACACAAGATTCCAAGAGTATGGGGAGAAGCTAAAAAGTCAAGCCTAACCCCAATCCAAGGCGTGGAAGGAGCTTAAAGTCACTTTGGGAAAGTTAGGTAGTTTATCGACAAAATTTTGACATCTATTGATTCAGTCACCATGATTAATTGGTCAGAGATTTTGAAGAAATTCCTTTTGATTTTGATAGAGCTTGAATCCAGTGACGCGTGAGAAGTGACATAAGTCAATTCAGAGTTAAGATGAAGAAGTTGTGTCATTTGCTTCCACCGTGACTCGAACTTGTCCACCACTAGGCTAAAAACGGGTTAGGTAATTTTAAGCCATCTAAGTGAGCCCATTAGGCCCCAAAATGTTTTTAGCTTAGTATATAATCTATTTAGCAGCTCCTACTATATAACCACTTATTCATTTTTCATTTACATGCCTGGAGAAGAGGAGAGAGAAAAAGCAGAAGGAGAAGGTATTTTCATAAAACATCATCATTCCCACCATTTCATTCCATACTTCAGAGTAATTTTATTCCGTTTTGTCTTTTAAATAGGATTATTGCATTAGTATTTTCTACATTACGAACTAAACCCTCGTTGCTTGAGGATTGTTATTTATATGAACCTGTGTTAGTTATTTTAATGTTCTAATTGAATTTGGAATTATGCTTCATTGAAGTGAGTATTATATTTCCATTGACTATGTATTTGTAATAACTCCTATTCATATTCTGTCCAAATAGTATTGGTAGTTCGGCTATCGCCTGAAAGGGGGTCAGATTACAGATCTAGTACATAGACGCTTGATGTGCGTTAGTGAATCAAAGGTCTTGACTAACCAAGTAGTCATTGTTTGAAACTTTATCATTTGAAAGCATACGTAGGGTCACCCGGGTGAGGTCTTTAGGACCGTAAAATAGCTCCTTATCTAACCGCAAGGGATTCGAGAAAATTGTTGAATCCCAACTAATGTGAAATTACCACTTCGCACTTATAAATAGAAACAATAAATTAGATACATAGGCGATTACTAGCAAGGCTCAAGAAACTTTATCATCTTATTCTCACTCTCTTATTTAGTTTAATTGTATTTCTTTTTAAATTGTAATTCCATTTTAGTTATTAATCACAAAACCCAAACAAATATATTAGTCACTTTTCTTGTCATTTCCTTTACAATTCTTCGCTATTATACTTCAAACCCCATTAAGAATAAATTTGATAGTGCCTTTGGAGACGAAAATCCCCTTTTACTTAACATATTTTATTACTTTTCAACACCCTCATACACTTGCGGGTACGTCCTCCCTTGTTTAGTGTCAATTTATTACATCACGCTTGGGGGACGAACAATGGGTTTTCATGAGAATGTTAAATGGAGATGGTTTGAACCTTGGTTGGTAGGGAATCTTGGAGAACTTGTATCTAGAATAGATGTTCCATTGATGTATTTTCTATTATAGTCTTTACAGTTTTTAGCAAAGTTTGTATAGGTTGCTAGTTGATTTGTAGTAATGATTGTATATAGTTGATTTTGTTGTCGGTGTGACTTTTTAAGATAAAAAGTTGACTAGGTCTTGTTGTGTAATGTTGTGATCGGTGTTAATATAAAACATCTTGATGAGAAAAAACAAAATCTCAGCTCTAAGAACCAAGTATCAACTCTTAATGTGATATTACTTTTAGAGAGTAGTTGCATAGGGGAGATAAAATAGACGGCCTCAGCCTATGAGCATGCAAATAAAAGATGTTCACTAGTTTCAGTTTCATTCTCACATATTTACAAATATTATTTTGAGCATATTTTCGTTTACACTTAATATCCTCAGTTGGTAAATCCTTTTTATAGGCTTTCCATTAAAAATATCATTTGGGATGGCGAGGAGGGGGTTATATTAAGCTTCCATATAATCCTCCATAATTTTTTGGGGGTATTATATGAGCTAGAGGGGATTGTTTTATTTTTCTCTTCTGTCTTAAGTCTTTCTTTCTCCATATGGTGATTATACATACTATCTATGAGACTTCTTCATCACTAGACAAAATCTGGACTGCTTTATCCTCTGGATAATGAATTGGGGTCATGATATTGAGAATTAAGTTAGTAGTTTCCCCATCGTACCATTTATATAGTATTTTGGAAACATAGGTTAAATACTTTACCAATCGTACAATTCTGTGGCTTTTTCTGTTTTTCTAATACCAGGTATCCATGTATCTTCCCATAAATTAATAGCTTTACCATTACCTATATTCCATCTCAAAATATGAATAAAGGTGTATCTGCTTTCCAATAGGCTTCTCCAACCCCATGAAGGGTGGTAACCCAAGTTGGCTTAACAAATGTAGATGTTTTATGATAAATCCCCTTAAGAAATCTTGATATCAAAGAGTTTGGATTAGTCATAATCCTCGAGGTATTATGAGCTAGTAAATTTATAATTTTTTGACTTCATTTTCTTAGAACCCATACCCCTTTCCCTTTTAATAATAGTCATTTATTTCTAATTTACCCAATGTTTTTTATCTTTAGTGTTCCATTAAAATTGAGAATAAAATAATTGATTTTTTTCACTTATACTTATTGGTATAAAAAACACAACAATAGTATAAGAAGGTATAGCATCTACAACTGCCTTAGTTATAATTTCCTTTCCTGTCTTTAAAAGGAATTGAGTGTTCCAACCTTCCATTTTTTTCATGTATTCTATCAATTATCATGTTAACTGCTTTCACTTAAAATCTTTCCCATTCAGTTGGGAGACCTAACTATTTACCTAGGTTTTCTAGTTTATTCATCCTCAATTGATTTGTAAGAAATACCACCTCTTGAGTTGGGGTATGTTTACAGAACATATCCCCGCTCTTGTTAAGATTAATACTTTGTCCTACTGAATTATTATATACATTTAGGACTTCACTAAATTAATTAAATTCTTCTTCCGCTAATCTTAAGAAAAATGTTATCACCATAAAAGAAAATATGGCTAAGTATTGGGAAATCATTCTGACTTGTATGACTTTTATCATATTTTTCTATATTTTACTTTTTGTAAGGGTATATAATGTTTGTGTGATTATATAAAAAGAGAAAATGGGGTAGTGGTACCCCTGTCTTAATCCTTTTGTAGGATTATTAAGACGAACTTGAGTACCAATTTATAACACTGAATAAGATAAAATAGGTAAAACGGTCCATTATCCAAGTTATACATATAGTATTAAATCCCATTTTTGTCATAATATCTTTTGGGAAGTCCTGTTCAACATTCTCATATGCTTTAGCTACATCTACTTTTATAGAAACATAATATGATGTCGTATTTCTATTTATTTTCAAGAAATAAGAGAGTTCATGGGTTATAAATATGTATTTTGTAATTCCTTTTCCAGGGATGAAAGCTTATTGGCTTTCATCTATTATTAAAGGCACATATTCTTGCAATCTCTTGACAAGCATCTTAGGAGTTATTTTATACAAAACATTAGAACAACTTATTGGTCTATACTGCCTTATTTTAGCTGGGTTTTTAACTTTTGGAATAAGATTTATCATGGTTTTATTGATGGAGTATAGTTTCCCTTTTTTCAAGAGGAAAAATGATATTACTCTTGGTAGGTCAAATTTCATAAGATTACAATGTTTCTTAAAAAAATAGACTGTAATTTCATTTAGACCTGGAGATTTTTCATTTTAAAGGCTCTATCTGTTCTGAAGAGATACATGTTTAGTAAGATCTTATTCATTTACTCATTAACACAGTAGTAATAATGTTAACCACCGATGTATAGTCTCTAGGTCATGCAATGTTGGAGATCTTATTAAAATATGTTTTCACTTTAGAGGCACTGTCATATTGTTTCTCAAGCCACATATTTTGCTCATTTTGAATTCTTATTATTTTAATTTTGTTTTCTCTAATTTTTGTTATTGGTGAAAGTATGCAGTGTTTTTATCCCCAAGATTTAGCTAGGAAATTCTTGATTTTTGTGCCTAGTAAGATTCCTCTTGCATCCATCTATCTTCTAGTTTCTTAACTATTGAGTTACAATCATCCCAACCAATAGGGCTACTAGATTTTATCATATTTTGAAGGAGTTGCTGATCCTCCTAAATTTTCTTTTTTTGTATGTCTTTCTTGCCCCACACGGTTAACTTTATTGTCAAAAGATTTTTTTTTTCATATCTATGAATTTCATCACCCCTTATAGAGGTGGCAGTATGCTACGTATGTGTTATGATATTAATACATTATTCTTCATTCAACAATTTTTAACAAAGATGAATCTATCATAGGAAATTTTTGAATTTAATAAATCACTGGAATGATAAAGTGGTGAAATTCAACTGGAGTCAATATAGCAAGCCAAGATTCTGGGAAAGCAAGATCCCATTCATAGTTAATACAACATCTATCTATTGCTTCCTTTTTTAATTCATCACCTTTGCTCCTATTAGACCAGGTATATCTGCAACCTTTAGTTTTAAGGTATGTTAGTTTCAGTTTTTCCACGAAACCATTTAATCTCTCCATATTTTTTGTATTAGATCTTGCTCCTCCTAAATTTTATAAGTGTATATATATATATATATATATATATATATATATATATATATATATATATATATATATATATATATACATACATACATACATACATATTAAATTCTTCTCCTATATTCCAAGGTATGTTGGAAATAATTCTTACACTTCTTGATTTTATCAATAACTTCATTCTTTTTTAATCATAGGCTAGAATATATACGAAATTGGTGAAATACATAGTGTTATTTCCATTGGTAGTAATACAATGTATATGATTAGTAAAGATTTGCTTCAATTTATGTTTTAGGATTTTTTAAGAGAATTAAACCCCCTTAAGGTCCTTAGGGCTAACAGTACAGATAGGAATGTACTTAATTTGTCAAGAGAGATTATGCATATTCATCATTACATTTAGTTTCTGATAGGAAAATAACATGGGGGTGATGCTAAACAGTAAATTTCCTAAGCAAATCCTGCTAGGGGCATGAACCCGTGAAAGTCTAAAGTTACATATGCAAATGAATAGAAACAGTAAACTGATAATGTTATTATTAAAAAACCATTAAGGATACTTAGCATACAAAAAAGGCATGAACATATCAAAAGCTAAAAATGAATGGTCCCTGTCCTGAACATGGGAGAAGCCAAACCCTAAGTATCCAAAGATAAGTGAATCCAATCAGCGTGCAATGAAGGGTAACTACCCCATTTATATATCAAGGTCAAATCGGGGTGTTTGGAGCAAACCTCATTACGTATCTGGAAGCATCACCAATCGCCTTGAAAGGGCGTGAAATTTCAGTTAACACTCGTGTCGCAAGGAATTCCTAGGCTTTCTCCAGTTCACCTTTCATTTTGGACACCTTGTCCTTTAAACGCTTGATTTCCTTGTCTTTACTCTTCAAAGCGGCTAGAAAATAGTTTGTTCCTTCATGTTCATATTTTAGTGCCATGAAAACATCCTCCTCCGAGCGATAATGTGAAACCATAGATTGGAAAAATTTCCAAGTGGTCTCCACGACTGCATTGTAAGAAACCAACAAGCTATTAAGTCTGGCAATAGACTCATGAAGAGATTGATAAAATGGTACAAACTCTGGGAAAGAGAAACTTTCCCCTTACAATATACTTCAATTCTTCTGTCAAGCATGCCAACATTAAAGTGAAGCAATTTGGAGGAGGTCGCAAGAGAATCCATCAACTAGCAAAATTAGTGAGAAGTAAAAAATAAGTGTTTTGGTAGTATTTATGTTAGCAATATGGGATGACGGAACAACTCCTATAATTAATTTAAGCATGTATATTGATAAACATTTGGTATTACCAAGAAAAATGCGGCATCACATAATCACGTGCCACAAAAAATAAACTACGTGTTTAATATATCAATTGTACATTGTGCATATAAAATTCTTGACCCATCTTAAGGGTGCATAAACAAACGAGTACAAAAACTGAAAAAGGTTAAACCATCATTATTACATATCATCCTGAGGAGTAAAATCGAGAACATCATTGGGCCTAAGTGGTGTTGCCATCCTCTGAGGTATGTTAATAAATCAAGCACGTGAAGAAAGAAAACTCGCAAGTGTACGAGTAATTGCAAATAACAAAGAAAGTAAGTAAGATTGGCTCCACGTGGCTCAAGAAGTTATATGTAAATTAGTTCCAAATTTTGATTATTCGTTGATTAAACAAAGACAAAAGAGTAAAGATTTTTATTTGTTTTTGTGATGAGGAAACTATTAACTAAGATTATGAAAGAAATTTAGCTAAAAAAGGAGTTGTAAGAATGAGGAATAAAAACGTAGCTCGAGATGCTCATACTCACCACTAGTTGTGACAATGACTTAATTTCAGTTCTAAGAGTAAAACAGGACATTATTGCTAATTGAGATTCAAAGATACACCCTTAGTCTCTTCACCTCTTGTTAGTAGAAAGATATAACATTTAAAGACAAGTTGTTGATGATCGTGAATTTTGATTACCTAAGGTTGGTTATTTTTTTGTTAACTAAATAATAAAATCCTATACATAAAATAAACTATTAACTTAGTTTTGTTTCATTACCTTTTCTAGTCGATGTTGCGATAACATTTGAAAACACCATATATCTGTTTTAACTCAATACCATCTTTTAATTATAATTACTTATATAACAACATAAAGCTATTCTTGTATAAAATAATCTAAAAACATCACTATTTTGGACAAAAAAAGACATCCTACCTATCTAACTATCTAATCGACTAGTCTCAACCGATTCCCAACTTGTTAAATCCATCCTGGATTCCTTTAGGCTAACTTGTCTTGAAGTAGCCCAGCGTCATATAGATGTCAACTCAAAACTAGGGTTCATACATATATGCTAAACACTCAAACTAAAAGGAATTAATTCATACTAAGAAGAGAAAAGAAAAGAATTACAAAATAAGAGGTTGAAGGAGACATAGTTGTTGCACAGCTCCTTCCAGACTTCTTCTCTTGTGTTGTAGCTTCCTCTTGGTCTTAGGGTCTGGCCAAGGATGATTTTAGAGTGTTAAGAGGCTTTATTTATAGGTTATAGGAAGAACTCATTCGTTTTCTTGAAGGAGAAGGAAAGTAATGGACTCCTAGTCCAACTCAAATTCGTATGAAAATAAAGATAAACACTGCTGGACCGTTTTGAGCATATCTTCTTCGTTATTGGTCGGTTTGAGCTCCATAAGATACCAAAAGAATCGCAACAGAATTATCTTGACCCTTTACAAGGAAATCACCAGATTCGGCCTATTTCTTAGGTAAAAACGCCTATCTTTGGACGTGTACTGCAGAAATTGGATTTAGGCAGCTTTTCATTTTCCTATTTGAACTCAGTTTCCTTCTATCTCCAATTACCATGCAAATCTCTTTCCATATCTTGTAGTCTTTGACTTGGACTCTAATTAATCTCCATAATTATCTTTAAAGCTTCACACTAAATAAACAATTAAACCCAATATGCTCTAAAAATAATAATTCTACAAATCAAGACTCAAAATAGGAAAGTGCACTAAACTAAGCTAAGATCGACCTATAAACTAATAAATAAGCCTAAAATGATGTCTCTGAAGTATATTATATTATCACAAATGAGGAGACATCAGTCATGCAATTTTTTGCCAACCTGTTTGCCCTTGTGTTGAGATGTCTAAGATTGTGTCTGAAGATGATTCATGTCGCCTCTTCAATCATACTATTGATATTCCTCAACATTGGATTGATCCTCCAACTAGCCACCGAAACCTTCTTGATACCTTATATGAGCTCAAGGTTGTCTGAAAAGATGGTTATATTTTTGTGGTTAAATTTCTTGCATATCTATAAAGTTATTATGATTGTCTGCACATGATGTCTCCTCATTTGTGATAATAAAATATACTTCTGAGACATCATTTTAGGCTTATTTATTAGTTTATAGGTTGATTTTAGCTTAGTCTAGTGCACTTTCCTATTTTGGGTCTTGATTTAGTAACATAATATTTTTAGAGCATATTGGGTTTAATTGTTTATTTAGTGTAAAGCTTTAAAGATAATTATGGAGATTAATTAGAGTCCAAGTCAAAGACTACAACTTATGGAAAGAGATTTACATGGAAATTGGAGATAAGAAAACAAAGGCTAAAAACATGGAAAAGGAAAAGCTGCCTAATTTGAATTTCTGCAGCACACGCCTAAAGAAGTGATGATTACTCCTACAAGGAAGCCGATTTTGGAAGATTCCTTTCGTAGGGATATAGATAATTCTGTTACGATTCTTTTGGTATCTTATGGAGCTCAAACCGACCAATAACGAAGAAGATACGCTCAAAACGGTCCAGCAGTGTTTATCTTTATTTCCATACGAATTTGAGTTGGGCTAGGAGTCCATTACTTAACTTATCTCTAAAGAAACGAATTAGGTCAACCTGATTTTCAACCACAAATCTGGCCTGATTTTCATTTCCATGAGATCAATTCTCGCTTTCACGTTGTCTTTGTTAAGTTTCCCATCAAGACCTATTACTGTGCCGAGAAGAGCATCACACACATTTTTCTCGCAATGCATGACATCAATGTTATGTTTCAACAAGTTTTCGGACCAATAAGGTAAACGATAAAAGATACTCTTTTTCTTCCAATTGAATACACGAGGACCAGTCTGTCTCACAATCTTTCCCCCAAAATCCTTGTGTTTCCCGGGAAGCACAATGGGAAGGCCATCTAACTGTCTCTGAATATCGGCAGGTTTATATTTCTTCGGTGGTCGCCTCTCATCGGGATCCTTGTACAAAACATTTTCGTTTCTAAAACGATGGTTGATAGGTAACCAACGTCTATGGTCGAAGTAAGCAACCCCTTTCTTCACGCTCAATGGCGGAGTAGAATCCATGCATTCTGGACAAGCTTTGTAACCTTGACCCGACCATCCCAAGGTGTATGACCTAGCGGGAAAATCGTTAGTCGTAGACAACAAACAAACCTTCATAGTAAACTCTTCCTTCTTGTGGGCATCATAAGTAAGAATCCCCTTACCCCACAACTCGTCCAACTCATTTATAACAGGACGAAGAAAGACGTCTATGTCCTTGCCGGGTGAACGGGGTCCCGGAATCAACAAACAAAGCTGGAATGTCGTCTCCTTCATACACTCCCACGGTGGTAAGTTGTAGACGGTCAATATAACCGGCCACATGCTGTATGAGTTGTTCTGCATAGAGAATGGGCAAAAGCCATCGATACCCAAACCCAAGAAGACGTTCCGAGGTTCACTGGCAAACTCGGGATGTAACTGAACAAATCTCTTCCAACTATCTCCGTCAACCGGATGACGCAACAAATCTGGATCAATATTCTTTCCTGTTTGGTGCCAGATCATATTTTCGGCAGTGTGTCTCGAAGCATAAAGTCGCTGCAGCCTAGGGGCAATCGGGAAATATCTGAGTTTCTTATGCGCTACTTTCATACCCTTCTTCGGGTCCCACCTGGATTCATTACATACTGGACACTTTTCGAGGGAGGCATTCTCCTTGTAAAACAAAGCACAATCGTTCACGCAAACATCGATGGTATCGTAACCCATACCTAAATTTTTTAACTTTTTGTTGCATGCCTCGTATGAATCGGGCAAGTATGAGGTTTGGGCAACACACGGCACAAAAGATCAAGCAACTCGGTGAAAGACGTGTTAGACCACTTGTTCCTCACCTTCACGTGCACTAGCTTCACAATGAAATTTAATGAACTCGTGACTTCACAACCAGGGTATAACTCGGTCTCTAAATCGGAAAACATCGTTTCAAATTTGCCACGGGCTGTACTGTTCGAGTCTGTCATCTCGGTGTCACGGGAATGACCACCAACCTCGTAATTAGGTCTCAAATCATCGTATACATCCAACATTTCGTTTTCTTCATATCGAGTCTCGGGAATATCCTCGGGCTCACCATGCTTTGTCCAAATATCATACGTCTCCAAAAACCCATGCAGTAACAGATGTGACCTAACTTTGACCACCGTATACCGACGATAATTCGAACACTGATTACACGGACAAAAAATTGTTTCTTCACCAGGAGGTTTATTCTTTTCAGCAAAAGCAAGGAATGGTTCTATCCCCTTAATAAATTCACGCGAAACTTTATGAGCGGTACCAATCAAACTCTTATCAATACCCGAAGCCATAGTCAACTATCACAATATGAAAGAATACAACATAAATAAACTGAAAAAAAATTATTACATCACCGATTACATAAATGAATTAAAAAAAAAATTATTACATCCCTGATTACATAAATGAATTAAAAAAAATTATTACATCACCGATTAAATAAATAAATATAAAGTTAAAAGCACACAAAATATTACATCACCGAATAAATGCATAAATATAAAATTAAAAGCATACAATATATAACATCACAAAATAAATACCTAAATAAAAAATCAAAAGCACATAAAATATAGCATCATACACTAATATATATATATATATATATATATATATATATATATATATATATATATATATATATATATATATATACTTAATATAATATTTATAATTCAAATAAAATTATTAAATTATTAGAGATATGTACATAGTGATATTATATATTTAGCATTAACTATACAATTGTAATGAAATAAGGAAAGGATGAAAAAGACACATACTTTTGGGCAAATTTGGAAGGAAAAATTGATGATTGAGGCGGTCCCAAGTTGATGGTTGACCCGGGAAAGCTTGTCCACGTGTTGAAATACCTAATAATTGATACTATTTACCATTTACAACATAATTGCATGAAAGTAAAAGAAATTTGAAAGAGTTTTATGGAATAAAAAATACCTACTTTTGGGCAAATTTGGAAGGAAAAATTGATGATTGAGGCGGTCCCACATTGATGTTTGACCTGGGAAAGCTTGTCCACGTGTTGAAATACCTAATAAGTGATACTATTTAACATTTACTACACAATTGAATGAAAGTAAAAGAAATTTGAAAGAGTTTTATGGAACAAAAAATACCTACTTTTAGGCAAATTTGGAAATCAAAATTGATAATTGAGGCGGTCCCACGTGATGATTGACCCGGGCAAACTTTTCCAAGTGTTAAAATAATTTTTAATGATGAATTGTGGAAAAAAATTGAGAGAGTTTTGAGAGAAAGAAAGAGAAATTATATAATAATGGTGTATTGAGTAAAGCAATTGGCAAGTTACTGTTGGAAAACACGCTACCACTAATCGCGACTACAAGAGTAGTCGCTAAAGAATAAAAAGTAGTCGTTAGAAAGGACTACTAACGACTACACAAAGTAGTCGTTAGTAGTCTAATATATAGCGACTACTTAATGGCGGTGGAAAATTAATAAAAAATTACAAAAATCAGTCGCGACTACCTCATACGTATTAACGACTACTTCTTGTAGTCGTTAAACGCGAAACTTACTAACGACTACACTGTAGTCGAGGAACATTACCTGTAGTCGTTAAATTGAAATAGTCGCTAGAGGCTCTGGTTTTTAGCGACTACAGCGCGTAGTCGCTAGAATGTTAGTCGCGAGAGGCAAATGCGGGAGTAGTGCTTTAGCGCTCGTTTGTGATTGATTATATTAGAGCCAAAAGCGCTTTTTGATTAAATTTTTTAATATTTGTTAAAATTATTAAAAAATATTTTGACATCCAAAATCACTTTAAGTGATTTTTTTAATAATCACCTAACTAGTGTTTTTCCTAAAAGTGATTTTAAAGGTCTAAAGTATTGTTAGTTATAAAATCACTTCAATCTTTATTTTAAAAAGCAGTCTCAAACGGGCTCTTGATTAAAACCTAACGGGTTCTTGATTAAAACCTTTTCCCCTTTGTTTGATGTTAACTGTGCATCCCACCTTTCTGTTTTTTTGAATATCTTCTTCGGTATCCAATTTGAAGACTGTATTTTTTTTATCTTTAGGGAGTTTTTTTTAATCATAACACTATTTATATAAAACATTGGCAAATAAGCACCCCTATAAAAAAATTTAGACTTCAGAACTCTGGTCGTGGTTCGACCACCGCCCTTCCGAAAGGCGGTCATTGAATGTCCGTCTTTCCTTAATAACCATTTAAATTGTATTTAAGCAAAGGCGGTCATTCAATGACCGTCTTTCCCTTTTTAGTATGATGATCTATTAAATTGTTTCTATATATAATTTATTTATTTCTTTATATATAATATATATTAATTCATTTCCATATTTTATTTCTAATATAAAAAGAATTGTAACTTCAGATTTTACTTAAAATAATATAATAAACTAATGATATATTAACACAAAAGAAATGAATTATTAGTTTTTTGAATAAGGGATTAATACCCATAAATTACCTATTTTATTATCGAGTAATGATATTTGTCACCCCTTTTAGGTTTATCTTTATATCACCTTCTATGTGGAGGTTTTAAACACCAATCAGATTATTTATCTTTCGTAATTTTTTTTTTTTTTTGCTTTTCTTTATTTAGTGACACACAGTGATAAAAAGGTAAACAAAAAAAAGTGACAAATATCATTACTCTTTATTATCAATTACCATTAAACTATCTTCATTTAACTATCTAATAAATATAATATTAAATAATATTATAAGAGTATATTATCTTTCATTTAATTCTATCTTTATCTTTTATTTTCTTTATATCTTATATATTATTTTTCTCTTTATTATATTTTGTTTCAAAAAGTGAATTGAATGAGCTACGATTATGTTTTGATTAAAAAAATATGGTAAAATATCTATAGTTTTTAACCATATTTTTTTAAATCCAAACTGAATCATTTTTACAATTTTAAATCGTCTTTCAATCATTATTTATTTATATAAAGGATAGTATTGAAAATATAAATATTTAATAGTTATTAAATAAAAGATTAAATATTGAACATATATATAGGATAGTTTAATAATATTTAAAGTTAGATAGATATCATTTTATTGATAATTATTCTTTTGATAACTTATATATATTCAGTAGCCTTATACTATGAGATAAAAAAATTCTGTCAATTATTTATATAAGATAAGAACGGAAATGAATTTTTTTTTTGGTCAAGTTTTTTTTTTTATTCAAGGAAAGCATTGAATTTGTTTTTTTAAACATATAAAAAATTGAATGAGATAAATTGGGTTAATATATAATTGGTTTATTATTCTGTTTTAAGTAAAATCTATAATAATTTAAGAATTAAATTACAATTTCTTTCATAAAAGGTATAGAATATAAAATCAATTAATATATTATATATATAAATAATAATTATATATAAACTATAATATATAGAAACAAATTTAATAGGCGATTAGACTGAAAAAAAGAAAGTCCGTCATATAATGACCGTTTTTTTTAAATACGAATTAAGTGATTATTAAGGATATGTGGTCTTTTAATGACAACCTTTCTGGTGTGGCGACCATCGAACAGCGGCCAGAGTGCTGACATGCCGATTACTTTTCAATGTGTGCTTTTTTGCTAATTTTTATAAAGAAAGTGTTAAAAAAATCTATTTTATAACATAAAAGTATACTTAAATATTTTTCCAGATCATCCTTCTCATTAATTTGTAACTCACTTTTTATGCTCGCTGGTTTGTCTCGACCAATAACATATTGATGGTTTGTTGAAATTGATGTGTTGACTAGAACCAACACAATATAAACTGAGACACTATTAGAAAGCATTGCTCTCACTTTCTTCAATAGTTAAAAAGAAAAGAGAATCGCCAGCAAGTAATAAATGAGTAACAATAGGACAATTTCTTGTAATCTGGATCCCATTAATAATCTTTTGAGAAACCTTTTTTCTTTATAAGGCCTGTCAGTGCCTCCGTCATTAAGTAATATAAAAAAAAACGACAAAGGGTCACGTGTCTAAGTCCATTTTGTGGTATAAATCTCTCCATGATGTCCCCGTTTAAAATAATTTGAAATGATATTGACGCTATGCAATTTTTCATCCATCCAATCCAAATATATGAAAATCCTAATTTTTTTAGACAATGACAACAAAATCCCACCATACCCGATCATATGCTTTAGACGTATTAATTTAACAGTTGCCATGTGTTTTGGATTCTTCCTTTTCGTTTTCATAAAAAACGATACTTCTTGTGCAACCAATATATTATCTTGGATAGCCCGACCTTCAATGAAAGCTAATTGAGTCGGTAATACTATCAAACTCATATACTCATGTAATCTATTAGCCAAAAGTTTTACAATGTTTTTGTAACCAAAATTAACACAAGAGATAGGTCTATAATCTCCAACATGTTCTTGTATCTCACATTTTGGAATTAAAGTAATGAGTGTGTAATTAAGAATATCAAGAGATATATTATTATTATTGAAAAAAATCTTGTATCATCAGCAGAATATCCCATTTTATAATTTTTTACTATTCATGATAGAACTTACCATTTAATTCATCTAGTCCGGGTGCTTTTGCTGGAGACATATCAAATACCGCTTTTTGTGCTTCCTCCAATGTTTGAGGTTTGGTCAATTCCTTGTTCATATCATTTATGACTTTTTGTTGTATGCCATCTGCTGCTTGTTTCGTTTTTGGTAATTCCTTTTTCAAAAAGATCTTTATAATAGTCTTGTACAAAATTTCAAACATTAGAACTTCTTCTTTCCAATTCCCATTATTGTCTTTCACCCTCAAGTTTTTATTCCCACTTCTTCGTTGTATAGTAGAAATATGAAAAAAATTGTTATTCTTCTCCTCACACTTAATCCAAATTTGCCTCACTCTATCCGACCAATATATTTCTTTGTTTTCATATGTTATTTTGATTTTTTCTTTAAATTGTCGCTCTTCTTGTTGAATTTGTTCCTTCGGTTTTAAATTTGACAATTCCATCAGTCTATTATTCGGCTCTTGGATTTGTCTCTCGTGATTTTTAAACTTTCTTCTGTTCCATTGTTTGAGAGAATTCATTGTATTGTCCCTTTTATTAATAAAAAACTGGCAAAGAGATTTCGGTTCCTGGTTCCCCCCGTGCTGATTGAATAACCTGATAACACTGCTCGTGGACTATCCAGAAGGATTCAAATCTAAACTATCTTTGACACTATCTCATTGAGTGATCATACTATAAAATAAGAGAAGAATGACTAATCCAATGGTTGGCATATAAAAAGTTGCGCATTCAGAAACCTACTAATCAAATCCTTAGATACAAATACCCAGTATTGCGATGGTTAGTCCAAGTAAAGAAACATCCATAAGGTCTTGCTTGGAAGTTTATTTGGAAACTTGAAACCCTTCCAAAAGTTAAAAATTTCATATGGAAGTGTTGTGAGAATGGTCTTGCTACTAACTTAAACAGATTTAAGAGGAGATCTACTCAATCTCCTTTATGTGATATTTGTGGGATTTTTGAGGAAAACTTGGAGCATTTACTTTTTCAATGTCCATGGGCTAGAGCAGTTTGGATTGCTAGCCCATTGAACTTTATTTCAAACATTGAACCCTCTTCAAATTTTAAAAAATGGATTTCATTTTTGAGGCAATGCTTAACTGATAGAACAGATATTATACAAGATATGGGAGAAATGGCTTGTTTTATAGCATGGTTCATTTGGAAAGGTAGAAATAAATATGTCTTTAAAGGCATGGCCCTTGACCCTATTCAGTTAATTAAAAGAATGATTATAGCCTATGATGAGTTTTAGCAAGCTAATGCTACTAAACCTGAGGCTAAAAATGAGACTTCTCGCCAAGGTTATACTCCAATTAGAGTGCTTAACTCAAATGGAGTAAATGATAATTTCGTAAATCATTGTGTCTCACATGTTGATGATAAATGGTTCCCCCCTCTTTATGGGAAGTATAAGATTAACTGTTATGCCTCATTTATGCCTAAAACTAACTTAGCTTCTTATGCTTGTGTTTTGCGAAATTCTACAGGTCAATTAGTTGAAGGCACTGCTAACAAAATCAACACCAATTCAGTAGCTATTGCTGAAGGAAGGGTTGTTTTGAAAGCGTGTAAGATGGCAGCACTTTACCCTTATGGTAGTGTTGCTATTGAATCTGATTGTTTAATTTTCGTAAATCAAGTGAATTGTAATAGTAAACTAGATAATATCACTAAAGTGCTAGTTTCTGATGTTAGGCATTTCAAGGTTTTGTATAATATTCAAATCTCTTTTGTAAAGAGATCCAAAAACAAGGTTGCTGATTGGGTTGCGAAACAAGCTCTTAATGGGAGCTTGTTTTGCCTTTGGAGTGTTAACCCTCCTTCCCAATTAGCTAGATTGCTTAGATTGGACTTTGAACCTTCGGGAATTGGTTAAGTTTGTAATTTTTGTGGTTTTAATGGAATTTCTTTTCGACTAAAAAAAAAGAAACATCCATAAGATTGAATTTTTACAAGGCCATTACTCGAGATAAAATGATTAAATTCATTAATATATCTATAATTAAGCGGAGTATTACTATATTTTTCATTTGCTATAATATATTGTTAAAATCTTCTATTAACATACAAGTTCACTAATGTTCCTTTTACAATTAGGAATTTCAAACCATAAATCATGACGATTCTTAAAATTATTAGAAGTATGGATACACACCATATAAATATAAATGATATTAAAATTATATGTCATAGTAATTATTGTCTAATATATTATTCATATCATTTTTTTTACTACTTTTTTCATGAGTAATGTTAGATATCACCCAAAATTAAATCACTCTTTAATTAGTCTTTAGGTGGATCTTAAGTGGACCAATGATATAATTTCTCCTTCCTAATTTATCATATTCTTTCTCTTTTATGATTGATCTATCTAAGGGTGATAAAAGGGTAATGTGATTTGAGATGATATCTAACCTTACACTTTTATTATATATATTATTTCTTATAATATATTAATGTTTTTTTTTATCAAAAATCAACCTTCAAATTTTTCGTTAGCTTTATAATCATTTATAACTATTTACTCAATGTGTAATATGTCATAGAAAGATATTAGTAATTTCAAAAAATATTCATCGAAAATATCCCATTAAAATGTACAAATTACGTGTATAACGAAATTGGATGAATGCTCCAAAATTGGGAATAATAAGATTTTCATATAAAGATGGATTTACGAGAATATAAATATAACAAGAATCGTGTTTTATATTTTAATACCGTCCGTGCTTATTATTAATAACTCAAATTCATTAGAGCTAGTTTAATAGAGTATATCATGTAATATAATAAACCATAATATTAAATAATTGGGTGTTTAACAAAAACCACATAAACGGAGGAAAGATCTTTATTGATATAGAGAATGAAGTACGCGATTACAAAATAGTAGGATTCCAAAGGAAACAAAAGAAAACGAAACAAACGACATCAAACACGAGAGGACTTTCCACTTTTTGTCTTCTTATACCTCTTAACTACCTTTTTAACCGACGGATAGCCAAAGCAAACAGTGTCACCGTTAGGTTTAGCTGCGATCACGCAATTAACCCCTTGAGCGGCAAGTTCACGCGCCTCCTTCATAATGTCATCTTTCAACTTTTGAATCAAAGCATTCAACGAAGATGTTGGGGTGGTCATCGTAGTTGCTTTCTTGATTTCAGATGAAAATGAGACAAATAATTGCTTCTAGTGTTTTTGGTGAATTACATTGTATAAAAACCTGTATTTATAGGTGGAAGGGCAATTATTATTCCGTATAAGATAAGTCCGCATTTACTCAAACTTCTAGAAGATTCGAGAAATTTCATTGCAAGTATTAAAAATATTAATATCATTTATAAAATTTTCTTTTGTTTGGGAATAAATTAAAAATAATTCTACATATGGTTCAATTTTAAAGATAAACACAAGAGATATTATTCGTTTTGTTATTTCTACATTCTTTGATTTGTTTTTGATGCCTTGTAAGAAGAATAAAACGATTACCATTTACTATAAATTATCAGGTATACCTAATTATCCATCGATCGTAATATAGTATAACTTTGGAGCACTTGATAAGTATGTCATGGTACAGTAAACTACACACTCACATCCATTGATACTAATGGAGTCTCAGTAAAAAAAATCCCAAAGCACCAAATATGGGATGAGGTTTGAGACAAGTTCCCAATAGATCTCATTAACTAATCACCACGAACCACACTAGTATATTTTTCGAATGATTTTCCTGACAAATGTTCATCGGTAACTCGAGGTAACCCGGTGGGCAGAAATTATGCCCTGAAATTCTTACAAGCTCCCCGTGTCAACCAATATATGATGCATGAGTTCATTCCTGGTGACGACGGGTATCTCTATAGGATCATCATGTGGAAAAAATAACATGTTGGCGTCCTTGTCCTTGAATTGTATATCATTGACATGCGTAGGGATACTATATGATTGTCCCCGGCTATTGTATTTATCTCGATGTCATATAGTATACCCCTCTCGGGTAATAATCTTGTTACCATGTTCACTCCATAACTAAAATCCGTACTTGGTGTCGCCTAGGGTGTGATAAAAATAAGCCAAGAAACTACGCACTCTCACCCTAGACAGGCACAGTACTGCAAGTATTACAGGACGTATGCAAGTTTTAATGATAAATAGAGTTCGTTCTCAGGGACTTAAGTGTGTTAATCGCGTGAGTAGAAATTACGAGTAAGAGTAAATAACTAGAGAACAGAAAGGTAAAGGGAACAGATTTCGAGATTATGAATTAAAACTAAGAAAATAAAGACATTAAAATAAAATACGAAGAATATGAGATGAGAAATATAGCTCAGGTTTTGCTAGTATGCACTAATCCTTCTAATCCTATCCATAAATCTAGTTAATAAGGGAGAATATTAGCTCTTGGTATACTTAGTCAGGATTCTAAATTCCCATACCTTAGACCTTGAGAGCGACTAAGGGGGCTACGTCACAACCAAGAAGTGATTTCAAATAGGGTTATCAAACGCCACTAAGGCCCTAAGCAAATACTGCAATCTTGGTGATACGGTGATTGAAACAAACCCTAATGACTATCTAGTTAGAAGTATGTTTTGTCAGAACTGCTATCGACACTAGACATTATGTGGTGGTTCAATAGTTAAACACCCTGTCAAGGAGACCATCTAACTACTCTTAAAACAATCCTAAAGTGATCAGTTCTAGGAAAGACATTAAATCAAAACACATAAGCAAATATAAAGTAAGAAGCTAATATCAAATTAAAACATATAATTCCCAAAGAAACTTAGATAGAAGAATTAGAATTCATAGATTATACATATGCAAAACCCAAGCTATGGGGAGTTTAGTTCATACCTGAAGGAAATAAACTAAAAGAAATTACAAAAGACATCATCTTGCTCTCTACAATAAACTAAGGAATAATATTAAGGTTTTCTCTAAGAAAGGATGATTTACAAGTGATATAAGGGTGTATTTATAGGTGTTTAGAAGACCTAATTCGTTTTCTTGAGGAAGAGTTAAGGTAATGGACTTCTAACCCAACTCAAATTCGTATGGAAATAAAGATAAACACTGCTGGACCGTTTTGATCATATCTTCTTCGTTATTGGTCGGATTGAGCTCCATAAGATACCAAAAGAATCGCAACAGAATTATCTAGACCCAAAGAAGTAAATCATCAGATTCGGCCTATTTCTTAGGTAAAAACGCCTATCTTTGGACGTGTATGCAGAATCCCAGATTTAGGCAGCTTTTCCTTTTCCATCTTTTTAGCTTTTGTTTCCTTATCTCCAATTACCATGCAAATCTCTTTCCATAAGTTGTTGTCTTTGACTTGGAATCTAATTAAGCTCCATAATTATCTTTAAAGCTTCACACTAAATAAACAATTAAACCCAATATGCTCTAAAAATATTATTTCTACAAATCAAGACTCAAAATAGGAAAGTGCACTAAAACTCAAGAAAATCGACATTATTGACTTCTAAATCACTTAAAATGATGTCTCATCCTAACATTAATCTATCACAAATGAGGAGACATCAAGACCCCCAACTCAAAGTTGTATCGTCCCGATACAATAAAGATAAAAACATAGGGAAGTCTATAAATACACACATATAAAATTCTTAACACAAGGGAAAAAGCATAGCAGAATATGAAGAATAAATCTAAAGCACATAACTCAGAAAATCTCATGCAATAATATTCATAAACTACATACCTATACACTTCTTATATCCACAGTCAACACGGATTGAATTCAAGATCAGATTAGTTTCGCAATGTAAGAAGGATTGGGACTTTACTCAGTTCCCCAAGAGAGCTATAGATTGTTCATCGAACCTTACTAGTATCCAAGGATCCACTCAACTAATCTCTAATGGCTCAATCACTTCTCAATTACATAGCAAAGAATCAAAAGGTCTTTAAGGTTGTAATGTAGGCTTAGGGACGGTATGATAGTATATTTGGATAATTTGGAGTGAGCTTTTGGCCCTCTCCTCACTAGCCATCAACAAATCGCCCTAGAGCTTGAGTTACTCTCATAAAACGTTTCTCACTCAACCCAATGATTTCCTTGATGCATAATTTAGCATCCCCAATAACCCAATTAAAGCTTAAAATGTTCACATAAAAATCCACTTTGCCGGTCCGAATATATGTATTTTCTTTTCTTTTCAAATCAAATTCTTTTATAGCTATGACTCTCTTTTAATGTTGAGATATCACACTATTTTCTCATATATATATTTTCTCTTTTCATTGCCCTTGTTGGCAAAATTAGCTCGAAGCTTCTTTTTCATTCACTATTACCTCGGCAAAGGGTTACAATACAAATCTGTGAATCATCATTAATATAGAGCACAAAGCACAATTAATACGCTCAAAAATCCCAAACCAATAACAATTCCCATAATGGTGGACCCACCACCCTGATGTCTCCCTAATTGTTCTTATTTTAGACCCTTAGGAGACATCATTTTTGGTGTTTATTTAATTAATTCGATAGACTTTTGAATGAAATATGCAATAATTCGGATTTCCCTTTTTATTTCTAGCATTTTTGAATTATTAAACTTTTGCGCGTAATATTGGTATTTTTAGTGTAAAGTTTACAGGTTTTTAGATGTTAGCTAGGAAAGGAATCCGAAGATAAAGTCAAAGATCAGAAGATAGAGTCAAGACTTGAAGAGAAATCCCAAAGATTTTATTTTAGAGCTGAAAATCCATTTTCCAGGCCCTTGATTGCTGTTTTCGAGGTACTTAAGAGCTGATTGAGCCGCTGACCTTTGAAGAGAAAACATTCCTTATCGAAGTACGGAACTTTAGCAACTGGAATGAGGTCAATCGGAGTTGTAACGCATCGGGAAAAGCAGTTTTAGTGGAGGCCTGTCATCAGTTACGGGATTTTGGGCTTAAAGAGTGGGCTTGGACATTTAATTAGGCTTTTAATTTCTGGTCCAAGCCCTAATCCGTTTTTCTTATTATAAAAGGAGGTCTGGACTTCTATTTTTCACACAATTCACTTTCCACAAGATTAAAAACACCAGAGAAGCTACAGCAGGAAGAAAGGAGAAGCTACAAGAGCTGGAGTGGGTCTATAGCTCCGTTCGTAGTCATTCTGATTCCGAAAATTAGGTTTTTCTTATATTTTAATTTTGTAACGAATATGAATTCCATTTCTTTTTATTTTGTTTTTAATTTTAATATGAGCTAAATTTCCATTAGTGCTTGAGAACAAAACAATGGGTGAATCTTGATTTTATTATTATAACGAATGTTGAATTTGGGTTTTTATTGAATTAAATTAAATTAGGGCTTTTACTCTTTTCGACAATTTGTGAATGTTTACTGATTTTAGAGTCGCGAACTAAAATTAGGTATTAGTATCTAAGCTATTCCATATATGTGGCGTATGGATCATCCTGACGGGGGGTTTAGGTACAGAAATAATTGTTCAATCTAGGATAAAAACTATTGATTCTGACGAACTTAGTTAATCCTAGGGCCAATGTGGTAATAAATCTTAATCATCCAACGGTGGATCATATTTACCCTGACGGGACTAGTGACACTTTAGGATCGCCTTATAGTCCACCCTGACGGGGGTATAAGGATATTAGAATCCCGACCATTGTAATTGACTGATTTAACCCTTAAACAACATACGTTAGAAAGTAAAACTAGGAGGATCCTTGCGTTCTCAAGTACTACATCTCATATTGCGTTTTCATACATTTTACTTGCGTCTTATCTTTTACTTGCATTATTATTTTATCTTTCATTTAGTTATAATAAACAAAACCAAAACAAACAATTTATCCTCTTTCATTTTCATAAGTGCATCAATCGCTATTTGCATAAACATTGTGATCAACCATCCGTCCTTGGAACGAATCTGATTATCAGAATTACTACTTGGGACAACCGTACACTTGCGGTTGTGGTTCGATTAACATTTACATTTATTTTTAGAACACACAAAGGACCACCAAGTTTTTGGCGCCGCTGCCGGGGACGGTAGCGTGTGACCACGGTGTTTATCCTTTAGTGATAAGTGCATTTATTTTATTTTATCAGTTTTACGCTTTTTGTTTGTTAGCTTTTTCAGGTTTTTAGGTTTGGTGTATGCGAAGAAGGCTATTCAAGGATCTAGAGCCAACACCTCCGATCCTTAGTAATCCAGAATCGTTGATCAGACTTGCGAACAGAAGAAGAAGAGAACGAGAAGCTTTAGAAGTAGAAGAATTAAGTAACAGAATGGAGAATATCATTATTCAAGGTCAACAGAATGGACAAGGCCAGTTAGATGCAAATGGCCAACCTTTAGCTCCAGGCGTTATTCCACAAGTTCAACCACAAAATCCTAATCCTCCAGTCCAGATAGTGATGAATCATGATCCGTGGTTTACTAATGGTCCTCCAGAAGTTCCATTCCGTGCTCCAGCTATAGGAGTAGGTGCTCCAGATATTAATGTTCCGCGTTTCCGCCCAGATTCGGGTATGTTAGCTCAGTTCCAGAATTTTGGTAATTTTCGTGGTAGACCATCAGAAGATCCTCTTAGGGCAGTACAGAAATTCAAACAGATATGTGATTCTTATATCACACAAGGTGTTTCGAGAGAACAGATGTATTTTGCTGCTTTTAAGTTCTTTGTTACTGAGGGAGCAAGTGAATGGCACGATACGCAAGATCCTACGAAGATTACTAATTGGGATCAATTAGAAGCCGCATTTTTCGACAGGTATTATCCGAGCAATATGAGGTTAGATGCTGAATTGGAGTTGACTAATTTTCGTCAAGAATACGATGAGACTGTGGGTAAGAGTTGGACTAGATTTCAGATGTGTTTGCGTAGAGTTCCAAATCATGGTTTTTCAGAATTACAGCAGTTAAAGATTTTTTATAGAGGCCTTGATGGAACTTCGAGAGAAAAGTTAGATACGTTATGTGGTGCAGGGTTCCTTCAAGTTCAACCAGCTCATGCCAAAATTATTTTAGAACGAACAGTTAAGAACGAAGTTGGTTGGAAATCAGTGAGAACACCAGTTAAGGGAGTGAATAATGTTGACATAGAAGAGAAATTTGCTACCTTTGAAACGAAGATTCAAAACACTTTGGAACAACAATTGAAGCAGCTTACTTTAGCTGTAAAAGAAGGATTTTCGGGTAAGAAAGTAGCTGTGCAAGCTGCACAAGAGGTTTATATGTGTTCAATTTGTAGAGTTGATGATCATGATGAAGAGAATTGTCCGAATAATCAAGAATCAGTGATGTTTATGTCCAACAGAGGTAATTTTAATTCGAGTGGTAATGGATATCAACCTAACAGAAACCATCCTGGGTTTCAATATTCGAATCCTAATGGGGCAGCCAATCCTACATATGCGTATCAGCCGCGTCCCCAAGGTAATAACTATAATCCTAGACCACAAAACAATTATCAAGGAGGACAGAATCAGAATACTTATGTACCAAGACAAGCTCCTCAGAATACTTACGATGAAACGCTAAACCAGAAAGCTTTACCTGCACATCCACAAGAAGGGGTACTCACCCTTCAGAAAACTGTTGAAAATTTGATTGCTCTACAAGCACAAGCGATGGAACGTCAGAACGCAGCAATAGAACGTCAGAACGCTGCAATAGAAAGACAAAATGCAGCTGAAGCAAATATGAAGATGTTCCAGAATCAGTTGAGTCAAATCAGTAAACAGCTCAATCAACGTCCACAAGGACAACTTCCAAGCGATACAGAAAATCCAACACAACGTGAAGATTGCAAGGCTGTTACATTAAGAAGTGGTAAGAACCTCCTTCCACCTCCTTTTCCCGTTATGAAAGAGAAAGAAGTTCCAAGAAAAGAAAAGGAAGTGGGTGAGAAAGAGAAAGAGAATGAGAAAGATAGTGAGGTTGAAGAAATAGAAAGACCAAGAGAAATCCCGAAAAAGAGAGATGAAATTGTGAGCAATCGCCCTCCACCACCGTTTCCATCACGAGTTCAGAAAAAGGGTGATATGGGTGATTTTCAGAAATTCTTCAATAGAGTGAGGGGTTTGAGTATTAATATTCCGTTACTTGAGGCAATTCGAGATATTCCTAAGTATACGAAGTTTTTGAAGAGGGCCCTCACTAATAAAAGGCCCTACTGTGATAATGAGATGATTGGCCTTCCTGAAGAGTGTAGTGCGATTTGCCAGAGCAAATTACCTCCGAAGTTAGTTGATCCGGGGAGTTTCACGATTCCCATATCAATTGGAGAAGAATGGAAAGGAAAGGCGTTATGTGACTTGGGGGCAAGCATCAACTTGATGCCCAAGTCAGTCTTTGATAAGCTTAAAATTGGAAACGCAAGACCTACCTCTATGGTCTTGCAAATGGCGGACAGGTCTCTTGCTCATCCTGAAGGCCGTATTGAGGATGTCCTTGTTAAGGCAGGTACACTTATATTTCCTGTTGATTTCGTAATTCTTGAATACAATGCAGATAGAAATGTCCCCATTATTTTGGGTAGACCCTTCCTAGCTACAGGAAGGACATTGATCGATGTAGAGAATGGCGAATTGACAATGAGGATCCAAGATGAGGAAGTGAAATTCAATGTATTTCGAGCCATGAAATTCCCAGATTCTCAGGAAGATTGCTTCAGAATGGATGTAGTAGAGCAAGCATCGCAAGAGGTATTTAATTGTTTAAATTTTGATGATATCTTGCAGGCTGCTTTGACATTAGATTCACCTGAGATGATGGAGGAGCTTACAGAAACAGTGGCAGCTCTCAATTCTGAAAATCCAAAATATAGGCGTCTGGCCTATGAACCTGTGAGAGAACCGTTGGAGATTATTCCTAAAAAGAAACCTTCAATTGAATCTCCTCCGGAGCTGGAAGAAAAACCATTGCCAGCACACTTGAGGTATGCTTATTTGGGTACTAATGAAACTCTACCTGTTATTGTTTCAGCCAATTTAACAGGTCCTCAAGAAGATAAACTGTTGCGTGTGTTAAGAGCCAACAAAGAAGCAATAGGTTGGACAATTGCTGACATCAAAGGCATTAGTCCATCCTATTGTCAACACAAAATCATACTAGAAGATGTTAATGCACGCTCAGTTGAAGGTCAGAGAAGATTAATGCCAGCCATGAAGGATGTGGTGAAGAAGGAGGTGATTAAGCTTTTAGATGCGGGGATTATCTATCCCATTTCGAGTAGTGAATGGGTGAGCCCAGTTCAGTGTGTACCGAAGAAGGGAGGAATAACAACAATTCTTAATGATAAAAATGAGGCGATTCCTTCAAGAACGGTAGTTGGATGGAGAGTTTGCATGGATTACAGAAAGCTGAACAAGGCCACCAGAAAAGATCATTTCCCTTTACCCTTCATCGATCAAATGTTAGATAAACTAGCCGGAAGAGAGTACTATTGCTTCTTGGATGGTTACTCTGGGTACAATCAGATTTACGTGGCTCCAGAAGATCAACATAAGACTACCTTTACATGTCCATTTGGTACTTTTGCATATCGCAGAATGCCATTTGGGTTGTGTAATGCTCCCGCTACTTTTCAAAGGTGTATGATGGCTATCTTCTGGGACATGATAGATAATTTCCTTGAAGTGTTTATGGACGATTTCTCCGTGTTTGGTGATGATTTTGATATATGTTTAGATAACTTGGAGAAAGTGTTAGTGAGATGCAAGGAAACAGATTTGGTGCTCAACTGGGAGAAGTGTCATTTCATGGTTCGCGAAGGTATTGTTCTGGGTCACAAAGTTTCGAGTGCTGGTTTAGAGGTTGATAGAGCAAAGATAGAGGTAATTAAAACTCTTCCCCCTCCTGTTTCTGTTAAAGGGGTAAGGAGTTTTCTTGGCCATGCTGGCTTTTATAGGCGTTTTATTAAGGATTTTTCTAAGATTGCTAAACCATTATGCAACTTACTCGAAAAGGATTGCAAATTCCTTTTTGATGAAGCTTGTTTAACGGCCTTCAAAGCAATCAAAGAAAAGCTTATTTCTGCTCCTATAGTGTTACCTCCAGATTGGAATTTACCGTTTGAGGTTATGTGTGATGCGAGTGATTTGTGTATGGGAGCTGTATTAGGACAAAGAAAAGAGAAGGTTTTTCATTCGATTTACTATGCTAGTAAAACTTTTAGTGGTGCTCAGATTAATTACACAGTTACAGAAAAAGAGTTGCTAGCAGTTGTCTATTCGTTTGATAAATTTCGCTCTTATCTTCTTGGAGCAAAAGTTATTGTTTATACAGATCATTCCGCGATCAGATTTCTTATGGAGAAGAAAGATGCGAAACCAAGGTTAATCAGATGGGTGTTATTGCTTCAAGAGTTTGATTTAGAGATCAAAGATAGAAAGGGTTGTGAGAATCAGGTTGCAGATCATCTATCGCGTTTAGAGGGTTCAGAGATGAATAGTGGTACTGAAGCAGTTAGAGAAGAGTTTCCTGATGAGAATTTGTTCGTTGTTCGAGATTATGAAGCTCCGTGGTATGCAGATATAGCTAATTTAGTGGTGAGTGGTGTTTTCCCTGAAGGTTCTACCTATCAAGAAAGAAAGAGATTAGCTCATCGTGCTAGACAGTTCTTTTGGGAGGATCCTTTCCTCTACAAAGTTTGTGCTGATCAAATGATACGAAGATGTGTAGCGAGGGAAGAAACACAAGCCATTATAGCTGGGTGCCATGATTCATTATATGGAGGACATTTTAAGGGAGATAGAACTGCTGCTAAGGTATTCCAATCAGGTTTTTACTGGCCTTCTGTTATTAAAGATTGTCATGAATATGTCAAGAGATGTTCGAGATGCCAGTTTACCGGAAACATATCCAAGAGGGATGAGATGCCACGTACTAATGTATTAGAGGTTGAGATATTCGATGTTTGGGGCATAGACTTCATGGGTCCCTTCGTTCCTTCAAATGGTAACCTTTATATACTATTAGCTGTTGATTATGTTTCTAAGTGGGTAGAAGCGGTGGCTTTACCTACCAACGATTCACGAGTGGTGATTAAGTTCTTAAAATCACATATTTTCACTAGACATGGCACACCTAGAGTGATTATTAGCGATGGAGGATCTCATTTCGTTAATAAATATCTGAAGACTATTCTAGAGAAATATGGAGTTAGACACCGTGTATCTACTGCATATCATCCACAATCCAATGGTCAAGCTGAAGTTTCGAATCGTGAAGTCAAATCAATCCTAGAGAAAACCGTTGGTCCTACAAGAAAAGATTGGTCAATGAAGTTAGATGATGCGTTGTGGGCCTATCGCACTGCGTTTAAGACTCCAGTAGGTGCATCTCCTTATCGTATGGTGTATGGTAAGGCTTGTCACTTACCTTTAGAGCTTGAAATGGGTGCCTATTGGGCAATTGCGCAGTTGAACTTAGATCCTATCTTAGCCGGAAAGAATCGTATGATGAAGCTTAATGAACTTGACGAATTCCGATTTCATGCTTATGAAAATGCTAAACTTTACAAAGAAAATACAAAGAAATGGCATGACAATCGGATTCGTCCAAAGAACTTTGAAGTGGGGCAAAAAGTATTAAAGTATAATTCAAAGTTCAGCAATTTTCCGGGTAAGTTAAGATCTAAGTGGTCAGGTCCATACATAGTGACCAAAGTTACACCTCATGGGGCGATAGAAATAGAACATCCGCTAGAGAACCGTACCTTCATGGTTAACGGTCACAGATTAAAGATATACCATGGAGGTGAAGATACCAATCGCTCGGAAGATCCACATCCCGGGGAGGTCATGTATCTCCTCGAGAATCCTTAGAAGCGTGAGGTAACCCGTCGAGCTTAACGACGTTAAACAAAAGCCAATTACTTGTATATTAGCTGAGTTTTTACATTTTTGCAATTTAGATTAGTTTGATTTCCGTAATTTTATTGTTTTTATTAAGAAATGAGGAAGGGTAGTTGTTTTTGATGATTTCAGGGGTAAAAAGGACTTGAGTTTGGGGTCGATTTGGCGAAAACAGAAGAAAAAGAGGTTGGATGTCCAGGAGAAACCGGGAACCCGGTTTCACAAAACCGGGGACCCGGTTTTGGAGCTGGTACCAACCACTTTTAACGCAACACTTGGCGTTTGGGTAATGTCACAGCGTCAGAATCCGGGTACCCGCATTTGGCAGAACCGGGTACCCGGTTTTGGTGCTGTGATTTCTGAAAAACTCTGACCCAGCGTTTTGGTGGCTTGCGTTTCCGTGCGTTTTGATTCGCGCCATCGACACAAATCCGGGTACCCGCATTGCAGAACCGGGTACCCGGTTTCGGAGCTGCTGTTGGTGAAATTTTCTGGTCCAGCGTTTCAGGGTGCTGCGTTTTGGCGCGTTTTCATTCGCGCCATCGAGAAAATCCGGGAACCCGCATTCCACAGAACCGGGTACCCGGTTTCGGCGAGCAGAATCCCTGACCCAGCGTCTTGGGGTCCAGCGTTTTGGTGCGTTTTCAAAAAAAAAAAAAAAAAAAAAAAAAAAAAAAAAAAAAAAAAAAAAAAAAAAAGAGTCCACAATTATTTTTCCGCGCCGTCACAGCGACGCGGAACCGGGGACCCGGTTTTCCAAATCCGGGAACCCGGTTTGAAAGCTGTGAGAGGCGGTTTTGGGTATTTTAACCTAGTTTTCTTAGCCTCTTTTGCAAGTTTTTACCTAAAACGCACCAATAGCCTCCCCACCTACGAAATTCATCTACCACAACACTATATATCATCAAATCCTACCCTCTTTCACCACAAAAACATAAGATCAACTCACCTCCTCTCCAAAATAACATCAAATCCTTAGTCTTTCCCAAGATTCTTCTTCATCAAATCCTAAACTAAAACCCAATTCTTTCTTCTCCCATTCAAATTAATCAAGACCCATCTCATATTCACCCTAGTTCTTCAATTCCTAAGCCTCAAAGCATCAAAATTCTAAACTTTTTCTCTAAGTTTTTCATTATTTGAAGTTTTGAGTTTGGGGTGAAAAGAGATGACTAACAGAACCGGTGATTTTCGAAGAACTGCTCCTAGAAGAAAGACCACCATTGGTGGTTCACAAGAACAAGCTATTGAGATTCCTGATTCGCATCCTAAACGAAAAATTAACGAAGTTAAGCTTGATTCTAACAGAAAAGAAATCACAGGTCTAAAGAGGAGATTGATTGATGAGATTGAAAATGAGATGGAACCAGAAGAGGAAATTGCGAAGACCATTGAGAAGGAAACTGAACAAGAGATTCCGGAAGCAACTGTTCAAAAACCCCCGCGTATGAAGATGTGGGCCCACAAACCTAAGAGGGTTTACACTTGTTGGAATACTCAGGTTCGTGAAAGAATTGAATTTTTGAAATTTGGTGAGGAGACGAATTTTCCTAAGGGTATTATGAGTAGTGATTACAAGGAATATGCTGTGACATGTGCTAAGTTTGGTTGGAAAGAGTTACAAGAAAGGAAGCTTGAGTTTATTCCTACTTTTGTGCGAGAATTTTACGAAGGTTTAGCTACCTCACATGATGCCATTGATATCCGCAAAAAGGTAGTTCCTTTCTCTATTGAACGTATTCGGAAATCCTTGAAACTACCCAACTTTTCTGGAACATGCCCCTTCCAAGAAACTCTTAATGACCCTTCTTTTGATTTTGAATCCCTTTGGGGGACCGTGCTTGTTAATGGGACTAGCCCAATTCCTGAAGGTGAAAGGTATCCTGGACAATTTTACAGCAGTAGTTTGACACCTCGTGCTAAGGTTTGGTCTCGTTTCATAATACCCACTTTCTTTGGTATTAAACACACTTCCGAGTTGAAGAAAGAGCACATATTTGTTATTAAGTGTGTTTTGGAGGAGAAACCATTTGATGTTGCTAAGATCATTTATGATACAATCATGGAGTTCGCGAAATCACCAATGAAACAACAAAATCTGAAGTTTCCTTGTACTATTACTCAGTTGTGTCTAGACGCAAAGATTCCGCGTAAGGACGCAGATATTGATACTGTTTCAGTTGGTGTGAGTATAGCTTTGAGCACAATCAAGAACATCCATGAAGAGGCAACACGAGCTACAAGAAGTCCAAGAACTCCTCAATCAAAGAAAGCGAAAACTGTACCTGAGTTGGAAGCGAAGATTCAGGTGTTGGAAGAGAATCAGGAGAGGATGATTGCTACCTTGGGAAACGTTACAAAAGAATTGGACCTGCTTCGAAATTTAATCCTAGGCGTAAATACACTTCAAAACGCGATTTATGATGCTGTTACGCGAGATAAAGGTCCAGAACGCAACACCGATAACCAGCCTCGCGCTGGTTAAGATACGTTTTCTAAACTTTCCTCTTAGTGTATATTAGTTTAAATGCTTTATTGAGTCTTTTCGAGTCGTGGGGACACGACTCATTTTTGAGTTTGGGGTGGGGTTCGTTGCCTCATCCCAGTTTTTATGTGTTATTTGCTTTATTTGCTTTCAATAAAAGAATTTTCGGAGTTGCGTTTGACTATAGAAATTTTTAAATATCCCTTTAAGCATACTTTTGATAAATCTATGATAGTAAATAGTGGACTTTAGGGATTGATATAAAACGCACTTACAATTGCATGCGAACATAGGTAATTGATAGGAAAAATTAATTAACAATGCAAATGAAGTAAGCTTGTACTCAAGGAATATGTTTGGTGTGTAGAACGTGAAATCCTAATTAGTAGAGAACCCACCTAGATATGAACTAAAGACAAGCTATGTACTTAGGAAAATGATAGGGGCAGTTCTTTGTTAGCCATTTGTGCCTTTTTAGCCTTCTATCCCTTGTATTAATTATTATCCGTCTTAGCCCACTCTGAGCCTTTAGCCTTTTCTTTGTAGCCACGATATAAGCCATTATCCCTTAGATTATTAGGCATGACCATATGACCCGCACTTGAATCACAATCCTGAGACATGTCTCGAGCTTGAGTTTGGGGTGGTGGGACCACATATGGGGAATTAAATGGGTAGGGATCGATGTGCTTTGTATTGTAGCACAATTGCAGATGATATATGCTTGTAACCCTTTGCCGGGAATGAAGAAAAATGAAAAAGAAAGAAAAAATGAAAAATTTTGAAAATTCATACAGTAGGATCCGGGAACCCGGATCCATCAAAACCGGGAACCCGGTTTGCTTCTGTACAAAAAAAAAAAAAAAAAAAAAAAAAGAGAAAAAGAAAAATATGAATGAATAAAACATCCGGCAAAGTGGAATTTTCTGAAAATCATCTTATTTATAGTGGGTAGACATGGGACGCTAAATTGTTGCGTATATGGGTGAGTGAGAACATCTTTTTGAGCGTTAACTCAAGCTCGAGGACATTGTTGATGGTAAGTGAGGAGAGAGCCAAAAGCTCACTTCAAATTTACCAAATATTTATCCATACCGTCCTTAAGCCATTATTATAACCGTAAAGACCTCGTGATTCCTAAGTGCATAGTGAATTTATTATTCTGTTGATAGGGAATACACTAGGTGGAACGTTCAAAGCGAGTTAGGATTAATGACCACCCTATAGCCATCATACAGAGATGAGTACAAGTGTAACCTTCAAGCATTGCGACTTTAATTTTATGATTGAGATTATTTATGTTTGATGTTGCATGATTAGTGTATGTGTATATTGGTTTCTAGAGTTTGCTATATGAGGTTTATTCTGAGAATTGCTTTAGGGTTTATTTGCTAGCTTCTATGTGTTTATACGTTTACTTCTACCCCTCGTTTTATTTTGTTTTGCTTTGTCGGGACGACAAAGGTTTGAGTTGGGGGTCTTGATGTCTCCCTAATTGTTCTTATTTTAGACCCTTAGGAGACATCATTTTTGGTGTTTATTTAATTAATTCGATAGACTTTTGAATGAAATATGCAATAATTCGGATTTCCCTTTTTATTTCTAGCATTTTTGAATTATTAAACTTTTGCGCGTAATATTGGTATTTTTAGTGTAAAGTTTACAGGTTTTTAGATGTTAGCTAGGAAAGGAATCCGAAGATAAAGTCAAAGATCAGAAGATAGAGTCAAGACTTGAAGAGAAATCCCAAAGATTTTATTTTAGAGCTGAAAATCCATTTTCCAGGCCCTTGATTGCTGTTTTCGAGGTACTTAAGAGCTGATTGAGCCGCTGACCTTTGAAGAGAAAACATTCCTTATCGAAGTACGGAACTTTAGCAACTGGAATGAGGTCAATCGGAGTTGTAACGCATCGGGAAAAGCAGTTTTAGTGGAGGCCTGTCATCAGTTACGGGATTTTGGGCTTAAAGAGTGGGCTTGGACATTTAATTAGGCTTTTAATTTCTGGTCCAAGCCCTAATCCGTTTTTCTTATTATAAAAGGAGGTCTGGACTTCTATTTTTCACACAATTCACTTTCCACAAGATTAAAAACACCAGAGAAGCTACAGCAGGAAGAAAGGAGAAGCTACAAGAGCTGGAGTGGGTCTATAGCTCCGTTCGTAGTCATTCTGATTCCGAAAATTAGGTTTTTCTTATATTTTAATTTTGTAACGAATATGAATTCCATTTCTTTTTATTTTGTTTTTAATTTTAATATGAGCTAAATTTCCATTAGTGCTTGAGAACAAAACAATGGGTGAATCTTGATTTTATTATTATAACGAATGTTGAATTTGGGTTTTTATTGAATTAAATTAAATTAGGGCTTTTACTCTTTTCGACAATTTGTGAATGTTTACTGATTTTAGAGTCGCGAACTAAAATTAGGTATTAGTATCTAAGCTATTCCATATATGTGGCGTATGGATCATCCTGACGGGGGGTTTAGGTACAGAAATAATTGTTCAATCTAGGATAAAAACTATTGATTCTGACGAACTTAGTTAATCCTAGGGCCAATGTGGTAATAAATCTTAATCATCCAACGGTGGATCATATTTACCCTGACGGGACTAGTGACACTTTAGGATCGCCTTATAGTCCACCCTGACGGGGGTATAAGGATATTAGAATCCCGACCATTGTAATTGACTGATTTAACCCTTAAACAACATACGTTAGAAAGTAAAACTAGGAGGATCCTTGCGTTCTCAAGTACTACATCTCATATTGCGTTTTCATACATTTTACTTGCGTCTTATCTTTTACTTGCATTATTATTTTATCTTTCATTTAGTTATAATAAACAAAACCAAAACAAACAATTTATCCTCTTTCATTTTCATAAGTGCATCAATCGCTATTTGCATAAACATTGTGATCAACCATCCGTCCTTGGAACGAATCTGATTATCAGAATTACTACTTGGGACAACCGTACACTTGCGGTTGTGGTTCGATTAACATTTACATTTATTTTTAGAACACACAAAGGACCACCACCCCAAACTCAAGCTCTAAAACAACTGTCTATGCATCGCGATTCGAGTGCGGGTTATATGGAAAAGTCCTAAAATCTAAAGGGATATGGCTTATAACGTGTTTCAATAAAAGGCTTTAGAAAGGCTAGAAGGGGCTGAGAAGGATATAGCATATAAATAAAAAATCACAAGGTGAGAAGGTATAAAAAGGTTTCAAGGGCTTCAAATATGAAAGAACCGCCTTAATCACTTTCTACACTATGTAATTTAGTTATTTTCTTACCTTTATCACTTTCATCAAATGGTTTTTCAACTAGCCTGGATCTCACGTCCTACACACTTTCAAGGTTCCCTGAGATCGAACATACTTTCTATCGCATTGCTCACTAATCTTTTCTTTACTATCAACGTGTGTTTTCCTGCAAATACTCAAAGCATACAAATACATAGCTCACAAACATATTACTTACTATCATTAACCTACTGAGCTCATGCTTTCAAGCTATTAAACACACTCTACATCTAATTCCCATGTATCAAAAATTTTAATTTCACCCAAAAAACAGACAAATGGAGATGAGAGACAACGAATCCCCACACCCCCAACTCAAAAATGAGCCGTGTCCCCACGACTCGAAAAAGACTCGAAAAACAGAAATTAAAATTAGCAGATAGACATATTTACAGAAATGGTAAGGAAGAAAGAGAACATACTCTCGAGGCTATTGCCTCGCATCATTGACATCTAAGGTTGGAATTGCTGGACCTTTTGTTAATTGCTCAAGTAGTTTCATGATGTGCACTTGATTAGCGTTGATTTGTGCCACATCATTGACTAAGGAAGTTTGAGCTGCTTCAAATTTCGTTAAATGCTCCTCCATCTTCTCTTGCCAATTTTGCTCCTTTTCTTCTTTCGAGACTTGCGTAGAACCCGCTCTTCGAATTATATCCTTGATCCAAGCATTATCAATATAACTTGCTTTAAATTCGAGTTTCTCTTCTTCACCCAATACTACATTCGCTTTTCGCACAAGACACGTGATCATAGTTGGAAATTTAACATTATAAACTGATTTAGGAGAGACCGAAAATCGTATCACCTCCTCATAGATCAACTGTGCCACATCAACTTCTTCTCCTCTCAAAATACAGTCAAACAGTAGAGCATACTTCATAGTCACATCCAAAGTTCTTGTGTTTCCAAAGATATTAGGGACAAGGAAATTGTGCCAAATTCGCGCATCCTCTTGAAGATATTTGTAAGGCCAAGGTGCCTTCAATTCTCCTTTATGTGATTGCACTTTCTCTTTGTCTAATACATGCTCAAAAAGTAATTCCTCATCAAAGATTTTTCGTTTAGCAACTGCTTCTTCAAATTTGCAAAAACCTTTCCGTTTCTTAAATTTGAAGTGGTTCCTAATCTCCTCAACTGTGAAAGGAACTAGCTTTCCTCTAATCGGAACACAATTACTATTTCGACTTAAGAGGCCTAAATAGAATTCCAAAACTAATTCACGACATAATTCAGAACGTCTTACCATGAACGTAGACCAACCCAATTTCTCACCAAGCTCTAAGAATCTCTTGTATTCTCCTGTACCAACTTCTTCCTTGAATACTTTCTCATAAGCAAAAGGTAGTTCTTTCAATTGTTTCTCTGCAGAAGTCTGTAAGATGTTCAAAGCTTCCTCTTTCTCCATGGGTTTAGGACCTTGTGGAAGTAGTGTTCTCTCCTTTGCATAATAATAAAGCGTTTTACCATTATGATCATACGAAGGTATTCCACTCTTTTTCACTCCATCTTTACCCTTTGATTTAGAACTAGCACCTTTGTCAATTGATTTCTTCTTGTTTACCTCCAATCCCTTGTTACTCTTCACCTCCCTCTTGTTAGCTAAGATTGTTGTTCTATTAGTCATCTTCAATTAACCCCCAACTCAAAGCTTTAGCAACCCTTGAAATTTAAACTCTTGAATTAATGGTTGAACAAGCTTGATTTGGCTTAGGAAATATGAATTGATGATGAATCTCTATGTGGGTGAGGTGGATTTGTAATGGGTTGGCTTGGGTTTAAGAAATTGTAGGATGAATTGTTGAAATTTAGCTCTTTGATTCTTCAATTGATGGATTTGGTGAAGATTGGGTATTGATTCTCTCTTGTAATGATGTGGAGAGAAGATTTGATGTGTTTTTCTTGATGATTGGGTAGTGTTTTGGTGATTGGTGAAGGTTTTGATGAGCTTCAATGGAGTTAGGAGAGTTTTGGAGAGAAGAAAGAGGTTTAAGGTTTAATAAATTCGGAATAATAAGCTTTAGATCTTCATATAGCCTTGAAACCCTTTATTTTCTCTCTATGGCGGCTCGTGCGGACTACCCCTGCGGACCATGGGGTGTACCGCGGGGTACACCGCGATATCTGATGCTCGAAAATTTTTGCTCACTGGTTAACGCCCGTGGTAGGACCCGTGGCACGTGTTTCTTCCTCGCGGACCAGGGCGCGGTACACCGGAGGGTACCCCGCGCCTTCTGTAGCTATCTCCGTCAAAATACCCGTGGAACCTACCCCGTGGCATGCGTTTTTGGGGCGCGGACCATGGTGCGGTGCACGACGGTAGTCCGCGGTCAATTTTTTCTCGTTTCTGGATCAAACCCGCGGTGCAACCCGTGGTACGGGTTTTAACCACGCGGACCATCCCTGCGGTATAGGGGGTACACCGTGGGGTAGTCCGCGCAGGTCATTCTTGCGCTCCAAAATTTTTCGTTTTCTTCCCTAACTCGATTTCTCCAATTCCTACACACCAAAAACACTAATACCTTCCTCAAACATGCATTATCAACTAAAAACAACTAAATTAAACTTAAACTAAAAACGTAAAAGACATGAAAATTTTAAAAAAACTACGGGTTGTCTCCCGTACAGCACTTTTGTTTTACGTCTTTAAAAGTTAGACGTGTTACCTCTGTCAAGATTTGCGAATATAGCCTCCCCAACAACGAGTAAGGCTATGAACGTCCACTAATCTGTGCTTGACCCCAGTTTTGGGGCGAATTTCTATCACCTTGGCTGAAACAACCTTAGTGACAATGAATGGTCCCATCCACGAGTCTTTGAAACTTCGTGGCCTGTTCTCGCGTTTGTGGGCTTTCCATAGGACTTCATGGCCAACCCCAAACTCAATGTTTGGCTCAGTATCCACAGGTTTTAAGTGGATCTCCTCAGGAGGGACTTTGTGATGTGAAAGGCTGTGGATGATAGGCACGGTGGGATCCAACTTCCTCGGTTTCTTACCCAAGACATAGAAGGTCTCAGATACATTCTTAGCATGAAGGGTGATGGTCCCTTCTTGGAAGTTGATCACGCTTTGACTTGTGGCCATAAAAGGCCGTCCAAGTATGATTGGAACCTGCTTATCTGCATCAAACTCAAGAATAACAAAGTCAGTAGGGATAGCGATATTACCTGCACGGACTAAGACGTCCTCCACTGTTCCCCATGTCCTTTTCACTGAGTTGTCAGCAAACTGCAACTTCACTGGAGTTTTCTCTGATTTCTGAAGTCCAAGTCTCTCGAACACGGACTTAGGCATAAGATTCACACCAGAACCCACATCGTACATCGCTTTCACCTTGAGCATACCATGTAATTGAATAGGAAGGTTAAAACTTCCCGGATCTTTAAGTTTTGTAGGTAGCTCTCTTTCACTTCTTCTTGAAACCCTCAGGTTCTCTCTCGGGATCTCTACACTCGCCTCTTTCTCAGGAATAATTTGCGTATAAACTTGTTGCGGTGTAAGTCCTCTCTTCGCAATCTCAAGCATTTGGGCGTTGATGTTTTCGGGTTGGTACGCCTCTACAAATGTCTTGAGAACAGTGTCATCTTTAGGATGTGTATCAAGAATAGTTGATGACACTGGTTGAACAATAGGTGGCGATTCCACCTTCTCTTCTACTTTTTCTTCATGCACAGCAGGTGCAACTTCATCTTCAACCTTTGACTCCTTCTTTGAGTCTTCTTCCTCTTTCTCTTTAGCCAACTCAGCTGCATATTCTACCATCGATCGAATCTCCTCTTGTACCTTCCTCAGTAACTCTATAAATTCGTCTTTCTCTTGATCGTCCTCCACATAAACTTCAGAACAGTCAGATTCCACGGGTTTAGACTTGGTTGATTCTTCTTCAATACTGAGAACTTCCACGGCACTAATGGCAGCATGTGGTGCTTCCTTTGCTTCTTCAATCTCAAGGCATATAGCCTTGCAAGCTTCGAACCCATCAATGTCTTCACCTCCTTCGATTGCCTTTACTTCCTTCTGTTCTACTACACTAGTTAACACTTTGTTTAACTGTGTTACTTGAGTACTTAGCATCTGAAGTATGGCATCGTGTCCTCTGACCCTCTCTTCTTGAGCGTTAATAGTTGTGTTCAAACGGTCTAGGGCTTGTACTATCCGTGTATTGTCCATAGATCCTTCTTGCGGATACTGAGGTAAAGCTTTCTGCTCCAATGAATCGGTATAGGCATCTTGAGCAGGTTGTTGTGGAGGAGCAGGTCTATTCTGATATTGGTTTTGGTACCGACCTCCTTGTTGGTAAGAGTTGTTCTGGGGTCGTGGTTGATAATGACCAGGATTAGCGGCCCCTTGTGGATTTGAATACTGCATACCCGGATGGTTGCGATTGCCCCATCGGTTGGATATAAAGTAAACAGATTGCGGATTTGATTCGCACTCTTCCCATGTATGATCGTTAACTCCACATTGTTGACAACCTTGTGCTTCTTGTACTACCTTTGTAGCGGCTAAATTCTTCTCCATTGTGATTCTCAGCTCCTTGATTTGATTTTCTAACGAGGATATTTGAGCTGAGTTCGCAGTTTCTGCATCTAAACGAAGCGTTCCTCGGGTTTTTGCAACAGAAGCTCGCGTTGACGGCCAACTTCTTTCTTGTTCCATAATGTTCTCTAACACCTCAGAAGCTTCATCGTGATTCATGGACACAAAATTACCCTTTCCAATGTTATCCACCTTTTCTCTACCTTTGTCATTAAGACCTTCATAGAACATAGCAAGTTGTAGAGCAGGTGTATAACCATGGAGCGGACATCTAGTTAATTTTTGTTGAAACCTTGTCCATGCTTCTCCCACTGTTTCTCCATCTTCTTGAGAAAATCTTGCAAGCTCGGTTTTATCTTCGAGTCTCATGCTCTTCGGATAAAATCGGTTAAAGAACGCGGCTTGAAGTTCTCTCCAAGAGTGAATGGTTCCATGTGGTTGTCTTTCTAGCCAATCGCTAGCTCTTCCGGTCAAGAAAAACGAAAACATATGACAATACAGTTGCTCGCGTGTAATGCCAGGAGTAATGTAGGCATCACAAATCTGCATGAACTTCTGAATCGCTTTTACCGGATCTTGTATTGCTGTACCAGTATAGAGTCCGAAACTTTGAAATTGACTGAGCATACCCGGACCGGGTCTAAATTTGATATTCGGATTCTCAGGAGGGCGGTAACCAATTTGTTGAACATGGAATGGTACATTAAGGCCAGGTAAATCTTGTTCAACTCGGTTCTGATTATTAAGGTTATTCCCATTACCTCCTCCTGCTGGTAGTTGTTGTCCTTCTTGTCCACCGAGTGGTGGCTCTTGTTGACCAAGAGGTGGTCCAAGTGGTGGATCTTGTTGCAATCCTCCTCCTGGTAATTGTTGTCCTCCTATTGGTGGGGTTAGTTGGGCTGCCATAACTCTTCTCAAGGCTCTTTCCTCACGCACTCGTTTGTTGTAAGGTCTGAAGCTCCTCTCAGGCTCCGATAAAGGAGGCCAAGAATTAAACACTGTGAAACCTGAAAATACTAAAGCAAACCACAAGCGTAAATCTGGAAAAATAAAAACTAAACTAAAAACTGAAAGTAAAAACTAATTAAAAACTACTACTCGAAATAGATAACCCACACGCTAACGAGACACAAGTTCTCGGCAGCGGCGCCAAAAACTTGGTGTCGCCTAGGGTGTGATAAAAATAAGATAAAAATAAGCCAAGAAACTACGCACTCTCACCCTAGACAGGCACAGTACTGCAAGTATTACAGGACGTATGCAAGTTTTAATGATAAATAGAGTTCGTTCTCAGGGACTTAAGTGTGTTAATCGCGTGAGTAGAAATTACGAGTAAGAGTAAATAACTAGAGAACAGAAAGGTAAAGGGAACAGATTTCGAGATTATGAATTAAAACTAAGAAAATAAAGACAATAAAATAAAATACGAAGAATATGAGATGAGAAATATAGCTCAGGTTTTGCTAGTATGCACTAATCCTTCTAATCCTATCCATAAATCTAGTTAATAAGGGAGAATATTAGCTCTTGGTATACTTAGTCAGGATTCTAAATTCCCATACCTTAGACCTTGAGAGCGACTAAGGGGGCTACGTCACAACCAAGAAGTGATTTCAAATAGGGTTATCAAACGCCACTAAGGCCCTAAGCAAATACTGCAATCTTGGTGATACGGTGATTGAAACAAACCCTAATGACTATCTAGTTAGAAGTATGTTTTGTCAGAACTGCTATCGACACTAGACATTATGTGGTGGTTCAATAGTTAAACACCCTGTCAAGGAGACCATCTAACTACTCTTAAAACAATCCTAAAGTGATCAGTTCTAGGAAAGACATTAAATCAAAACACATAAGAAAATATAAAGTAAGAAGCTAATATCAAATTAAAACATATAATTCCCAAATAAACTTAGATAGAAGAATTAGTATTCATAGATTATACATATGCAAAACCCAAGCTATGGGGAGTTTAGTTCATACCTGAAGGAAATAAACTAAAAGAAATTACAAAAGACATTATCTTGCTCTCTACAATAAACTAAGGAATAATATTAAGGTTTTCTCTAAGAAAGGATGATTTACAAGTGATATAAGGGTGTATTTATAGGTGTTTAGAAGACCTAATTCGTTTTCTTGAGGAAGAGTTAAGGTAATGGACTTCTAGCCCAACTCAAATTCGTATGGAAATAAAGATAAACATTGCTGGACCGTTTTGAACATATCTTCTTCGTTATTGGTCGGATTGAGCTCCATAAGATACCAAAAGAATCGCAACAGAATTATCTAGACCCTTTAAAAGGAAATCATCAGATTCGGCCTATTTCTTAGGTAAAAACGCCTATCTTTGGACGTGTATGCAGAATCCCAGGTTTAGGCAGCTTTTCCTTTTCCATCTTTTTAGCTTTTGTTTCTTTATCTCCAATTACCATGCAAATCTCTTTCCATAAGTTGTTGTCTTTGACTTGGACTCTAATTAAGCTCCATAATTATCTTTAAAGCTTCACACTAAATAAACAATTAAACCCAATATGCTCTAAAAATATTATTTCTACAAATCAAGACTCAAAATAGGAAAGTGCACTAAAACTCAAGAAAATCGACATTATTGACTTCTAAATCACTTAAAATGATGTCTCATCCTAACATTAATCTATCACAAATGAGGAGACATCAGTACTACCCTCGTATTTTCCTGAAATAGCGTTTACGTTTAACTCATATCCCTACCCCGCTTGGTTTGGATCATTGATTTGCAAATTCCCCCCTAGGCTCATTATCTATGTGAATTGTATTTCTTCTCTGCGGCATCTTTTTAACGGTTGTGTTTTACTTTGTCCTCAAATTCCTTGTTTAACACATTACCTCTGAAGGGTAGGGAAACTTTCCCAAATTCTCAACCTTTCAGTTTCACGTTTCTATTGACTGCAGCGGTTAGTATCATGTCTGTGGTCCTTATAGAAAAGGAAATACTTCGTGTTATATCTAAAACTAGCACCAACAAACATTTTAGGTGGCCAGTGTACTTCTTCCTTTCTGGTCTATTTTTCCGTTATCACCAGGAGTTTGCATGGTGTTTTATCCCATATTCTTGTGTTATTGCTTTCTCGGGCTATCTCTTCATTCCTCGGATCAACTCGTTCAAATCCCTTATACCTTGTTCTCTCAAGTTGCTTATGATGGCGATCATTTCTTACGGGCCTAGAAAGATTGTTTGCAAAACTTTCTCTTTCTCTGACCCATGCTATATGATGTCTTCTTTTATGTGATAAATTAATCTAGTCACGAGACATTTTTTAGGGGTATTTTTTACTTATTTGAAGGACTATTCCCTATATTTAGACATATTCTCATTTCTAGTCTAGTGGATAATTGTTACTTTTAGAGCTATGTGTACATAATTTGTGTGTTAAGTGTGCAACTCTTAGGAACTTGGATGATATGAGATCCCAAGACAAGTATAAGAAGTTGAGAAAGTAAGTTCAAATCCAAGGCAAGACGTTAAAGTACCAAAAATTCACTTTTGAATGGCGAGAGCATTTACCGGTTCACTTTGGAAATCAACAAGATAAAGCCACCATGAGAAATTGATGAAGATTTTGGAAGAGCCCTTTGGTTTCATGGTAGTACTTGAAGTTAGAAGTGCATGAGAATTTATGGCTTGTGATTTGGATATAAGATGAATAATTTATTAAAGTTTTAGGTGTCGTGGCTCGAACCAGTCCACTCCTTTAGTAAAATGTTTTCAGGTTGATTTGGGACATTTAAAAGGGGCACAAAAGTCAAAAAACATTTTAAACCCTTTATATATATATCACAAAATAACATTTAGGAAGGGGTACCAATCATTATAGAAGAATATTATTAAACAAGGAGTAGCAAAACGCATGGAGAAGAGAAGGATAGAAGTTTGAGCCCTATTGCACCACTTATACACCATTTCACCTTCATCATTAGGGTAATAAGTAATAGTTTCTTGTCTTAAACATGACACTTGTACTCTCACACATTAGATTTATTGCTTTAATATGAACTAATTTCCCATTAGCTTGAGTTGCTTAATTGTATGAATTTTGAATGACTATTGATTATTTTAACTGCTATTTGGGATATTTATATACAAATGAATTGGGTATTTAAATTATGTTGAATATGAATTGATCTTATTAGTTTTTCATAAACTGATCAAATATAGACAACCCTTTAGTACCTTATACCATCACCTTGGTGGGGGGTTAGGGAACATAATTAAATTTATCATGTGCTCTCTCTTTTATGATTGGTCCACCGAAGGGTGATAAAATGGTGATGTGATTTGGAGTGATATCTAAAATTAATCTATTTCAAAAATTATGAAATATGTGCCCTACGGGTTTTGAAAACTCCTTCTCAATACCCAAGCACCCTCAACCAATTCCTATTTCTTAATAAAGTCCACAAACTAAATATAACACTAAATGCCAAAAAAATCAAATTTTCCCTACCCTTTATACCCCAATTTGATTTCCCTTAATACTAATTTATTCATTTCATTTTTAACCCTATTTTATCTTTTCCCTTTCCTCTCTCCTCTATTTGTTCCTCTACTCACGCATCACCATTGAAGTTCACTCCGTTTTGTATCTTCATCTCCTTCTTCCTCTTCGGCGAGCTTCTTCCTCGCCGTTCAAGCTTCTTCCTCTTTGGCGAAGGCATGAGGCGAAGGTCGGGTCACGTGAAGATCTCATTCTTCTTCTCTGGCGTGAAGTTCCTATCTGGTTTGTCCATGGAGATTCATGAAGAAAAATCAGGAAAGCTTGAGTAATAAGTGATTTTGCATAATACTCAGTTATTTTTGTGTAATAATTAGTTAATATATGTAAATACTTAATGATTTTGCGTAATTCTCAGTGATTTTTTTGTTATACTTGGTGATTTTATGTTGATACTTAGTGATTTTGCATAGTTATTGGTGATTTTGCGTAATAATCAGTGATTTTGTGTCATACACAATGATACTCAGCATTTTTGCATAATTGATGTCTCCTCATTTTTTATAGATTAATATTAGGATGAGACATCATTTTTAGTGATTTAGAAGTCATAAATGTCGATTTTATTGAGAAATAGTGCACTTTCCTATTTTGAGTCTTGATTTAGTAAAAGAATATTTCTAGAGCATATTGGGTTTAATTGTTTATTTAGTGTGTAACTTTAAAGATAATTATGGAGATTAATTAGAGTCCAAATCAAATACTACAAGATATGGAAAGAGATTTGCATGGTAATTGGAGATAAGGAAACAAAAGCTAAAAAGATGGAAAAGGAAAAGCTGCCTAAATCTGGGATTCTGCAGTACACGCCTAAAGAAGTGCTATTTACCCCAAGAAATAGGCCGATTTTGGTAATTTCCTTTCATATGGACATAGATAATTCTGTGAGGATTCTTTTTGTATCTTATGGAGCTCAAACCGACCAATAACGAAGAAGATATGCTCAAAACGGTCCAGCAGTGTTTATCTTTATTTCCATACGAATTTGAGTTGGGCTAGGAGTCCAATACCTTATCTCTTCCTCAAGAAAACGAATAAGGTCTTCTAAACACCTATAAATACACCCTTATATCACTTGTAAAATCATCCTTGCTTAGTCCAAACCTTATAATTATTTCTTAGTTCATTGTAGAGAGCAAGATGATGTCTTTTGTAATTTCTTTTAGTTTATTTCCTTCAGGTATGAACTAAACTCCCCATAGCTTGGGTTTTGCATCATGTATAATCTATGAATTCTAATTCTTCTATCTAAGTTTCTTTGGGAATCACATGTTTTAATCTGATATTAGCTTCTTACTTTATATTTGTTTATGTGTTTTGATTTATTGTCTTTCCTAGAACTGATCACTTTAGGGTTGTTTTAATAGTAGTTAGATGGTCTCCGTAACTGGGTGTTTAACTATTGAACCACCACATAATGTCTAGTGTCGATATTAGTTCTGACAAAACATGATTCTAACTAGATAGTCATTAGGGTTTGTTTTAATCACCATATCACCAATTGATTGTTGCGTTTGCTTAGAGCCTTGGTAGCGCTTGATAACTCTAAGAGTGTAACCACGTCTTGTTTGTACCATAGCCCCCTTAGTCGCTCTCAAGGTCTAAGGTATGTGAATTTAGAATCCTGACTAAGTATACCAAGAGCTAATATTCTCCCTTATTAACTAGATTTATAGATAGAATTAGAAGGATTAGTGCATACTAGCAAAACCTAAGCTATATCTCTCATCTCATATTCTTAATCTTTTACTTTATTTTCTTTTAATTTCTTAGTTTAATTAATTATTTTCGAAATTCATATCTTTCATTCTCTGTCTTTTAATTATTTACTTCTACTCGTTATTACTATCCACTCGTATAACACACTTAAGTCCCTGAGAACGAACTCAACTTACTAACTAAAACTTGCATACGTCCTGTAATACTTGCAGTACTGTGCCTGTCTAGGGTGAGAGTGCGTAGTTTCTTGACTTAATTTTATCTTATTTTTATCACACCCTAGGCGAAACCAATAATACTCATTGGTTTTATGTTATTCTCAGTGATACTCAACGATTTGCATTAAAACTTAATGATTGTATGTTAACACTTAGTGATTTTGCTAAATACTCAGAGAATTTAAAACAGATTTTTATGTCAGTATTTAGTGTTTTTGCGTAAAACTCGGTGAATTCTCTGAGCAGTATTCACTGAGTATTTGTTGGAATCACTGAGTATTTTTTGAAATGTTGAATATTAACACAAAATCACTAAGTATTAATGCCGAATCGCCGAGTATAACAAAAATCACGAGTATTACAAAAAATAAATGAGTATGAACATAAAATTACTAGGTATACCACAAAATCACTTAGTATTACGCAACATAAAAAAGTATGAACATGAAATTACTAATTATTACACAAAATCACTACGTATTAACATGAAATCACTAAATATTACACCACATATTTGTCACGCCCCGAAAAACGCGACTAATCAATCTAATTTAAAATAATTAAAAGTACATTTTATTACAATAATTGACTATTTATTACATTACATTATTTAAAATAAATAATTACAAGCTAATAAGTACAAAAATCTATTCTTGTTCTGCAACCTTCTCCTGTGTTACTGACCACTACCCAAATCCTTAAGTTATCTAGCACCTGGAAAGGTCGGGGAAAGGTGGTGAGCTTCCACTGGCTCAGTGAGAAAATAAATAATGGTCATATGTAGACTTTAACCTAGGGGCAGTAAGTATATTTAAGACGTTGTCATTGAACTGGCATAGGTCTGAATATAAATTAAACATTCCTAAAGTGATAAATAAATAAATCAGATAAGTGTATATATCAAACTAGGCAGCCCATACTACCCAGCAAGCTATATACACTAGAAAGTAATAATCACGTTGCAAAGGATACTATAGTCTTGCCCTTATGACTCCCGCCACAACACGATACTTATCACTCCTACTGGTAACCCTGGGTAAACCGAACCTACAACCCACTAACCAAAGAACTCTCCGTCACATGCGCCAGGTAGGAATAGATCATGATAGTCTTGTTAACCCTGGCAAGCCCGTTGCCGCCCAGTGCAATACGATTGTATCATGTCGAACAACCGATCGATAGATATATCAAATATGAAATGACTAAGTAGGTCGATTCAACAACGATAGCGATTAACAATTAATTTATAGACGACGAAGTAGGTTGTGCTATCAAAATTATACAATTAATCATATAATAACGAAATAATACAATTAATCCAATAATAACAAAACAATATAATTCAGAATAACTAATAACACGTAGAGTCCAAAATCCCCGAATTAAATATATTACTGTATAATTTAAAATAGAGTTAAAGATAAACATATTAAAAGAAAGAAAATAACAAGAAGAACATACAAAAAAATACACACACAACACCTAAAACACACAATCCTCTCCCTTCTCTCTTCTTTCTCTCTCTAGGGTTTGAAGTTTTAGTCAAAGTTTGACTAAGATTTGACTCCCGTTGATCGAAGTTGACCCCCCACCATCTCCGATGACTCTCTAATGCTATGGCTGGAGTCTGACCGGTGATTGACTGGTGGTTTGACCAGAGTTTGACCGGACTTTGAAAATTCTTCATTCTCTATTTTTTTAATTCCTTTGTGGTTTAATTCTTGGTTTAATTTGATTGATGGTTGGAAATTAAATCAATTGGGCGTGAGTGGAAAGCTGAGTAGGACGTTGAAGGTGAAGGTGAGGAAGACGTAGTGTGATGTACGCGCCAGAGTATTGGGCGTTAGGTTTAACGCGTGTAAAGGTGAATTTGTTTTGCTGCTCCGAGTTATTGGATACGTTTGAGTATAATAATTACGTAATAACGGCGTGATTGAGCAATAATTACGCAATAATAGCATCAAATTCCATTTCGAATCAGCAAAAATTTCGTGCGAAATCAACACCGAAATTTGTGATTTTAATATCAGACCTGAGCTCGTTTTTTGCTGTTTTCCTGCTGATTTTTTCACCGTTTTGAGCGATTCTTTTTTTGTTGAGTTTCTAATTGCAAGCTCGACCCAATGGCGCCGAGAAAGAAGGCTGGTAACAAGAAAACAACGGGTATTTCAGAAGCAAAAGGAGACTGGAGAAGTAATCATGCCTATAAAAAGTAAGTATGTACCTGCAACCCCTGTAATCCAAGTTAGTAACAACTTTTCTGCTGCAAAACGGGGTAATATGATGAATAAAAGTGCTGAGGAGGGTGTGGGGTTTAATTCCAGTAGGGAGGATAGTAGTTTAAGGAATGTTGATAACCTGTTTGATGAAAGTTCCAAGAGAGGAACAGAAACTGTACAAGTTGATTTAGCCTTACTAAGGTCCAGTGACATCATCCAAGCTACTCAAATCATTGAGTGTACAATGATTGAGGGGATGAACGGCCAAGATGGACCCCTAATTGAGGGTGAGGCTCCTAATCCTCTCGAGAATAGCTTGAACGTGAGTCACAAGGAGGATTACTCCACTTTAGGTGCAGGAATTGGGATAATTTCTCCACCTAGTGAAAGTACCCTCTTGGGAGTAGCACAAGGTCAAAGTGTGGAGGAGGAGGATGAATTCGAGGTGGAAATTATTGAGGAAAACAATGGGAAGCAAGGTAAAAAATGGACAGAACTATTCAAGAAAAGTGATCAAGATTTGAAGCTAAAGTACTTTGCTCCTAGTCAAGTGGAAGATGAACTCATGGTAAAACCACCTAAGAGTATATAGTGAAGAGTGGAGTTGAGGAGTGGGATAATTGCTTAGTTGGACAATTTTTTGGAGAAGCTCCTGAATATCACATGGTTAGAAGTATGGTTAATGCTCAATGGAGAAATTGTGGTCAAGTTGAAATAAAGTCTACGGATATGGATGTGTTTCTATTCAAATTCAAAGGTGAGCAAGAATGTAACAACATATTAGAGCAAGTTTGGCATGTAAATGGTAGAATTATGATCTTGAGAAAGTGGGAACCTAACATGAAATTTAAGAAGCTTGATTTGACTAAGGTTCCATTATGGGTTAAATTGAGAAAGGTACCATTACACTTGTGGAATAACGATGGGTTAAGTTACATTAGTAGGGCTTTGGGTATTCCACTCCAAATGGACCCTATCACTAAGACAAAAAATAGATTAAGCTTTGTTAGAGTATGTGTTGAAGTATATATGACAAAGGAGCTTGTTAAAAGGGTGAAGTTTGATCTTGAGGAGGATGGTATTCATGTGGTGGAGGCTTACTATGAGTGGTTACCTCCAAGATGTTCTAATTGCAAGGCTTTGGACATAAGGAGATCAATTGTAGTCAAGGAAGGAAAGAGCCTAGACCTAAACCAAACCAATCCTATAACCAACCTAAACCAAACCAAGTTAACCAACAACCTAAACCAAACCAAGCTAATCACCAACCAAACCAATACAAAGCTCAAAAGAGAGTGGAAGAATGGAGGGTAGTGCAAAGAAAGCAAAAAGAGAAGAAGGATGATGAAGTTCAGATTCCTAACATAAAAAAAAACACCTACAACTCCATCTCAAAGTGTGGGAAATAGTAGTGCAAAGGGGAAAGAAAAAACACCTAGTACACCTAGGGGAAATGATTATAATTCTAATATTTTTGAAGGGGAGTTAAGTAACTCCTTTTGTGCTTTAAATAAGGCTAATGCAAACCTTGAAGAGGCTTTGAATAGGTTTGTGGGAAGTACCCATAGTGAAAGAGAACCTCCGGATTTAAATGATAATTAGCTCTTGGAATGTAAGGGGTTTGAATCTAAACCTCAAACAAAAAGAAGTTATTCATGTTATACAAGATAAAAAAGTTGATCTAGGGGGTTTATTGGAGACTAAAATGACTCTACAAAGTTACAATAAGTTTCACAATACTTATTTGAGCAATTGGGGTACTATGACTAATCATGATAAGGATGATAGAGGAAGAATATGTATAAAGTGGAATAAGAATATTTTGGATGTAAAGTGTCTCAATATAACTAGCCAAGCCATCTTCCTAGAGGTACAAGATATATATCATAAGAAAACTTTTAATTGTGTGATGGTATATGCAGAAAATGATGATGATAAAAGAGTGCTTCTTTGGGAAACACTTAGTGAATGAATGGTTATTAATGGATATTTTCCTTGTATTTGGTGTGGGGATTATAATGAAATTACTAAAGTTGATGAAAGAATGGGTTGTACTAGCCTTCATAAGAGTTCACACGAATTTATGGATTGTATTAATGATAATGGGATGGTTGAACACCCTAGCCAAGGATGTTATTACACTTGGACTAATAGAAGAATTGAAGGGTTCATATCTAGTAAAATTGACAAAATCTTTATAAATGATGCTTGGTTCACTTATTTCAAGTCTCATTTGATGATTGAAGCTCCTGGAATTTCAGATCACTCTAATCTTATCCTCAAAATTCAGGGGAATTCAAATACTAAACCTTCATCTTTTAAATTTTTTAATGTTTGGATTGATCATGATGAGTTTTTGCCCTTGATTGAAAAGGTGTGGAAATGAAGTTAAAGGGAGTATGATGTACAAATTGGTGAATAAATTGAAGGAAGTAAAGAAAGCTTTGAAGATCTTCAATAAAAAATATTTTCATCACTCTACTAAAGAAATAATGGAGCTTAAAGAGGAGCTTGAAAAGGTACAAACAAAGCTTATGAATGGGGAACAATCTATGCTCATCATAGAGAAGGAGCTAAGAGATAAACTTATGCATATTCTTAACATTTAAGAAGAGATCTTAAAGCAAAGATCTGGAATTACTTGGGCTCAAAAGGGTGATTGTAGCACTACCCTTTATCATAAGAGTATCAAGGCAAGAATCACTCAAAACCGAGTTGCATCTATTGTGACTGAAAATGGTGATATTGTTGTTGAAGATGAGGATATTCATGATGAATTTATTAAGTACTACACTAGTTTAATTGGTACTAAGGATGTTTATGAAGAAAATGTTAGCTCTAGCTGTCTAAACAAGCTTGTTGATAAAGCTATCACTAAGGAAGAAGCAAAAGATATGGTGAAAGACATTACTAGTAAGGAGATTAAAGAAGCTATTTTCTCTATTGATATTTCAAAAGCTCCTGGCCCAGATGGTTTTAATAGTGCTTTCTTCAAAGCTACTTGGAATATTATTGGGGAGGATGTTTGTAATGATATAAAGGAAACCTTCAAGAATAGACAAATTTTGAAGCAAATTAATGCTACTAATATTGTTCTTATTCCCAAGGTTAAAAACCCCACTTCAGTGAAGAGTTTTAGTCCCATTGCTTGTTGTAATATCCTCTATAAAGCTATATCTAAAATCATTGCTAATAGGATGAAGAAAATCCTTGAGGAGCTTATATCTAAAAATCAAGCTGCTTTTGTGGGAGGTAGAAGTATTTCGGATAATATATTGGTTGCTCAAAGTGTAGTGACAGGTTATGATAGGAAGGATTTGAGTCCAAGATGTACTTTAAATATTGATCTTCAAAAGGCTTTTGATACAATTAATTGGAGGTACCTCTTCCAACTACTTCAAATCATGGGATTTGATAAAAAGCTTATATCTTGGGTCAAGATGCGTATTTCAACACCTATGTTCTCTTTGTGCATTAATGGAAGTGTGTGTGGTTATTTCAAAGGAGAAAGAGGATTAAGACAAGGTGATCCTTTATCTCCTTATCTATTTGTTATATGTATGCAAGGTTTCGCTTCTATTCTTGAGAAAGTGGCAAATAATCAAGCTTTTACTTATCACCCTAATTGTGCTAGAATGGATTTGAACCACCTTATATTTGCTGATGATTGTTTAGTTTTCTTTAATGGTGATAAAGACTCGGTTATGAAACTAAAACAAGGCCTAGATCTTTCCTCTAGACTCTCTGGCCTTAAAATAAGTCCTGAAAAGAGTGAGCTATATATGGGAGGTTGTAATAAAGACCTTCATGATGTTTTGAGTTGTATTCTCAATGTTAAAAAGGGTGAACTTCCTGTTAGATATCTTGGGGCTCCTTTAACTACAAAAGGCCCTAATAGCTTAATGTGTGCTACCCTTATTAATAATATAGTGGGAAGTGTTGAAGGGTGGATGCATAAATTTCTTACATTTGCGGGAAGGCTTCATTTAATCAAGAGTGTTTTACAAAGCAAAGCTAGATATTGGTGTAATGTAATGATACTTCCAATGGGAGTTATTCATGAGATAGAATCACTCTTGAGTAGGTTCGTTTGGAAAGGTAATACTAATGATTTTCATGGTGCTAAAGTGGCTTGGAAAGAATTATGTCAAAGCAAGGAAAATGGAGGACTAGGCATACCTAATCTTCTCCAAATCAATCAAGTTGTTATTCTTAAAGTTTTTTGGAGAATGTATGGCTATAAAGATAATATTTGGTCTCAATGGGTCTACTCAAATTGGCTAAGGAACAAGAGTATATGGAGCATTACATATGATAATAACCTTCCTTGGACATGGAGAGCTATGCTTAATGTAAGGTACCTTGCTTTTAAATATATTATACATGAGGTTGGAAATGGTAAGAGAACCTATATGTTAGATGATAGATGGATAAAAGGGAAGTGTGTAGGTGATATTTGTGAAAAAAAGGATGCTATTTCTTTGGGTAATTACAATATTAACAAAAAGGTGATGGACTATTATGTGGGGAAGAGGTGGAGATTTCCACCTAGGCTTAACAAGGTGTATGAGGTGGTAAAGGATATGGTGCTTAATGAAGAGCATGACACTATAAGATGGGGAGATAAAGGCTTTAGGACCTCGGATGTTATGTATGACCTAAGGGTTCCTAATGAGAAAACAAAATGGTATAGTGTGGTGTGGCATAAATGGAGTATGCCAAAGCACAAGTTTTGTGCTTGGTTAATTTGTAAGGATGGGTTAAGCACTAAGGATAGGCTTAGAAAGTGGGGAATGGAAGTGTACAAGATGTGCTACCTTTGCTTTGAAGATAATGAATCTAGGGATCATTTATTTGTGAATTGCAAATTCACTACTTTGGCTTGGAAGGAGATTTGTGCTCTTCACAATTGGCACAACTCGGGTAATACTTGGGAAGAAAGGCTTGATTTTATGCTTAAATTTGATGGTAACACCTTAAAAAATACTATATCAAACATTACTTTCCTTAGCTTTCTTTATTGTATTTGGGATGTGAGGAATAAAAAAGAGTTTAAGAAGATGCATCCCAAATATGAGGATATTGTGAAAATAGTTGTGAAAGATGTTCAATATACACTTTGGAATAGAAATTTATTTAAGAGGAGTGTTGAGAATATGAGATTGGTGGCAAGATGGAAGCTACATGGAGTACTCAAGTGAGGAGAGCAAGAAGATCAAGGAAGATAGCTTAGAGCTTGGACCTAGTATAAGACTTTAGCAATTGTTGTATAGGGTTTAATTTCCTAGCAATGGTTGTATAGGGTTTTTACTTTACTTTGATTTATTTTATAGCAATGGTTGTATATGTTGTTTTGCAAGTTGATAGGTTTATTTTCTAGTAAATGTTGTATAGGGTTTGTTTTTCCTAGCCATGCTCGTTTTTTAGTCAAAAACAAGTAGGGGTTTGATTTGTACTTGTCATTTTATGGATATAAAATGGTAAGTTTGATAAAAAAAAAGATAAACATATTAAACATTATTTAAACCCTCACCTTATATGTGGATATTAGCGAGTAATTTATTAAGGAATTGTACACTTGACCGAAATCGATATAACTCTATGTCACTAAGATATTCTGCTATTTATTATCCCAGTTGAACAGCTCGTGATTACTTCTTCATAATATTCTATATATTCGTTGTCTAATATTTCTTTATTTTCTATAGTTTACATGTTAACTTGTGTTTTGCCTACTTTGTTAATTTACCCATTTTTATAGAAAGCTTTGGGTTGCTTATTCACTAGATAAACTTTTTTTTTTTGTTACATCGGAGATCCAACAGGATCGTATTAAAGAAATAAAAATGAACTAGTCTATTACATCATTGACCAAGTTGGGATCGTAAATTACCCTTGGTGTCTTATACCCTATACGATCTTTAGTAAGAAGACTCCAAAGACCATCCGACAGGTCGCCCAGAAGCACAAAATCTTCACCACTTCTCCCTCCAGCTTTGGCCAACCAATCCGCACAAGTATTAGCCTCCCTATAAATGTATCTTAAAGAAAAACCCCTGTTCCTAGCCAACACCGCTCGAATTTGACGAATCCACTACGCCCCATGTCCTCTTCCATCTACTGCATTTCGAATCACATCGATAATCTCTCTCGAGTCAACTTCAATAGTAACACCAAGCAAACCCAACATGTCTAACATTTTCAGTCCCTCGCATAGTGCAATTAGCTCAATTATAATTGGAGAATCATGACAAACCCGTATACTAAAACCGTCAACCCAATCCCCATTACCATCTCTAACTAATCTGCCACCTGCTCCTCCTCTTCGGGTCCAACTATTGTAACTTCCATCGATATTAAGTTTAAACCCGCTAAGTGGTTTCGTCCAGCCTACGAGTGAGATCATATTTTTCTTTGACATTCTTTGGCCTGGTAATTGCCCCCATGTTCTAGTAAAACCTGTAGCTACATACTTCGCCTTTTCCACTATTCCTACTTCATTGGGGAAAGATTCCCCCTTGAACACCACTTGATTTCTCAACTTCCATATCGTATTGATAAGTGCCCCGAAAAATACACACCAATTAACACCGGCAAATAACATATTGTTCAAAATATTTTTAACCCACCAATCGCGCTCCGCCAAGCTTGATACATAGCTGCCGCTCGGTGTATTATTGACCTCCGTACCTGGTACTTGGTTCGTCACAGCTTCTTGCTGCTGCTGGACCCCATTAGCCGCGCCAGCCACCTCGGACCTGTTCGCCGTCACATGCACAAAAGAATCAGCAGACCTGGAATAAAAGTGCAGGTCCATGAAATTACTATTCTCCTCCATTAGGGACTGATGTTGCAATAATACAAAACTTTGTTGTTGATGTTGCACCAGTCTCCTCCCACTCCCAGCATTACCCAGCCTCGGTCCCTCACTGACCTTTCCATCCCTATCAACAAAACGATGCACTCCATCATCCATCCCACCCCCAAATTTCAACACCTCTCCCTTGATAACATCCCACACCCTCCTAACCTTAATACAATCCCGAAATAGATGTGTCACGCCCTCTATCGCACTCTCACACAAAGGGCACAATTCAGATACCTCCATTCCACACCTAAGCAAATTCCCCATTGTAGCAAATATTTAGCCGTGTAAAAAATTCATTAAGCTGTCAATTTTGTATTTAATAAACAAGAATAATTGTTTAGTTGTTCGTTGTTAAGTTTCCTTTATATGATCACATATATTCCTTTGTATACTAATTACATCCAATAAACTATTATATGATAAAATTGGTAAAGATAAAGTATTATTTAATTAGTAACTTAAATATAAGATCTATTTTAATAATTTTAATTAATATAATATTTTACTAATATTTTAATTTATAAAAAATAACAATTTTACGTCAATTAAAATATTTAATATTACTTATTTATATGAGGCATCAAAGTATTAACATAAAATGACCGACTATTATACAAAATCACTGAGTATTGTAAAAATAACTTGAAAGTGCTTTGAAAATAAAAATCCAAATATTGAGAAAATGAAACTCGAAGTTGTTGCAAAAATTGAGCTGAAAATATTGCAAAAATAGAGCTTAATATGCTTCGAAAAGGGGGTGTGAAAATCCGTTAAGCTATCACTGTTATATTTAATAAACAAGAATAATTGTTTAGTTGTTCGTTGTTAAGTTTCCTGTATATGATCACATATATTCCTTTGTATACTAATTACATCCAATAGACTATTACATGATAAAATTGGAGTCAAGATAAAGTATTATTTAATTAGTAACTTAAATATAAGATCTATTTTAATAATTTTAATTAATAAAATATTTTACTAATATTTTAATTTATAAAAAATAACAATTTTACGTCAATTAAAATATTTAATATTACTTATTTA